>VZTM01027512.1:0-88614 GCA_013400555.1 Jacana jacana
AGTTAAATGCAGAGGGTGAATCTTCATCAATGTACTCAGTGTTCTTTGGGGAAGAAAAGTTAGCAGCAGTATTTGCATAAAAAGTGGTAAGTCTTTTCAGACTTGGTATTCCCCCAGGGGGAAAGGTGACTGCAGTTAGTCAGAACCTGAAGTCAGAGCTGAAGGTCTTGTTCTTCTTGCGCTTTGTGTCAAGTCAACGGAGTAGCGTGCATAGGAAAGCTTTTACTTCCAAGAACGCAGCCTAACAACTCTGTTCTTGGTGCTCATGAAAATATTTTGAATGAAAGATACTTTAGAGATTGAAATACTCTGTTCCCTCTGCAGTGTTAAGAGAGTGGTATGTCCAGGCTATCCAGAAGACTATTGGTTTTTAAGAGTAATGGTATGATTGAAATTAATTTAAATCATTTAAATTACGCTAGAAATGAAAGACTATGCCAGCTGCTAATGTGAAAGTTTTGTTTTGTTACAATGCAAGGTTTTAGGTTGTAGGGAATTGAGTGTAAAATCTACTACTTGTAGTTAGGATTTGTTAGGGCTTACTTGGCTGCTCTAAAGAACGTGATACAAAACTTAATTTCTGCAAGATTGCCTCAGATCGTGGAAATACATTTGTGAGAATATACTGACCCCTCGCAACAATATAACACCTTTTCACTGAATTTTCTGGAAAAATAAATCTGAGGGAGGTAAGGAGACAAGTCTGAGCCTGTTTCCCCAGCGATGGGTGTGCATCCTGAAACGTATGGGTGTTTCTTCCACAAGGGGTCAGCAGCAGCCTCCGTTTGGGACAGGGCTTTTTGTAATATAAGCATAAAGCAAACAAGGGATAAGGATAATGATGATTGCATTAATACGTGGGTGGACCAGACCTCACTTGTCCCCTTCTTCAAGCAGGCTAAGTATAATTAGCCTGTTTGCTGACTGCAGTAAGCACCATATTCTATCCTCTGACTCTCATGTGACATGAACATTGTTACTATTGATTAGGGCAAAGTTCCAGTGGAGTGTTTGCCTTCAGCTCTAGTTGAAAGTATTCATTTAGTCTAGCTTTTTTTCAAGCATGCAGTTGGAGCCGATAAAATATATACGAGAGAGCTTGTCCAGTGGGCAGGGGAAAAGAATTCCTCTGTGAGTGTCCCACATATTCTTAATGATAACCACAGTCTCCCTAGATGGCTAGAGCTGATTAATATTTTCCACCCTATAGTAACACAGCTTATAGTGAAATATGCTTTGAACCCTGTCGGTCTGCTCAGTGGAAGGAATGTCCAGCTTCTCAAGGCTTCCCTGAGTATGCGAGTTACTTGGCGTCAGAAGTTTGAAGTAACTCATTATCTTTCTACCAAGAGGCTGAACAGACCAGACAGCTAGTCCCTAGACAAATTTCCAACCCTTGTTCCAAAGTCATATTTCACAAATGGGAATTTTAAGTATGGTCAATGTCGCTCAGGTTGGCACAGGTTCTCACTTAGGCTTGCTGAGTTAACAGGGGACCGTCCTTACCTCCGTGTTTTGCAGCTCTTGTTACTCACTTCTCCATCTGTTAACAGTTTCCGTGTTTCGTATCTTCAGTGCTTCTGACCCTCACTACTCAAGTCCTCCATTCCAATTTCTTTGTCTGTTTTTGTGACAGCAGAACTGCGTGTCCCGTCTTTGTCAATGTGTCCCTTCCCGATGTAGTGCTTGCCTTCACTCATTAAAATTAATCTCCATTACACTGGATTTGGCACAGGGCCTTCACTAAGCAGAGTGGGGCCCTATCCTTGTGTCTGACTCCACTCTGAACTGCACGTACTGGTGGGGAATTCCTGAGGTCAGTCTTAGCAAAACTTCCATTCATTTATCAGCCTCCCTTTTTTCTCCATATTGGCAGTATACAAAAACTTCCTGGCTACCACCTGGGCAGTAGTGGTAGGGTAGAGCTGCTTTCTGCCTGGTTACAGCTGTTCTCCACCATCAGAGGAAAATCAGAAACAAATAAATGTTTCAGGGTGATTGCTGGGTTGGTGTTTTTAACCTTAGGCTGCCTGAGGTTTCCATTGTTACTCTATCTCAGGTTGGGTTGTTGGTAAAAAGGTACTTCCCAGAGAAACTTGCTGTGGGTGGAAGTTACTGTCTCCTACCCGGGTTTATCTTGCTGGCTGAAGTTGCCCAGAGGAAGTCTGCTGTGTTCCATTCAGTAGGATTGCCTGCAAAAGCACCGGTTCTTAGCCAAAGGAAAGTTTCTGTTGTTGGGCTTCTTGCTGCCTCCAGAGGGAAGTGTGAGGATGTTCTGCCTCTTTGAATAAAGTACATCTGAAACCGTGTTTAAGTAATAAGCTATCAAGATTTCATAATCTCTCCACTGTTTACATGATCCTAGTGTGTCTTGTCATTATGTATGAAAGCTATAGAACATGGATAGCAATTATACAGCAGTTATTTCCCAATGAGTGTGTTACATGGTTTGTTGGCTTTGAAACACAATGCTATTATTCTTCCTCTCTTCTTCCTTTGCCATGTGACCTGTAAAATGAAGACTTCTTCAGATCTATGTAGGCAAGGCTGCTGTTCCTACTGCAAAGGGATTAGTTGTTTCTAGTGTAGCCTCACAACTCAAACCATCAAACCTAAGGGTTTTGACTGTACTCGTCTGTTCTATAGAGCAGGATACTTACAGCACCCAATTCGTATTATGGCTGAGGGAGTCTTCACGTAACTGTTGTCCTCTGAACCTCCCACCACTTCACGTGGAGGGCATAGAGTCTGCAAGCACTTCACATCATCTTGTTGTGATAGAAAAGTGTGTTAGAGTAAGGGCACAAGGAAACCTAGAACTAAAGTGCAGTCATAGGCCTAATTCTTAGGAATTTTGTGAGGTGACAAACTTGGATGGCAAATTTGACTGTGAGCAGAGTGGTTTCTTGAAGAGTTTTAAATTCTTCTCTTCCCTCTCCTGAGAGCTTATGTCACGGACACACTTGAGTACTGCTGTTACCCTGCCATCTGCTTTGCCTTGCACATCCCACTGCTGCAGATAGGTCCCACCATACCACATCTCCTTAGAATAGTATGTCCTGGAGTTAAACTAGAACTGTTCCACACGTGGAGAAATGAGGTGTGGGAGTTACAATCCAGTGCAGGGGTTATAGATCTGCTATTCTTTCTTTCCCTGTGACATGCACCAAGAAGGTGTAACGAGGCAGTTGTCTTGACTTGGGTTTGCTGTGAACTCTGCATGCCTGAGAAAGGGCAGCAGTGTAAAAATCTGCTGCAGATCAGGTGGTCAGTTAGGAGCTGTGTGAGGTCCTTGCCCTGCAGCAGGCAGTAGTTGAAGGCTACTTAATACTTGTACAGTGTTGCAGCCAAGTAGGGTTGAGTGGGCCAAACCCTCTGGGCATCTACTTACCTGATGAAGCAATGTCAGCTCAGGAGGAGTAGCGTGGAAATGAATTAGACACGAAAAGCATCTCTTCATTAACAAGGTTGAGATCCCAGACATTTAATTTCAGGCTTTATCTGCTATGCTGAATTGAATGTGACACCAAGATTTGGTAAGCTTTTGTTGAGCACTCCAGGAAAAATCAGTCACTGGCTGAGTTCATAGCTTTGCTTTTGCAGGAGTTTCTCAACTTTGAGGAGGTAGTCAAATAGTCTTAAGAAAAGAAAAAAATCTAGAGAGAAGGATTTAGCAAGGGAAATATCTTTTTTTTTTTTTTTCCCCTCTTTTGGATGGGAACTGTGCCTAGTTTTTGTTTCTTCTGCCTATTTTTATTTAGCCAAAAATGCTGCTGTAATGGCTACTAGCTGTCTGGATTGGCTGAAATGAAACACGTATCCCATGTGTCAGTCCCATCTGTGCCCTGCCACCACCCCACCTCTCCCAGGAACACAACCTCACATTCCACAGGGTGTGAGGTTGCGGGGTTACCTGGTGCTATCCTCTTAACTTCCCAGGACAAGGACAGGACTATTCTCCCATGTTGATTTGGCCTGGTCTTTTTCTTTTTGTCCATCTTCAATTCACATAAAGGCCTGCCTTACTTTTTTCAAGTGGCATGTAGTTTTGAGAGGAAATCAATGGGGGCACCACTGCTGGGCTGGGAATTCTTGGCTTTTGCCCATCCTTTCCTGTACAATTTAAGCCTGATTGTTTTATTGGGTACAGGTGTTTAACCATTAAGCTAATCAGCTTGAATGTTCGCAGGAATATTAATGACCTGGGCAGAGGTATGTGAGCTGCAGAGTTCCACCTTCGCTTGAAAGGTAGATATAGCTTAAGACATCCTTTGCGGCACAGTACCCTCTCAGTAGTAATCATGATAGCATTACATTCTTCATCTGGCTTTTCCTGCAGGGGAGCTAGCCTGAGAGAAGGTCAGGAGTACCACAGAGGACCTGGATATAGACCACCCCATGGTGCTCGGTACCTTACCCCAAAACTCTAGAAAACGGTTGCTAAGCAGCTATGTGTATCCTTGGGTCACTTGTCAGCGGATTAGAAACAGGGGCATCTAAAAGGCACCAACTTTCAATGTTTGAGTGAAAGTGTCCCTCCCCACACTTTCCTGCTAGCAGGTAAGGAACACCTGAGGGAAGAAGAGACGCTAACAAGCCTAGCTTATTTTGCTACAAACAGTGTATAGGCAGCATTGCAGACCTCTGTAGATAGCTGTGAGTCTGGACAGGCAGAAAAAAAGAGAAAGGGGGAGGAGAGAGAGGTCTTTAACGATGTGTTAGGTTATTGATGGAATTTCTAAGCCAGAGGAGAACTGCCCGCCTTGGAGCTGAGGTGGGTAGTGTTACCCACAGTAACTGCTTGCTTGCACATACTTCATTTTTATTTTATTGTTCGGGTCAAAGATAAGCTGGTGGCTCTATTAAGTGTGGTGAGTAGCTGGGAAGAGCAGCATGGTTCTGCTGAGCACCACTGCCAAAACTGGAGCAAGCCAAGGGAGAGTGGTTCTTTTGTCAGGGACAGAAATGTGGTCTGACACAGCTTTCTTATCAAAGGGAAGGATTTTTCACTTCAGGAGGAAGTTTGGCTGGGAAGGCATTGGATGGCATTTTTACTATTTTTTTTCAGCTCTGCAGGAAGTCCTGCATAAATGTGTTTTCCATGAATATAATAGTTCTGCTTCTGACCCTTCTCTGGAGAGAACGTTTGTGGCCATAGATGTGGGAAGTACCATAAAGTTGGCTAAAATGCCTTTAATCGGACTAAGTCAGCAAACGCACTTTGTGTGCTCACAGCCAGGAGCCCTTTGCTCTTGGTTCATGCCGTAGGGCAGACAAAAAGCTGTTCTCTTTATCTAATATTTTATTCCAAGTATTTCTGAAGTTTCCCTTGATACTTTCCAAGCCTTGAGGTTGCAGTTAAATTAAAGCTAGCCTTTTCTTGCAGTGAACACTTGGTGTTAATAGGAGCTATTTGTTTGTGTTCTAGCTTAAACTGGGGTAACTTTGTTTAAACATTCGAACCTGCGTGTGTTATAGAGAAATTAATTGAGTTGAAGAAACTGGCCATCTTCTAATTGAGGTTGTTAGACTGAGATTTGTTAGATTTGGTTTCCATGGGTTTCCTGTGAGTCTTTACTCAAGTCATTTAGCTCTGTGTTTCCCCTGTTTTCTATTTTTTGAATAAGAAAAAACCCTGTGTAGGGGTACTAAAAGAAGTCTGCTGGTGTATGCAAAGAAGGCTACAAAAGCATACAGGAGTTCCTGAGTGGCTGAAATGCCTCCTCTGCCAGTCAGGGACCTGGTGCTACACCAGCTCAGTTTAGTGTTTTCCTGATGAAAAACTAAACCCTAAGCACTAGTGCTACTTCACAGTCCTGCCAAACACCAAATAGGCATAAAATCAGTATCTTCCACTGTCCAAGGAGTGGGGATTATTAATTAACTAGTAATTAGATACAAATGTATGTTTTATTATACATAACAAGTGACCCTTGATCATTGTTTACTTATTAAAGGTATTAATGGAAGAAAGCCGTATTGATTGCAGCTACCGGGTTACAATATTAAGTGAGCTGACAAAATGCCAGCATTTTGGGTGGCAATGTTTTTCTGAGTTTCTTGCTGATCTTGTCAGTGTGCTGAAGCTTTTTCAGTAACGACTCTGCAACTCGACCTGCCACAGCCAGTGGGTGTCACTGCAAGCATTGGAGTGAGGGAAGAACAATTTTGAGAAAGAATAAAAGTTCAAGTGTAAAGTTTTTGTGGTGTTGGTTTTTGGGGTTTTTTTGGTTTTTGGGGTTGTTTTTTTTTGGGTTGGTTGTTTTTTTTTTTTAAGCTAGAAATAATTACAGAAAACTAGATAAATTAAACCTTTGCTTACTAACTGTGCAGTTGCCAAGATGTTTCTTGGAGATGCTTAAAAGGATTTGAAATGCTTAAATTTTTAAAAAAATAAATATCCCAGATGGCTGTGGCTAGATCCTCTGATGGAAGTTGGCAGTGACATGACTTCTATAGTCATACTGGCCCCAAATGCCCACTTGCTTCCCAGTGCAGAATGTTATGCCTCTTTAGCATGAGGTTCAGTTAAAAAAAAAAAACAAACAAAAAAAAAACCACAAATAAACCAAACCAGAGCAGAGCAGGCTTTCCTGAAATCCTTTCAAACTGCTTATACGAACTCCTCGGTGTTTGCAGATCTAAGTGCCAAAGGTCGCCCTGACTCAAAGCGCCCATCTTCCCCAGACAGCTCGCCATCCCCAAAACCAGACTAGCCCTGAAGAAAAGCCCCTTCCAAGCTGATGCTGCGAGAAGATGAGCATAAACCCTCTGGGTCAGCCCTCCCCTCCACACAAACAAGGCAGCTGCCCAGGCTTTGGGCTGTTTACATGATATACATTACCTAACGGGGCCTGCTCTTCTGGAAGGGCCTCTCTCACACAGGTCGTTGCTAAGGCCCGCGTTGTCTCTGCCCATGTTATCGTGAGGATGACAGTTTAAACAGGCCTTATCGCTGTGTATTCAATCAAGGTTTATGAGGGCTGATAAAGATGTCACCTACTTGCTTTGTGTGTTCATAAAAACCCTATTCCCCACTAGGACTTTGCCGGATTATGTTCTTTTTTTTTTTTTTTCCTTCACTGATTTTTAGCCATCTCTTGAAGAGAGAAGTACGTGGAGGAAGGGAAGGCTTCACACTTACTTTAGTATTTCTAATATTTCTGTGGGAAACAAAAAAAGCCAACCAAAGCAACCAAAATTCCTATCTGGGTTGACACAACCCTATCTGTATTTAATATCTTATCGTAATTGCTTATTTAATAATTCAGTAAAGTTTGCTTTGCACAAGGCAGTAAAGTGGCTTGTGTGCACCTTGCTGCTGAAGGTGGCTCAGGAGGGGCTCAGTGCTACTCAGTTATGGTAGAGGAGGTTGTAGATCGAGCTCCCATTGCCGTTTTTCCTGATAGATGGAGATGGCGTATTTGGGACACGGAAATGTAAACCCCATTGACTTACTGTTTCAAAACTGAAGAAATGATTGCGATAAATAGGTAGCCATGTAAAATCACAGAATCAATGTTCCAGGCTGGAAGGGACCTCTAGGGTCATCTAGTCTGACCTCCCCGCAGTCAGCAGGGACACCCCCAACTAGACCAGGAGCCTCACCTCGAATATGTCCAGGGAAGGGGCCTCAACCACCTCCCTGGGCAATGTGTTCTGGTGTTCCATAGGTAAAGAACCTATTCCTAATATCCAATCTAAAGCTGTTCTTCTGAAGTTTGAAGCCATTGCCCCTTGTCCTGTCACTGCAGGCCTTTGTAAACAGACCCTCCCCAGCCTTCCTGTAGGCCCCCTTTCAGGTACTGGAAGGCTCCTATTAGGTCTCCCCGGAGCCTCCTCTTCTCCAGGCTGAACAACCCCAGCTCTCTCAGCCTGTCATAGCAAACCTTTATAGCAAAGGTGCTCCAACCCCCTGATCATTTTTGTGGCCCTCCTCTGGACTGACTCCATCAGGTCCATGTCCTTCCTCTGTTGATGGCTCCAGACCTGCACACAGTACTCCAGGTGAGATCTCACCAGAGCCAAGTGGCAGAATCCCCTTTCTGGGTCTGCTGGCAACACACCTTTTGATGCAGCCCAGGATGGGATTGGCCTTCTGGGCTGCGTCAATAGCTTTCAGGTTATGGTGAACAGTAATAGAAAGTAGGCAGAGATGAAGTCTTTCTCTTGTAAGCTCCTTCATTTCAAAATTATTTTTTGTTTTTCAACCCCTACCCTTTTCCTAGCTATAATTTACAATAAACACATTGTCCTAACTGTATCTGCCGATCTTCAGAAAAATCTCACTGCTACAGTAAGCAGAAGTTGCTCAGTTGCATTTTTGTTGTTTTAAGTAAAATTTGTTGTAAAACAAAACAGATACACAAAACCATCATGGGAAATGATTAGTTGCAGCTGTTTGCTGTATTATAAAAGAAGGCAATGTCGAAGGAATCTATTGGCTAAAAAGAACTGAAAATCTCTAACAGACCCAAGACCCTAGTTCAGGCACAAATCTACTGAGATTAAGCATGTATGTTTAAACTCTTGAAAGAATGGGAAGAAACTGAATGTTCAATAGATTCCCTAGATCCCCAGGTCACAGTAAATTCCTGTTATTTATGCTGCAGCGTGTTGGCCCTCTCTGCATCCTATAAACTTTGTGAATAGTGATGGCTGCTGGCATTTCAGAAATGATTCTGTCACTTTGTTTACAATTTTGCTGCTGCTGGCAAGCATTGGACTATCAAAGGCTTTAGTGCTCTACATGTGCCTTTCATAATAAAATGTTATTCTATGAGGATAATAACACTTACTAGAGATCCGTAATAAAATGAAAACCAGAGCCTCTCCACCATCGCTTGTTAACACTTCTAATGATTGTTTGCTTATTAACGCTAATTTGTTATATGCTTCCATTTTAGCTCTGTGCTGGCTGGCCTAAGCACGAGGCACTTGTATATATACTACTTGTGAATAGCTGTGTTGGCCGACTGCTCTCTGCAATAAAAGTTACTGTAGCATGATCTGGTCTGCTTTTTGTGAAATGGTTTATATCGGAACCAATTGTTGACCCCTGCCTTATCCATTCACTTTATCTGTTTGCCTTTAAACAGTAGTCACGGTAGTCTCTAGAATATTTGCATGGGATGAAGCTATTTTACCTGGCGCACTGATGTCTATTTAGTCTTGACCATGAAACACTCTCTGGTCACCCAGTAATACAGTATTTTCTTGAAGCAGAATTGCTGTTCTGTGCTATAGGATCCCTGGAATGTGGCAGAGTGAAGTCCAGTGTGTCCATTAAGTCTTGCACCTTAGGGCTTTGTGAATACAACACTGTGCTTTCTATGCTCCACTCTTTATTATCACTGTGGAACATCTGTGGGCTCCAGAAGCAGATTAAGAGTCTGCTTTACTAGTGTATTGTGCAGACAAATAAGAAAAATACAGGCTTTGCTGAAGACTGTACACAGCACAGCCGTCTATCTGCCTGCTTCTCATGGAAACATTTGAACAACTTCATCTTCTGATTTGGATATCTCTGTGAAATCCTGATTAATATTTAAGATTTTCTATAGTTTTCCTGTGATTTTTTTCTTCTAAGAACGTCTCGTCTGTCTGCTTGCCTTAAAACTAAACAAATGAGAAATAATTCTCAACCTCTTGTTTTTCTTAAAGTAGTTGACTGTAGGCATACTAAAACCACAATTGATTTGTCTTTCGGTATATTTGGAGTTAAAACAGGAAATGTCTTGATTCCAGCCAATTGCTGAGTTCAGGAAGCCTCATTTACTCTGTGAGTGATTTTGGCAGAGTGGAAAAGGAACCTGAAGGATGGCAATGAAAGATACCTTTGGAGCTGTTTTCAGTTTCTGTGTGGAAGTCCCATCCCAGACACATGTGCTTACACAAATTCTGCTAAATCACCACAATGTGGTTGCCATCCAAAAGCTCATCTGGCTTTGAATGTATATTGATTTCTATTTTCTCATGTAAACCCAGAAGGTTTACGAGAGCAGAGTATTGATTAGACTAAAAAAAAATATGATCATCCTGTATAGAAAAATAAACTGGGTTAAATATTAACAATGTGAAGAGATCTCCAGTCTGTTTCTAGTAGAATGGGAAAGCATTCTCAGTGCTGAGTAAGTGACTTTTTATTTCTATTCTTCATTGGGTCAGGCAATATACTCAGTTGTGTTCACATAGCTCTCATTTTAGCCACGCCTGGTAGTCATTCCACCTACAGTATCAAACCTTGAATGTTGAGCTGGATGGAATCTATGCCTCACCACAGTTCTTGGCATTGGTGGTTGTCTTCACAGAGGCTCAGGCTGCTATCGCCATACCTTGGAGGAGCATCAAGAGGTATCAGAGGATTGCAGTCACTTCTCCCCTCACATATTGAGAGAGGAACCTTGGCAAACCAGAAAGAAGAGGGCCTCTGTTATAGGAAAAGCTGCGAATAAATTGCGTGTGCCAATACCCCACCTTCCCAGAGCACGCTGCTGCCTCGTGAAGGGATTTTGGGTACAGCACTGATAAAAGCACAGTGGTGGCGCTGGTGGTGCCATTGCTTTGCTGCAGTGTGTTGTGTGGTAGCCATGGCACCTGGTGATAGATGAGTGTGCGTGGGCTGTTGCTATGTTGAGGTATGATTAGATATTTATTGGTAACAGCCATGCTGGTCCATTCTAGAAGATGACTGAGGCCGCTGCAGATCTGTTGAGAAAACTTGCTTGCAAGTTTGCAGCATCCATATGTAGGTTGGTATCTACAGGTGCTTGGAGGCTCAACGATGGCCAGCCTTGTTAATCCAGTTCCTACAGAGACGTTAGTAGCTCCACACACTGGAGATTGCCAGCCCTTGTCCATGAGGATGGGGTAATCAGTTTTCTCTGTTAAGAAAGAAGAGGAAGAAGTCTTCTCCTCATTTGTCATTCTAGAGCAGTTGCTTACAATATTTCATTATTTGTTCTTTCTTGCCCACAGAAAAGTTCAGGGAAATACAGTGAATATAAGTTTAGGGCTTGTTTCTTCTAAAGATACCTTTCACATATCTTTAAAGCAGACCTAAAGACTGCTGATTGAAAACCATTGCTCTGGAGAGCAGAATGGCTCAATCCAATCAAAGAGTTATCCCATAGGTATTTGCATGCCTCCCTCAAATTTATGGAAGTGTCAATAGTGTTGATTTATTAACTAGAAAATTTCATTTTGTCTAATTAGTGAAATTACAATGCGGGCTAGCCACAAAACTGTTTTGTTGTAACCTTTATCTACCTTTCCTGCACTGTTGCTGCTACATGCACTAATCTGAATGTCAATTGTAGGCTCTGTGGGACAGGGTCTGGCCCTTGCATTTAAAACATCACTCTCCCTTTCATTTGTGTGTTTGGTTTTGGGGGTTTTTTATTAAATGTTTTCACATGATCCTCTGAGCAGAAGGCCTATGGTTTTTTGTTTGCCTTATGTTCTCCTCAATGATTCCTGAATTCATGTCCTTAATCGAGACCACTCATGACCTCCCCTTTCGACCATGAATCAGAGTATCTGCAATAAGCCAGCAGTACAGAACATATATTAAGATCTTTGCACCATGTCCCACCAGAGCCTCCTCATTCCCCCCATGACCAGGAAATATGAATTGCCTGTGCAAGATGCCTGATGATCAACAAACTAGACTTTTTTGGGAAAAAGAAAAAGAAATGGGTGGGTGGACAGAGTTACAAAAAGCCAGCAAACTCCCTGTAGTTGCTTCTCTCCCTCTTGTGAATGGAGGTCCTGCTCTGGTGCAGGTGGAGCCTGGGCCAGGAGAAGGCTTTTGGATGTGTAGGCTCCTGGCCATAGAGGGGTTTTATGGGTCAAAACCAATACCTGTATATTACTCTATGTAAATAAATCACTCGCCTGTAAAATACATGCTACAGTTTGCTGTTGGGTCCTGGGGGAGTAGGAAAGTAATTTAGCACAGCTGGATGCTTGTTCGTCTTCTAAACTGTCTCTATGGTTTAAAAGAACAGCTTCCTAAATCGCTGTCTTATGAAAAAGCGGGGTGTGGGGCTGCACCAGAGCGCAAGTGCACTGGCGTCTCTTTAATTAAAAAATCTGCTCTCCCACTTACCTTCCAAAACACCCCTGTTCCCTCTACCAAAGGAATTCTTACCTAATCCGATTGAGCAGCTGTTGTCTGCCAAATGGCCAGCCTGGGCCGCTGGCTGAGTCTGCTGGGGCGAGGGACGCTCCCCCTCTCCTGGGCTGTGAATGGCTCTGTGTGAAACCTCTTCCCTCCACTTGAACTCCACTGAGGAGTCCCTGAGGCATGTGGAGACTGAACTAGTTGTCACAGCACAAAAAAAAAACCCAAACCACAACCAAAAAAACACCCAAAAAAACCCCACCCCAAACTCATTTACACAGCTCCAAAGACCACGTAAGCATCCAACAGGACCTAGGCTGAGGACCACCTAGAGATTTTGGGATGACAAGAACTGCTGTGTTGGTGTTAACCTCTGCGCTTAATGGTGTGAGTAATTTCTTCACCACCAACCTCATGAGTGAAAAAAAGCAGGTTTCTGTGAGCCCAGTGAAAACTGTATTAATTATTTGAGGGGCTTTGAGGACTGCAAGTGTAGAGTCAGTGCTAATTAAGGAGATGCTTCATATGAAGGCTTCATTGCTTGGGTGTGTGAACCATGTAAGGGAGTGACCTGCCACAGAGTGGGTGCTGCAGCCCATGTGCTTAAAAGTTACAGGGAATGGGCTGTAAGTATCAGTGTGTTCAGCTTGGCTATCTGAGGAAAAGCGTTTTGGTGTTTGATCTCCATGGCTAGCAGCAACCAACCCAGCAGTTGCTCTCAGCTGAAAGACTCATGAATGCCAGCCAGCCCCACAAAATGTTGTGTGAGTAGCAGCAGTGCCAAAGATTTGGTTTCTCCACAATTTCTGGTCTATAAAATAGTAGGTTCTGGCAATGGGGAGTTGGAAGAGGACGGTGTGGCCCAGGGTACATGGAGAACGTGGGCCCTTGTCAGATATATGCCCCCTTTTAAAAATGCAAATTGATAAATAAACAGTGAAACAATAGGGCTCCACTAATCCTGTTACAAAGGGTAAATTGCTAATCTAACTCCCCAGCCAGGATGGCTGCTTCACCTTAACAATAGCTGCATTTATACCTTATGTTTTACTTGTAAACTGACATGTAGTGAATTGGAAAGGGCTTGGGCTCACCTGCCTGGGGGGGAGGGCGGCTAATCCTTTCATGCCCTGCACACTCGGGGAGCAATGCTGCCATTTGATCACGCTGGAGCAAAAAGGCCAGCCTGGTGCTGCCAAATTTTTAGCCAGGTTAGACTCGGTTGTGCTCGTGCTTTAACAATGCTGCCAGTGTCTCCGGGAAGGGCAGAGAGAAAGGTCTATTCATGTCTTCACGTCGTGAGTACCTGCAGGCCTGATCTTCAGAGGCACTGGGCACCCCCAAGAAAAGGTGCTGAGCTCACCAACTTTTGTGGACCTCGGTTTTCCTCGCTTTGTAAGCGTGTCGAATCCTTGCTAGTGAATTATCAGCAGCAAAACACAGGTGTGCCCATCTGTAAGAGCCTGCTCCTGGGTGATGAGGCTGTGGTGGAAAACCAGCGGGAATGGAGAAGGGTCTGAGTGCCCTTGTCCACCACCTTGCCCTGACAGGGGACTGGGAACTTGAAGCAGAGGTGGTGTGGTGGGTTACCAGAAAGGTGGATCGGCGCCAGTGACTTGATGAATAGGTTGTGCAAGTCCTTTCCTTGCCTAGCATTGATGCGGATTTTATTAGTTTAACAGATTTGTTTGCGGTAATATTGGATAAATCCTGGTTTGGGGTTTTGTCCTCAGCTGCCGCAGCTTTTCTTTCTTCCCTACCTGCTTTTTCCCCCCTTATCTTTTAATTTAGTCTCCAGCCAAAGGGTCATTAGGTCTGAGCCAAAGGGATGGAAATAGATTTTTTTCTTGCCGTATTCAGTCAGTAAGATGTCTCCATACTCATGAGTCTGTTTGGAAATGAAGGAAACAAGGAAAATCCATTGCTATAGACTCACAAATTTAAGGCAATTTGATGCAGAAGGGGGATTGAACAGACGTATCTCAGTAGACAACATATCTATGGTGTACTCTTTTCCATGTAACCAGCTTTATATGAGGACAGAAGTGGAAAATCAGAATGTTCTCTATATTTGTCATCCCTGGAGGGATTATATTTGTAATCTCCCAGTGTCGTGGAAGATTAACCTCAATCTGTATGTTTCCCAGGAGAGATTGCAACTGGCAAAGCAGTTAATATAGCTTGTAAGGGATTCCTTGGCGAGGGAGGCAGGAGCAGTCATGAGCCAAATGTGCCAGAAAGACTGTGTGAAACACTTTGAGGCGTCTTCATTAGATGTTGCTGGTCTGAGGTCTTCTCCTCATTACCATGAGTGTTAATGCGGCATCAGCTCAAAGTAAAATCTAGCCAAGCTGTAGTTTTTGTTGTCTGTTAGCAGATTAGGAGGAATTAAAGGCTGGGAAATTGGTTATTAGAACTTAAAACCTACAAGTTTGATTATTTTTAAACACAGATTTTTACCTCAGCTAGCTCAAATGAAAAGTGCCTGTTCCTTTTGCTTTGGTTAATGAAAGCAGAGCTGGCACATGTATCACCAGTAGAATAATTATAGGAAGAATTTGTTTCATCTTCATTTCTGCCTCACAGAACTAAAGAAAACTCACACATTGAATTATTAAACACCATTTTTATTAGAACATTGATTCAAACTATTGAATTTGAGAGTTCAATGTGTGGTTAATGAACAACAAATGTAAGTACCTATATTTAAGAAGGCATGTTATGGGATTTTAATACCTATTCCACTGTCAATCCAGCCTCAAATACTAACAAATATTCAGAACTGTTTCATAGGGAAAGAATTATTAAATGCACGCAGGCAAGTGACCAAGAGAAAAAAATAAAAGCAAAAACTATTCATGACAGGCTAGCAGGGTTATTTCCTTTTGTAATCTAACCGTATTTATAGGTAGAAAAATACACATTTTTAAATCTTTCACAGCTTTATTAAGCATTTATAATATTTTAATTTCTGTTCTCATCATGTTTGAGTTATGCTGAAATTATTATTTAATATGGGTAAGGAACTGGCTAATAAGGCAACAACAGTGACTTATGTGGGAAAAGAAAAAATAGACTTGAGGGACTTTTCTTGGCAGAGTTTCATGAAATAAATCTGGCAACCAAGTCACATTAATATTTTCACCAAGTGTCAATGTAGGAGAAGGCTGATGACCTGGAGTTGGGAAACATTATCCATAAAGAGCAGGATTTGGATCTCCATCAGGAGAAGGAAATAATCACAGTAGCAGAAGCGATATGAAATGTAATACTGCAGAAGATAAGATCTCACAGCATTTAGGGAGAAATAATAAACATTTTGGCAACAAACGGAAGGGTGGGTTCAGAGGAGGTGAAAGCTGGGGTGCTGTAGCGAGTCATGGGAAGTTGGAGTTGGATGCAGTATTGGTGCAACCCTTTCTAGGGAAGAGGGGAGCGTTGTAGTTGTACTGCTGAGCCAGGTGCTGGTGAGAGAGTCCCCATGTGAGTTGCTGCGTAGGGCTCTGGGCAGCTGCCTTCAGAGGAAGAATTAGAAAAAAAAAAAAAAAGAAACAGTCCACACTGAAGGAAGGTGCAGCACAGGGCTAATAGAATAACCAGGAGGCTGGAAAACCCATCTTGCAAGAGGCTAAACCAGCTTCCCTCACACTCAGTAACAACAGGAGAAAGGTGCAAAGAAGAGGAACTGGAACTGGAGACAGTGAGTATAAGAAAAAAAATTAGTAGAAGTGAGTATAGGAAGTAAACATTCATATAAGTTAGTACAGAACCATGAACTGTAGGTTTAAGAGTACAGGCTGTAGTTTTAATAGAAAATTCCCACCATCTGAGCAATGAGGTTCTGGATGAGCCTTCCAAGATGAGCAGCCTGGACAACCTGCTGAAGGTTTAAAGTGTTTAGTGCATGGATTATCAGATTGGCAAAACCAGCAGGCAGTGAAGCTGGTGGCAGGCAGGGCAATATTCTTTTTAATGCTGGCCTGTGTTTGAGGCATCCTTAGGAAAGAAGGGCAGGAGCAGTCACGAGACAAATGAACTGTGCTGGAAGGAGGAAAAAGGTGTGGAGGCTTTAGGTCAGATGACACTTGTCTGACGTCTTGTTTTTTCTGCCAGGAGAGTAGTACTAGGTAGCTCAGAATAAATATAGTTGATTTTGCTAAGTGGTAAGTATTTGCCGGGCAGTGGAGAAGAGACTCTTGTGGGAAGTGATGAAAGAAGACGTCAGCTTCTATTTCTGTGTTGTTCCTATATTATTTTGTACCGCATGCACACACATATGTGTATCATGAAAAGCCATAATACATCCGGGCAAGGAAGATATTCCTGCTTCAACAGAGGACTTCAGTTACCCAGAAATGTTGCCTTAAATTTTGCAAAGCAAAGGCAAAACACCTTGCCTTTCTTGTAGCCATCCTTGCCTGCAGTAGGCAGGGGCAGGAATGAGCTCTGGAGCTGACAAGAGCTTCAGCCCTTGTGCAGTCTGTTGGGAGGTGTAAATATCCATGATGAGTAAGGTGAGAACTAGGCTCTGGTTGAGCCCATGCTGGAAGCTCTGAGACTTGCAATCTGCCCAGCTAGGTCCCGTTTTGGTCTGTGAGTGTGTTCAACCATGTTGAAACCTGTGAGACCCACAAGACTCTTGCTAAAAGGGCAACTGAACTAGAAAGGGAGGAAAAAAGCCCCAACAACAAGAAACCTGTGGGAAAAATCACAGAAGGAGAGGAAGGAAGAGTGTTTCCTGGAAAATAAAGAACCTCATTGAACTTTAAATCTAGCCCAGACACCCAGAGTCAGCCCTGTTACGTTAGGAAAGCTTAATCCAGCAAAAATGGGGAAGAAAAAGAAGTTTAAATGCTGGAGGAGTGCATGATATCAATTTGTCCTTGTGGCATGCTCCTTGATGTCCTGACTGTGCTGCTGGCCACAGAGGGATGCTATGTGCAGTGATCCCCATGAACAGGCTGCTTTGTGTCTAGAGAGGGAAAAGAGGGGAAATTGGTGCAGGGAGCTCAGGTGTCTTGCTCTGGATCATCCAGGAGAGGATGAATGTTTAACTCCAGACATGTGGCTGAAGCTAGCCTGCAAAATGCAGTCCTTTGGCTGCACGGGAGAACCCCCACTCTGCAATCCTAAGCACGTTCTGCACAAAAGTTAAAAGCAATTGTGAGAGAATTTTAATGCCATATTAATTGTTGATTCATGTGTGGCTGGAGCCGCCGTGACCCGGAGGGCCTGGTGTTTGATCCAGCTCCGAAATGACAAATTGATGTGTAACTTACGCCGGTTCCTGAGCATGGCAAAAGTCATCTGATAGAGACCAGCGGTGAAGGGTGTGACTTGGAGCCAGGGCCATGTCCTCCTGGGTGGGTGCCTGGTGGCAGCCTGAGTCACTAATTGCCCCTGGGAATAGCCCTCTGCACAGGAATGTTATCAGCACCTCCCCTGCCTGAATTGTTTCCCCGCAGACCCCAGCAGCATCGCTGGCCGCTGACTGCCCAGAGTTACGTGCCCGTGTTCAGTTTCTTCTGCTTGAGAAAGGAGCAGCTGAAGGGCTTTAGCAAAGAATTGCTCCCAATCTGGTCCACACCAATGGTAAACAGCTTTTGCCTCTGATCACAAATGGCATGAAAAAAGACTATCCTGATAACTTTTTTTACTGTTGTCATTTGCTTTTGATCACTCAAAAAATAAGGACTATTTTTTAGGAAATAGATGGAATTTTAAATATATATCAGATGTTTGGGCCAGATGGTTATTGAGTCAATGAATCACTTGCAATTGAGAAATATTTGCTCTCTCCACATGTTACTGACATCAGGAGTGCTTTTGTTATGGAGCATATGGAAGAGCAAGTCACTCTCTGAGCAACGGAGTGAACTGAGTCAGATTTTCATCAGCTTTCACCGGAATGGATTCTCTGGGCTTCGGCTGTTCCATGAGTGAACCATGCTGGTCTCTCTCCCTCTTGACCTCTACCCTCCTCTCCTCCCTTTATATGCAGCTGTATACTTTTCTCAAGCTCCTTTGAACTTGGTAACTTTGAATTCAGTTTATCAAATTTGGTTTGCCCAGGTTTCAGTTCCGTAGGATGTGGAGTTAATACAAACTGGTTTAAATCTTGCAGTCATGTGGTCTTGCAGTCTTGTGGTCATTAACATAAATAAGGGAGATTATCTTGAAGAACACTGATGAGAATTGGGAGATCTGTGTCATCTCCTAACCAGCAACTGTTCTCGTGAGTAAACAATAATCACTCTCCGCTTTGTTTTCCCATTTCCCCATACCTTTAGATCAACAAGAACATCTGCAGAACTTCAGAGGTGCTGAAGTTATAGTGTGCTCATATTTATAAAATATTTACAGGTAGACAGTTGTACTTCATGAATAATATTATTCTCCTTGACACGGTTGAAGAGACAAAGAACATTTTTTTGAGACAAATAACAGTTTTTTGAAAGATTCAAATAGCAGTCTTTACCCCAATTTAATGTTGGGTATTGAGAAGGTAGAAAGATATTAAAATAAATGGGGTGTGAGATTTAATGGGTTATCCACATAGATTCAAAATGTTGTTGTTCCTGTGAGGTGCAAATTTACTTATCTGCTCTGTCCTCGAGGAAATACTATTATGTGGGTTTTTTTTAATTTCTGACACACCCATTGATTTCTATTGGTGGGTTCTTGGAGTCAGTGAGGCTACTGCTCTTTTGTGTCACCTACTTAATTGAAACTGGCTGTAAAGTTTTGGCTGAAATTTGTGTTCGGGTTATCAAGAACGCAACAGCCTTAAGGACTCTGGCAACAAGGATGTAAAACAAGTGTTGTGTTTATCTAGCTTGCTTCTTCAGTTCTGTGGGTAGCTCCTTGATGCTGTTTGGGCAGTAGGTCATCTAAGCATTTCCCCAAAGCTATCTGCTCAACAGGAAGTCATGGAAGTATTAGGCATGTGCCAGCTGAAAATCTCCCACTGAAATGTTGTAGGGTTTTGCTATGTTTCTGTAGTAGGTGTTTCCTCTAAGCTCACTCATGAAGAAACCTCCTGGACTGGAGCTGGACCAGAAAGGAGAAGCTAGACAATGTGGCAAAGTTGACGTTTTGAAACTATTTCCACTTATTTAAACAAATCTATTACCTGTTTGAATACCTGGAAGTACTCCAGGACTTCAACAGTTTATAATTTTCTCTTGTCCAATTCCCCTGCTTTATTTTCCCAGGCCTAGTAGCTGCTGTCTAGAAATGTTCTCAGTAAGAAGGCAAAGAGGTCCCTGTTTTTACGGTCTTTGTCCCTGCAGTAGCAGGACTGGTATTACAGTGTCCCTGTGTTACGTTTCTACCCTAAAAGTCTTATAATGTTCAAGATTCAGGTCTGCAGGATGGGAACAAGGGCTCTGGGCAGGGGGTGAGCAGCGGTAAGGGTCCTGAGGAAAGGCTATAAAATCCCACTAGGGTGGATGTCTATCAGCACAGGGGACTGTAAGAGCTGGGTTGTCTCCTGGGACAGGGGAATAAGGAGCTATTTGAGGTGTCTTGCTCCGGACTTTTAGAAAGGATAAACCCCACTGCTTTCTCAAGCGGTGGCTGGGCAGGTTATTGCTTTGGTTGCAAGGGGAAATCACCAAGGTGTGCGGTGTTTAGAAGGATTTAAAGGCAGCTTGATATATACACACAAGTGCTCCGTGGCATAAGCAGCTATATTCATCTGAACACCGCAAGGGTTGACAACTCCCCTTCCTTTGGGCTATAAACCAATTTCTTGTTGTACCTTTAATTCCCCTTCCCTCTCAATAAAAAAATGGTCCTGTTGGCCAGCTGCAATGTCAGAAAGCAGTCAAGCAAAGGCACTGGCAAGTGTCCATGGGACTTTATTAAATAATAGAGCACCACAGCAAAATGTGACAGAAGTCCAACATTACTGACTGCAAATAAATAAAACGCTAGTCTTTGACCACAGGGAAAAACTCGAGCTATTTTGCACACAAATCTCTGACCCCTGAAAAGACTGGGGGAAGGGAAATTTAGTTCCTTTCATAATGTTAACCAGACCTGCTTCCTAGTGTGCACTGAGCTTGCCATTTTGTCTTTTTGGAGTTTTTTTCCTCAACGTTGGGAAGTGAGAATCCAGCTGCAAGGGTCAGGCCTGCAACTGAGCGGTGTGGGCGACACTTTCTTTCCAGCCTTCAATATTCAGGGTTTCCTCTGTTTTCTCTTTTGCTCAGCTGCAGCTTGTACTTCCCATGCTTTTAGGACAAAGCTTGGCATCAGAATTCTGTACACTGTCTTCTCCTATCTCTCTGGATTAACAAAATAAGTTTTGATGTGCTTTCCTCCTCAAGTCACTTTACCAGCAATGTCTCTCACATCTTCAACCACATGGGAATGGCTCTGCCATTTTTTGTTTTCCTGGAGTTTTGGCTTTTTTTGTTTGTGAAGGAGGAATAGAGTGTGGGTGGGGACAAATGTTTCCAAAGAAGACAATGGTTTGGAGTAGCATTTTGCTGAGATACCAGGGCAGGTATTTTGTGACATATTATTCAGTTGCTTATATGCTGGGGACAGAGGTGCCTCAATGGACTCTGGTGCAATTAAAAACCTAAATCACCACCCACTTTTGAGCACTTGAACCAAGACTTCTTAGGAGAATGGCTTGATTATACTGTCAGGAGTCCTAATTCCCACTCTGTCTTCCACCTCCATGTCAGATTGATTCCTGGTGGTTTTTGCACCTACATATATTCTATAATTTGTGTTCTTGAGTTTACACTTTGCAGTGGCAGGGGAAGTCTCATATGTGCTTTAGTGCCACTTGCCTATTGCATTTTATCTTGGTATTCCTCATCTCAACATGTTCCTTAATTCACTCTCAGCGAATGACTTTCCCATCAGGAACATCTCTCACATCTTGAGCCACGCCTGGGAGAAGGACACCTACCACTCCGCTTGAGTACAGCTCTATCGGGGTGATATTGGCAGACCAGTACGGATATTTTCTTTCTGTTTATTATAGGTGGGTCCCACAATATGGTGGTATAAACCTGCTCTCATTACTTCTGACATGCTTGCCTGCTTGTTTTTTCTTGTCCCTGCTTTCACAGTCCCTGAAGAAATAAAGTTGCCGCTTGTCAGTAGAAATGCAGCCTCCATGGATCGATGTTCCTTCATGTCCACCTGTATTCTTGCTCTTTATTTAGGTTGAAATGTCCATAGCACTTAAAAGGGTTGAGCACTTTTGGAAAAAAACAGTCTTTGTCACATGCCTTTGCCCACATCAGAGGCCAAGGGAAGTTGCCTGACACATGAGGTGTGTAGGAGGAGTTAACAGCTTGTAAAATAGATGGAGACCTTACAGCATAACCAGAAAACAGTTCCTGGCAATATTAGAGTTTGCTTTTCCTGCTTAAAACTCCATTCCCTTTCCTTTCTAAGCCACTCAGCTCTTGATCTTCTCTCCCTGACCAGTCACTGTAGAACTCATAAAGGTTTGTAGAGGCCATGCTGGAGAAGAGTTTTCTTTTAAATGGTATGTAGAAAATTAGTCAGTCAAGTGTGAGGTGAAAAGCTAACATCCCTTGTAACCAAGCAGTTGAATGCTCTATATACCTGGGCAAACAGGTTGTAGAAGCTGCAATTAACTACCTTTGACTGTATAGTAACTTCAGGTTTTCAACTTTCATGGCCACTCGTTGGTGTTTGCAGAGCATTCCTACAGCATATTGTAACCTTTAGGCAACTTCAGGAATAAGTGCAAAATCTTTGTCAATCCTGTATGGGGCATATGGTTAATGTTAGACTATGGCTTAGTTTTGTTTGTTTGTTTGGTTTTTTATTTGTTTTTCTTTAAGTACATCTGAGTCCTTCAGCTCCCATTCAATATCAGCTTTAGGGCTGCCTGAAAAACTACATCAATACTAAAATACAAAGCATCTCGTTTGCAAGACAGTTGCACATAGGGTTCTCATTATTTTGGGCACTGTACAAACAATTTAAAAGAAGCAGTTCCTGCCCCACAACGTGCTCACCATCTAAGGAAACACAGCAGAAAAAGGGGCAGGAGGCGGAGGCACAAAGTAATCCTATAGTGAGATCCTCGGGTGGGATGACACAGCCGACAACTGATGGGCCCAGAAATAGGACCCAGAAGTCCTTGTCCGTGTTGCTTCTCTCACCCACTATGTTCCCAGAGTGGACTGTTAATTTAAACTTTTGTGAAACATCTGCATGTATAAAAGACCAAATCATAAACCAACTGCAGTTTTCTGCCTTTCTGTTCTGTCAGAAGCATTGTTTTAGGACCAAGGAAAGGGAACAGAAAGATCTGTTAAGCAACATCCCACGAGCAATATAAATCTCCTGAGAAAATAATGCTGCTCCTTCATCCTATCTGATTCCTGAAAGGCTTTCGTTCCTTGTAGGATGGTATTCGCTTGGTGTCCCAACATGTTCCCGAGGAGAAATGCTGTGCTGGGCAGGCGGCAGAGCCCAGCTGTGATCCTGGCAGGGCACGAGAGGAGGGATCAAAGCCAGTGGGTGTCCCAGCTGGCCTGCTAGCGTTTGGACATTGTCACTTCTTTTCCTGCAGCTTGAAGGACACAAGGGCAGTGGTATGGAAAATTAAGTCTCTCTCGGATTTCCTCAGCCTTGAACAGCAGTGTTGCCATACTTCTTCAAATTGTTGACTTAATGTGATGCTCCACCTTGGTGTCTGACAACTGTTCATTTTGTTCTTCTGTCCCCCTTGAATAAAGAACATGTGTAACTCAGATAGGCAGTGTTATAAAAAACGCAGACCAGGTACAGTCTTTCATCCAGGCTTATAGCACGGGACAGAACCAGGAAGGCTGGGGAGGGAATGACCTCCACAGCAGGGGAACATGAAGAACTCTGGCTTGTGCCTTGAGAGGGAAAGAGCTCAGGTGGTCAAAGTGGCCAGCAGTGTCTGCTCTACCCATTTCTCCAAGGAACCTCCTCGTGCAGGGGCAGCAGCAGAGGCAGGGGTGTGTCTCAGTCAAAGCAGTTCACAGATGGTGGTATTGGAGCAGCCTTCTATCAGCAGCCAGAGCTGACGGGGACATTGCTGAGATGGGAGAGTTTGTGTCCTCCTGCTGCTGCCCCAGTGCAGGGATCCAGAGACCTCTGGGACAGGGGAAGTGTCAATGGTTTTGAATTTCTGTTTGTCTGCCTAAACGGTCTGATAGGATGTTCTGCCTGTGAGTATCTCTGCTCCCGCTGAGCATGAGTGACCTCGTCTCTATGGCATTCCCACTGATCTTGTACATTTTGTCCCTGTCTAACACAAGTGGGAGCTCTGGGCAACTCAGAAAGTCAAGCCACAGGTGTTCACAATTACGTATTCAAACAGTGAATGACCAGGATTTAAAAGATTCTTCTGAAAATCTGGATTCTAACTTCCCCAACGCTACAGCAAACTGGTGAGAAAGTCACTCTGCTCCATGGCACGTGGAGACAGGGGGTTACATGCACAAAGGAAAAGTTAGTGCCCCTTGCAGATAATTTTACCATTGAAAAATTGGTGGTCTTTGAAAATACGTGTCCAGAAATGTTTCCTGCATCATTCAGAGGTGTCACCTCTTCAAGAGCAGATTGAAGGAAGCATTGTTGGGAGAGAAACTGTAAAAATCAGGATGGCTTCTTTTTCTGTCCTCCCCTGCAGCAACCATTTAGGTTAGGATAAAAGCTGAGTCCAGGTTACCTTTTCTAGGACCTTTTTCTGTGAAGGTTTTGATACAAAAGCTGGGTAAATGATGGAGAAGTGTGTAATCAGAGAGATTGCTGAAGGGACTGGGGTGTGAAGAAAGACAGACTGTCAGTGAATGACGATTTTTCCTTATTTCTAAATCATGGGGAATACAAAAGTCTGCCTGATTATGACCATGCGCTGACGTGAAATGTTAAGATTGAGCAGTTAAAAGTGGGTGCCTAAATCTAACCTCCTTAAATATAGAGTTAAGTGTTTAATCAGAGCGGCTGCTGCTGTGTGTGGCAGCAGACCCCTTTGCTGCAGTGGGTTTGCTGGACTTTTGCTGGACTTCTGCAAAAGCCCTGAGCATCCAACAGCTCCTGCTCAAGTCCCAGTTAAAATATTTTTCCATTTCCCGAAAGTGCTGAATTATAGACTTAAGAACCCAACTCTAGGCACCGTTTTTGTCTGTGTGAAGATCTTGTTACAAGTATAATATAATAAATTGTACAGAAAAGATTTATGGCTTTTTCGCCTTTTTTGCTAGTGAATGGGTGGAAAAAATCAGATTTTTTTTTTTTTAATGTTTCTTGGTCAGTGGGGATTGCACTGGGAATTGTGCTAGGAGCTCTTGCCTCCCAAGCTATTCTCCAAACAAGGCTGTTTTCCCTGAGCCGGCTGAGCTGGTGGCCCTGCTCAAACATGGGCCCTTCTGGCTCCGAGCACTCACCGAGGATGCGCGGGGGTCGAAGCTGATGCTTTGTTCCAATAGGAAGTGGTGATGAACCATCCCAGCCCTCTGAGATGAAGGATGTGTTTGAAATCTCCCTCCTCACGTCCTCTTCTTTTCATTTTTCAATCTTGCCCATCCAAACTGTGCCCAGAGTGCCTCAGCTCTGCCCACAATGAATGCCATTTGGAGAAAAAAGACAGAACACAGCAAACACCCCCCCACACACACACTCCCTTCCCCCGCCCTGCCTGGCCAGAGCAGATCCATGAAATCTTAAGGCAACTTTGCTGACAGTAAAAGTTCTGCAACTTCAGTAAGCGGCTCTGGTTTGCCCGGCCGGAGAACCACGTTTCATCGTTCCTAATTAATAGCAAGTTGCAGGGCAGGAGAGCAGCATGGTAGGTATGGTATCAAAACGCTCCTTCTCCTGACACCCCTCTCATCCCTGTTCTTGTCCCTGCTTTCCCGTGCCTGCCACTTTGTCCCACCTTTTGTCACCATCTGTACCTGGTTAGCTGGAGAATGTTTATTATATAATTTAGTTAACTTTGGAGCTGTGAGCCTGCCCGTTTGATGTGCCCTCCTGTTAATGCAAAGCACACCATTACTAGTTAATGATCATGAACTGTCATCACAGTCACTTTGAAAAGGTGACAGTGATGAATGGAGCCGGCGGCTCCCAGGGAGGTTGATCACTGAATGGACAGTAAAGTTTATTTAAGCCCCAGCCTGATAATGGCTCTGCATATTTCAGATGGGTTGTTTCCACTCACTTCTGGGATAGCAGACATTCCCGAAATGATGCGTCCCCACTGGCACCCCCCGCCCCCCATGTCCTGCTCTCTTTTGGTAAGAGAAAGTCTCAAACCCAGTTCGGCATTTGCTGCCCCAACTGCTCCCCGGCCGCGCTGCAGTTCCCTGGCCAGAAGAGGGGAAATCCCTGGGCAAAGTTTCCCCTGAGCTTTGAAGAAAGGAAAAGCCCTTCTTGGAGCTGCTTCCTTTGTGGGTGCACACAGCTGCTCCACAGGCTGGGGAGGGGGCTCACCTCCTGAGTTGACTTGCAGGGGCTTTTTTGGCAGGATCACGGCTGCTTACTTAGCGTGAGGGCGTGGGGATGGGACTGGAAATAAAACCTGCATTTTCTAATAAAAACGGCGGCAGGCCTTGGAGCTGGGAGACAACCTGGTGCTTTTGGGTTTGGAGGCTCCAGGTTCCAAGATAAACAAATCTGCTGGTGAGAGTGACCAGCGTTAGGTCAGGCTAAGGGTCGCTCAAAGGTCAAGCTGCCCCACAGCTTGGATATTTTGGTTGTGTATTTACCTTCCCAAAATGCACGGTGCGCTGGACGGCTCCTCGCTCTGGGTCACAGGGCTGGCATGAATCTGCAAACCAGTCCCCATCGGGGTGGACTTCCCCAGGGACAGACCCCCAGGAGAGCAGGGTCTTGGTGGCACCATTAGGGAGAGGGGGGGAAAGGACCTCTGAAGAGTGACAGTTCTTTGGGTAGGCAAGGTCTGTGTGAATCTGTGAGCAGGCAGAAGGTGCGTGTGGTGACTTATGTTGGCAAACAGATGTTGTTTTCTCAAGCTATGTCAAACCTGGAGCTTCCTCACCTGTCAGGAGTCCAGGCTGCCAGATTGCACCATCAGACCCTCACACATGCAGCAATGGGGTCTGTTTTAAAGAGCTGGAGACTCTTCAAAATCTGAAGAAACGGAGATAAGTCCAAGACACTCATTATTTTTCTCTTTCTGACTTTGGAATCTTTAGAAGATCAGGTTTTCAAGCTTTACTGTGCAACCAGAAAGGCTAGAAGTGCCCTCTTATTTTTACTAAGATGTGAAAGTAGATATATTTGATGAAAAGACTCAAATTAAAGCTGTAGAGAAGCTATACCAGTGTCCACTAAAGGTTGACAGCTGTCAAAACACTGTAGAAACTCAGCTGCTTCTCATCCCAATACTCCAGGAACAGTTCTTGGGACTCAGGGCACGGTACCTACAAACAAGCCAATACTTTCTCCAGTTATTATCATGATAATGAACTTAGAAAGATGCTCAGTTTGTTCTGGCTCACTCATTCTTCAGGGATGGTCCTCTGCCCGCATGGCTCCCTAGACAGATTCAGAGGAAGACTGGCAGGGTGGCATGAAAAAGAAAGGAACCACACATCCACACACCCATCTACAGAAAACAAGCAGTCCTCAAAGCTTTAATATGGGTGTTCAGATGAGAGGAGGAAGGGAACCAAGTGACACAAAAAGCTGTGCTGGGGCCAGGAATAACTGTGTTGCAGCTTTGGTAGAGTCACAGCCCGGAGGGAAAGGGTTGGGGAATTTCTATAGACACACACACAAATGTCTCAAACACACTGAGACCATTTCTTGCTACAGAATTTTTGATCTGTTCTCCATTGCAGTCACAGGACAATATTTTAAGGCTTTATCCTCATTAGAAGGATGAGAAAGAGCCTGTCATCCAACAGTAGCTAGTGGATGATCTGCTGGTATGTAGTACTGGTATAGCATGATCAAACGCGGGAGGTGTTAGGTCTTAGCTCCACAAGAAAACTGTATCAATTTAAGTAGATAATAATTTGTCTAAAGCTTAAAGAGTATCAAACTTTACTTTCAAAGCAAAATAAGGGCACTGACACAAGGGAGCCACATTAACCAGCCCATTTATAAACTGTCAGGGCTTTTTCTGGCAGACAGGTCTATAAACCACTTTCTGGTATCTCAAATAGCAAGTTATCATGCACATTTAGGGAGTAACAATGGACCTTTAGGAAAAATAAATCAATTGATGGAATTAATGATCTCTTTCATTGTCAAAATAAATGTTTTAAGTGAGCCACAGAGAGGGAGGCAAATTATTCTCATGAAGTTCTGAGGTTTGGGGGTGATGCCAGGGAGCTGCCGGTGGCGGGGGGTGCCAAGCCAGGGCAGTGCGGGTGTTCACAGCAGTATTTCAAAGCGGAGCCGCGTCCTTCGGAGAGGATTCTCCCCATCGGCAGCACCGGGGGAAGGTGGGAGGCCATCCATCAGCAGTGGCATCGGGCGTCACCACCCTGAGACGCTTTCCTCCGACCTTCCCGGCACCGGAATCGGGCCGAAGGGAAGCCACCCTCGTTTCCCTGCTGCTTCTGCATCCCTGTGCACCGAAGGGAGGCGACTGTCACTTTAAATTTGGGTTGAGACATTTTACCCCAGCGTCTGCAAACATTTAGACACAGAACTGCTGCTGTTAACTGCCAGCCCATTGTCTGCCAGTGACAGTTTTCTCTGAAAGTAGCTGACCAGGGGGCGAATGTTGATTGAGCAAATGAACACAAAGTAGGGAAGCCGCTGGCTGCGAATTGTGCTGCTGTTAGTTTTAACAACTTGAATAGCAATGCCATTATCCCGGGTGAGTCAGGGGAGCCGGGAGGAATATTCACAGAGAGCAAAATTTGCCGGCAGTGACTAGCACAGCGAGACGGATGGAGCGTTTGGCCTTGATTGAGCCGTCACCCTGGGTATGCTTATTGTACCCGCACTCCCTGCCTTCCAATGTGATTTAATCTGAGGCTTATTCCTCCCTCCCTCCCTGCCAGCCTTCTTCTCTCTGCAGTGTTTTACCTGCGCTCCCTCTTACCAGCACAGTGTGGCCGAACCACGCACACCCGAGGGATCTGCTCCGGTCTCAGCCCGTACATTCTCAGCCCTGCACGTTCTGCTTGTTTATTTCCCCCTTTTTTTTTCTGTGGGACCTGCACCAGTTTGGAGTATACCTTCTGCAGGTGGTATGCAGGCCAGCACGGCAAGCTGCTCAGGGGATCTTTTTGGGCTCTAGCAAAGCCAGAGCAGAAGCTCCAGCTGAAATGTGGCTGCCAGGCATTCCCTCACTGGTGTGATAACACCCAAAAAACTGTCAACAAGGTAAGGATCGAAAGGTCTCCGCTCCATGCAAAATGCTTAGTGAAACCGTCCTGGCTGATGGAGACCGGGGAAGAGAAACCACCGCCCCTGCCACAGCTCAGCCACTCCCACCATTTCTCTGTGTGTGCAGAGAATGGTCACACAGGTAAGAGGAGCCTCCAAGGTCTGACTCACAATGCTATTAGTGTTACAGATTTCAGTCAAGAATGGCTTCACCGTAGCTGTGTTTGCCACATCCTTTTCCTGAGGTGTTCTCCAGCCTCTGTTGCCATGCATGAAGCAGCACCCTTGGGCAGAGAGGTCTGTTCACACAGCAGGTAAGGAGAGGGCTCGGAGAGGATAAGTGGTGTCTGTTTGGCAAATTCTTTGGCCAGCAAAGAGGAAGGAGAGCCCTGAACATGCAAAAAGTGGGGAAACACTCACCCAAATGGAAGAAGTGAATGTTGCCTGATCAAATGGCAGTGAAATGAACATTTAAGAGAGATGCAACACCTGATAAATTAACATGTACATAAAACAGGATCTGGTCTGATTCCCATGGCTAGGTAATTTGTGAGTGTGAGGCAATGTGGCTTCAGATAGAGACAAGCAGGATGCATTATTCAGATTATTTTCTCACTTGAATTTGCTCAGAAGATGGGGGATCCTCCGGCCTTGCAGCCCCATGGGGGTAGCAGTCAGTGTCCAGCATCTGAGCTTCATGGGGAGCAGGATATTTGATTACAGGAGACAGACACTGGTAGCTGATGCCATTAGTGCTGTTTTCCCAAGATGGTGTGAATGCACTAAAGCAAAGACTGTATAAAAGCGAAAGTCTTCTGTGCTTCCTGCCTGGAGGGCACACCATTTTGGCTTGCTGCAGGAGGAAGGTAACATCCCACACCTTGTAGCTCCATCCTGAGCCACCAAGCTCCTTAGGGAGGCAAGAAGTAAGTCATATCTCATGAATAGTGAGGTCTACCCATCAAGACCCTCTCAAGCTCTGTTCTAGTTACTTGTCCCCACCACACTCTGCTCTGCCACACACAGGCCCACACGGAAGCCATCACATGGCCAGGTTTTTGGCAAGCAGCAGAACTGCTGGGGCAAGGGACAGGGAGCCAGGGCTATCTCTGTCTCCCTCTCTCCATGTGCCCCTTTACAGCCTCATCCTCTGTGCAGAGCAAGTCTGTTCACTGAATAGGGTGGACAGGAGAAGCTCTCCAGGCTGGGAGAAGGGGTGGCACCAGAGACACCCTGTAAGCCCCTGGATAGGGTGGAGACTGCCATTTGTCTCAGCAGCACAGTGTAGCCATGGGGCGCAGCCTGTCAAGCCTTAAGGCAGGTCTGGGTAAAGTGTTGCTGCTTGTTAGCACCCTCTTGCCAGGTATTGGGCACCATCCCTGAGAACAGGGAGTTGCCTGTCTTCAGGATTGCCCCTCTGCTTGCTCCAAGCAGCACAGTCCTGATGTCCAGCTGGTGAGAGGGAGCCTGACCCCCTGCCTTGTGCCAAAGCAGTTAACCAGACTGAGACAATCTCTCTAGTGCCAGCCTTGGCTTTCATGGCTGGCATGATGCATCTGGCGTGAGGGGTCAGGGCAGCACAGTCTGCCTGAGTGGCAGTGATGACCTGTGTGCTTTAGCTGGTGTGTCTGAACATGGAAAGCATCAATATAGGGCAGCTCAGGGACCATCCAGTCTAGGTTGTCACCCCCACACAAAAAGGATCAAAAAAGAGGAAAACTTTTCATGCTAGTAGGTGAAGCTTCTATGTCATCAGCAATATCTATGCCAATAAATTAAATGAGGCCGGGACATAGGTGTTCTATATCACTGAATTGCTGGCACTATACCTGCATGAGTTCGGCCCATGCCAGTTATTACCCTCTTGAGATGAGTGTGTTTCAGGTGTTCGCAAAATCTGTGCCCACAGAGCACATCGGTTGTGGCTGGTCTGTTTTGAGAGTCTGTGACACCATTGTCCCAGAGCTGTCCTTTTCCCTCCACACAGCCTGCTGCATCCCCTCTGTGCCACCCATGTCCCAGGATCTGGTGCTCAAACCTTCCTGCGCCTGCATTCCCCTCTCCCTCATCCCCATGCATCGTCCTTCTCCTGACCTGCTGTCCACACCTACTCTTGTATCACCTCTTTATGAAAACACATTCCCTGCGCCGCTTTTCTGCTCATGAGAGCCACACACAGAGTCATGTCACCACGCACGCTGGCTGGCATGGCTGCACTGACTGCTTAGGCAGGGGGACGGGCAGGGGACATGGAGGTGTCACCCTTGCTGCCATCCACACTGACACTGAGCCGGACAATGTAAAGCCAGCTTAATGCTGTTTTCATGGCAAGGCCTTCATTTACACCTCAGCTGGTATAAATGATGCCAGAGTTTAGCAGTCAATTTAATCCTTTTACTTCTGGTGAGAAGGAATGTGTGTTCTCCAGCGGGGACTGCCTCACACAGACCCATCCTCAGCCCTGGAGGTTAGAAGTTCAGCAGGACTCTGCCTGTGGGAGGGTTTTCAGCATCCCCAACTGGGGAAACGTAGGTGTGCACTGAAGCATCCTTGGGCGCAGGGATGCGAGTGTGCCCACCCTGGGCTGGGCAAGTTCGGTTATACATAGCATAGCTCAGGTTCTGGACCAGTGGACAAAAGGCGTCTGTAAAAGCTGCTGGGATTTGTGGTTATCAGTGGCTGGGGCAGGAAACGTCCCACACCACAATAACCTCAACTCCACCTTATGTCAGCAAGCCCTACAAACAGAAGAACCCGGCCGTGGGCTTTTGCACAGCCTGGTACTGTACACCGGAGTCTGCTCACATGGTGAACGGACGGAAAAACAACACGACTGGCCTGTTCTGATGGCAAGCAGATAAACCCTCGCTCTGCTCAGACGGGTATTGTTTCCTTCCCACCGGCCTTCTTGCTGCCACCGCCAAGCACACGATAAAGCTTTGGCTTTTTATAGGGCTTCTGTTTGAGTTTGTGCTGATTTCAATGCAGTCATTCAAAACGAACATGCTTGGTGAATTGTTAATTCAAGTGCCCTGGAACACGGCAGTTAGGGATATTGTAAAGATTATTATTAACTGGTTAATTCTAAGTGCAAATTCCCACCACTGCTTGCACCAGTGTTAGAGTTTCCTCAGGCTTCCACAGCAGTTAAACAGGGCTGGCAAGGAAGGGACAGAATATGAACAGATGTAAAGAGCTATATTTTTGGTTCTTAGGCCATAATTTTGGTTAAACTCTGATGATATTGCTGTTTCCCTGCTGCCTGAGGTGGCTGGGGTTGTTGCTCCAGCCTGGATTCCATCAGAAAGGGAACCAGAAGTTCACATGAACTTTGTCAGGTAGTAGTACATCCCAGCACATCCACGTATGGCTAGAGGCAGAAAAGACCTACAGGACCTTTTAGACCCGAGTCCATGTGTTGCTGATTCCCTAAGGTACCAATGATGGGTTCAGACATTTTGCTGAATTCTTGGTGCATTAGGGCATCCTGGGCCTCCTGCTGATATTCACCCCCCATGCCGCGCCACCTGGATGGCAGCCATGCACAGGGGCATGCTGAGGCAGGAAGGGAAGGTGGGCAAGTGCCTGGTGGAGTTGGGCAGGAGGTTGGGTTTTTAGCTGGATGGCTTAACACAACAGCCTTTGGGAGAAAACTCAGTGCAGGTACTCTAACTACTGACAGCCCATTTCCTTGCATTGCAGGAATGTGGGCGTTTGCTTCCTACACTATTTTAAGGTTGAATGCTCTTTCAGGAAAAATAAATGGATAGCAAGATCTTTGCAACACAAGGCAATATTATTAAATGCTTCTCTCCCCTGTGCAGCTCATCCATAGCCCTTTCCCTCAGCATGTCTTCCATGCCCTTGCATGTCACATTCTGGAAAATGCTGACCTCCTTTAAATATTTCCTGAGAGGCTGAAGTGTCTAAGTGTCTTCTGTCACTACCATGGTCACATCTGTCTGTGTATCTGCCAAGTATGTGGCTCTCTAATCTTTCAGACCTGCTTTGATTTTCATCTCTCACATGATGCACAGGCTGTTGAGTCTTTTTTCCAGCTCAGGTAGTTCTCTGCAGCTGATCCATGGTTGTGGGTTGTTTTTTTTGTTGTTGTTGTTGGTGGTGTTTTTTTGTACTGAATTATATGTAGCAGCTTTTTATATCTCCTCTGTTCATGAATTGACTTGTTTCTGCTCTGATCTTCCTTGCCATATCCACTACACTCACCATAATACTGCCCACACTAAATCTTCGCCTCCTGTGAAGAGGTTAATTTTGGTTGACTGAAATATGCAGTGGGGACATGGGAGAATCTCCCATGTCCTTGTAAGTCATGTGTTTTTCCTCTTTTCCGAAGCCAAACAATACAATACAATTGGAAAAGACACAACAGCCTGGGCAACATCAAGTGTACCCAAAGGTTTGGTTTGCTGTTGCTGCCACTGCTCAGATCTGGGAAACAGCCAAGACAGCTTCACTACCCTGGGAATGTGCAAACCTCAAGTAAGAAACAGTTCCTGGCCTGAGGAACTTGTGGTCCTGTTAGACAAGACAGATGGAATCAGGGAGAGAAGGCACAGAGAGATTGGGGCCAGAGTGAGGAGTAATTAAATCCAGGTTCCTGCTCATGAAGGGCTGTCCAGGGCTCTGAGTTGCCCACTGAACCAGACACTGACTCTACAGAGATTTTTATAGCCTCTGTTACTTGATCAGTGAATGTTTAAAACAATGTTTTGACATCCCTGCTTTTATTTTATTCTGTATATTTTGGTCAAGTTTTTTGGTTATGGGTGTTTGGTTTTTTTTTTTTGCAGCACCAACTCAATAAACAGATAATTTCAAGCTGATCTGATATCTTCTGGTTGTAAGGTCTTTCTTTGGACATGCTGTGATCCACCTGAAGGATGGCTTTGCTCCAGCATCATCTGAAACTCTCAGGCTGCCATATGCAGCTTGTGAAAGGTGCTGAGAGCCTTTTGCCTAAGAGCCTAATAAAATTGGCTGTGACAATTGCTGTGGTTGGAGCAATGTCTGTTTCTTCTGAAGTATCACAAGAGTGGAACATACCAGGCCAGAAGGGACAGAATTGGAAGAAAAAAATTCCCCTGAAATTAAAAAATAACAACAACCCCTTCAGCAGCTACAGCGTGTCAGTGGTACGTCCTGGCACAGAGGCAGGCCAAGCATGGGCCTTTGTGCCAGGAACACCGAGCTGGGCCAGCACGCAGCCCTTGGGAGCCACATGTGGACCCTGTGGACCAGGGTGCTTCCTCATGTTCTTGATCCCCTGCGGGAACCCCCTGGAGCTGGCGGGGCAGGAGAACCCCCGGGCCAAGGAGCAGCTCCTTATGCCTCAGGTCCTCCTGTGTCGTACCAACCTCATGGGTGTGTGTGGCAGGACTTTAAGCATGGGAACTGTGACTGGCAGCATGGAAACCTGGGACTGTGTCTGTTATGGGCATCTGTGTGTGTGCAGACTGCAGTCTCAGGCTGGATTAGTTCCATGCAATAAAGTTGGATCTTCTGGATACTTCTATATCTCTCCTTTTTTTGTTTTTGTTCCCTTCCACAGGAGGCACACAGCAACTCCTGCTCCGCCAATCCTTTCTCCTGGCACAGGAAGGAAATGCTTGAAAAGGTTTTCAGCCTGATCCTCCTCCTTCTCCTCCTTGTTAAATTTAGCACGAGCTTGTAAAGCAGCATCAGGAACAGCAATTAGAGAGCTGCGTGTTTTGGTTCATGGTTATCTGCAAGGTCAGAAAGAAGTACAGCCTGTGTTAGTGAGGTTCTTCACTTCTCATGTAGTTTAAACACAGAGGAGTGCATTAAAAATAATAAGAGAAACAAAATGTGTCAGTCAGTCCTGACAAACCTGAAGCCCTTCTTAACTTGCCTCCCAAAATTGCTCCTTCCATTTGCAATATTGATAAAAGATAATCAGCTATGTTTAATAGTGGTTAGCTTTGATGAAGGCCAGGGAAGTCAATGAACAACCTGCCACTTTGCAGGGCTCTGTCTAAGAGGGTTTCTCTCTGGGAGTCTCCAAGCTCATGGCATCCTGCTTGAGAGAGAATGAGGCCAGAGGATTTTCGTGCTAAGATTGTTATAGAATCATACCATCCTTTGCCCTTTTTTCCTCTTTTTCTTTTTTATCCTTTCCTTCTCCCTTTCTCCTGCCACCCTCTCAGCATCACCCTCTCTTTGCTTTCAGACCTCTCCTGTGTACTGTCCCTGCTGCTCTGTATGGGTTTCAGGCCCTCTCCCACGCTCTTTCATTGAGCCTCCTCTGCTTCTGTGCCAGACCACCTGTGTCCTGACCCTGTCCAGGCTCCCTTTGGTCTGGGACTCTCTCCTGCTTTCACCCCAGTGCTCTTCTCCCTCACACCAGGGCTCTGCCTGTCCATGCCACTGCTGGGGGACAGCCCACTTGGTGCTCCTTCTTCCACTGCTCTGGTGCCACCACATGTAGCAAACATGGCAAGAACAAGCCTTTTTTACAGCATGAGAAAGGGGAGCAAGATGGCAGACCAGTGGCATTGCTGATCGCCCCTGGGGACGGCCAACGCCTCCCTCAGGCTCAGCCTGGCTTTGGCTTGCTGTGGGCAGCTCTCCAGCCTTCATCGCATCTCATTCCCCTTTCTCTCTTCCCCGTCCACGTCATTTCCATTGCAGCCAGAATACACTCGCTCTTTCTTTTCTTTAATGGACCCAGGCTGAAATGTGTCTGAAGGGTATTTTTAGCAGAAAGCTTGGCAGCCTGGCAGCCCCTGGGCATTTTGCCACCTTGAGCAAAAAATGTGCGTCGGCCCGATAAGAATTACAATGGGGTGCTACGGGGGGGGCCGCAAGTGGGGAGCGCCCTGCCTCCTGCCTCCCTGCTCTTGTAGGGCAAGAGAGGGTGTAGGGCCTCAGGGCTGTCCCCAACCTGCACTCGCCCCCCATTCTGTGCCCTACCAACAGGATGGCTTAACACACCAGTCCCTTGCCTCTTGTATATGTTTAAAGGTATAGCATTCCTGGGGAAACCATGGGAGTTAAGTGGAAGAACACTATCACACAACTGGAATAGGGGGATTTGCTGGGTGCAATTGTGCTGCAGGATATGCAAATGCAGCACCTTGTCCCCAAAAGTTGCCTTGGTTAGTGTAGTGACTGAGTAAAGATGGGGATGAGCCCAATATCACACCCTAAAGGTAGTTTCTTCCCTACTGCTTCATCCCTTCGGCAGTGGTGGGGCTGGGAGTGAGGTGGTGGTCCCTTCAGAGGCATGGGGCAAGCGCTGGCAGCTGTCACTGCTTGCACCAGTGTTGTGGCTGGCACAGCTTGCTTGGATCTGTTGTCTGCTGATATGTCAGGCAAAATATTTGTGTGGGGTTTGCCTGCCATGGTGATTTCCAGCTACAGTCAATATGGCCCTGGATTTTAATTTGAAAAATAAATAATACATCTGGCTAATGTTTCTTAATATTTAATTTCCCCCTCACAGTTCAAGGGTCTACATCCTACTTAGAGAAACGTTGACAACAAAATTAAACGTCCCAGGCAATGTATGAAAAAATGCCACTTTTTCCAAGTAGGGTATCTTGGGGAAGGGGGAGCTCATACAAGCCAAGGCACTTGGTTTGTTTATCTAGCTCCTGATCACCCTAGCTACCTCTATAGTCAAGGAAGGGAGAGAAACTCCCTCAGGAAGTATTTTCTGGGGTAACATAGATGCTCTAAATACTCTTCAAGTAGTCCTATCTTTCCTATCGACACCCCAGGGGGAGTGGCTGGCTGGCCCTGTCAGGGACTGGCAGCTGTGATGATCTTTTCCAATCCACACCACTCCAACCAGACCTGCAAGGACTGGGCCAGGCAAGCGTGATCTCTGTCTCTGAACAAATGGCTCCATCTTCCTTCCGTGCAAAGCGGAATAATTTCAAAAGGAGTGCTGCCTGAGGGCAGATGGTGAGAATGTTCATTTGGTGATGGGTTCATAAGGGTGGCTTCTTGCCTGCATGCATGTGAGGGAGCATCCTATGTCTGGGGCACAGAAACAGACAGAAGGATTGAAAGAGGTCTCCAAAAGCATCTCTCATCCCAAGAAGTGACAAATTATACATATGCTGTGTTGTGAAAGGTGCTCTTACATTACTCCTAAGGACTTCTCTGACCATGAGAAAGCTTTTTCACCCTCTTCCTTGTGAAGATTTGTTCCCCTCTTCATCTATGAGATGGTTTATGTAGCTGTTACTCCATCCCCATCAGTCATCTGTTTTTTGACCTAAGCCATCCAGTTCTTTCGGCCATCCCATGCAGATCAGGTTTCCCAGACCTCTGCTGTCCCTCGGCTCTTTCCAAAGGATCCACATCTTTCCTGAACTGCATTGCCCAAAACTGGCCACTTTATTATATCAGCAGCAGCATACCAGGACTGCACTGAACAAAAGGGTAATTTCATTGTACAGGCAGTGCTGCTTGTTGTGCCTTCCAACATGACATTTGCTTTATTGGTTTTGGGTTTGGTAAAAGTGTGACTTAAAGTATTTTCTACAAGCTTACTCAGCTGTTTCCACTTGATATTTGTACAGCTGATTATTCCTGCCTAATTGTAGATCCTTGCACTCTTCTCCATAGAGTTTTGTCACACTATTTCTCTGAATTGTCAAAATAATATATTTTTCCCCCTCCTCCCCCCTCATTTTAGATTTAAAATTCTGGTCCTCTTTCCTAAATACCTGTATCTGCCAGGCATGCTGTTCACAGTCTGTGTTCCCATATTCTGTGATTCTGCGGCCAGTGATGCCAGGTAGAGCTAGGCACCATGTCCCTCTCCATGTCTCTCTCCTTTTTAATAGTTGACAACCAACAGCTGCTCCTTAAACTGGGTTATCCAACCAGTTTTGCATCAAAACTGTGTTTTTCGTGTTTCACTTGAAGATATGTGAGGCAGCTTTATGAAGCACATGAGACAGCAACCAGCCCCACCTCCGGACTGGGCTGAGCAGAGAAGATGCTGCCAGCAAGACAGCTGGGAGGACACCTTGGCACAGACACCCAGAGGATTTAGGTGTTTTGCAACTGAGCTTAGCCCTGCCTTAAGAAGCCAGGTATATCCCAGGTGTCTGAAGGGCATAGTGGCACCTGGGCAGAGAAGTGGAGCACCCAGCCTTTGTACTTAGCTGCCTCTGGGACAGTTAAGGTTTGGTTTCGGTACCCATACCTGTTTGCTGGCTTCAGCTCTCGCCATGCAACCCTTCCAGTTAGGCCAAAGGGCACAAACGCACATCAAACTGAAATGTTCACCTGTTTGGAGATAATGTTCTGTATGAAAAAAGCTTTCAGTGTCCATGAACTGAAGATTTTCTTATGGAAAATTTCCTTGTCCAAGAAAAAACTGAATACTGAATATTTTTATCCCAATTTACCTGTGAGAAGAAATATCCAGCTATTGGAAAGGGCTGCAGCCAGCGAGATCTGAACTCTCAAGCAACTGCTGGATTTCGATGGCCATTAGCAGCATGTATTAAAAGCTAGTGAGTTGCACCACAGCTGGGAGTTTGAGTTACTGTGAAACCTGCATCTTGCCTTCCCCTCACCCTTTCCCAGTATTAAAACCTTGAAGAGCTGCAGCACACAGAACAAAGGAGAAAGCAATAGGAGAGCAGCAAGGTCACCCATCTGCTGCTTTCCACAGTTTCTTATCTCTGACATCATGGGCCTCAAGGTCTTTCTTCTCATTAAAACAGCTGAATAATTGCAAACTGTACACAAAGTGACTAAACCTGTGGCCTTCTGCCTTAGTCATAATATTGGATGTCTGGCTAGGGAAGATGTTTCTTGGTGAGGCTGGGTGAAGGGGCTGAAGAAATAAGCAGCACTATGCAAAGACAGCAGGAAACCTTGTCCTTTGGGCTGACAAGCTCCAGGACATCCAGCCAGGGGAGCATGGTACCACTGACACTGCTACTGGAAGCATTGGGATGTGACCCCATCCCAACATGCAGGGGCAGCTCTGAATGGACTTTGTGGATCACTGACCCTACCAGTGCTGCCCCTGCTTGAGGTTTACTTTGTTAGTAATGAAGAAATAATAGGCCAAGAATGGGACGGCAACTACAGACCAGGAAAATGGTGGAAAAACAAAGGATGTCATGTTTTAATACATCCTCAGCCATGAGGATGTATTAAAAAAGAAAGTAGAAAAGGAGGGAAAAGTATCCTGAATCAAGAAGTCTCATATGCAGTTTAGATTTGCTCAAACAATGCCAGTCTAAGACCCTGACCTCGGACCATTCTGGCTCTCGTATCTGGCCATGTCTCTATCTTTTGGACAGTTGCTTCTCAGGTCTGACCATTGCGCCATGGCTATCATACTTCAGGCAGCTGCTGCTGGGACTTCTGAAAACCACACCTGCGACCACCACCCCACTAGTCCTGGTGAAAGTCATTAATGGCAAATCATTCATCATGACATAACGTAGGATGTAAAAGATCTATTTCTGTGGTTGTACATGCCTCCCTTCTTGGTGATTAGTGTTTAGCATCTGGAAACACAGCAGTCTGGGAAAGCTAAGGGGACTGCAAGCGGATGGGGGTGAGCTGGGCTGTGAAAAATTATATGTGCACTGAAGTAAAGTGAAAAAAGATGCTTGTGAGGTTTCAATGCTTTTCCTACAGGAATAGAAAAGATTGCAAAAGTTGAAAATCAGGAAAAATTGTGTAACAGGTGGCTACTGACATCAGCAGCTAAACACAAGTGTTTAACACTGGTAGATTTAGTCCTTCCTATGTTCTTTTTGAAAGGTTGGAAGGCACCAGCACTGCAGGTCTGTGGGCCTCCCACCTAATACTGGCCTCATGGCTCTTCCCCACACATTGTCCGCACAGTGAGGTTGGCAGCTTGCCTTTACCTGAAACACATCCACCAGCAAGGCTACCACCATTTGCTGGCATGATGCTCCTCATCTTCACTGGTAAAATTATAATTCTTAGTTCTCACATTGCCTTTTTTTTCAGTCTGGTTTCAACTTCCAGCTCTTTATGTTGTGTCTTTCTCTACTCAGAAGAGGCTTTTGTTATGTGATGCCATATTCTTCTGAATGAATATGTAGCATCAGCAAGTCAACTCAGCCTTATTTTAGAAAGCTAAGCACTAAGAGTTTGTGCCTTTGTTCTGTAATTTCCTGTACATCTTCTACTTTTTAGGGCATTTTTAGTAGTGTGGACATTCAGGAGCAAGAGCCAGTATCCTAATGGTCCTATGGTGCTCTCTCTACTTCTCTGCCCTTGATGGGACCTCATTACACCCTTTGTATCCTACCAGAAGCAGCAGGGACAGAGCTAGTGCTTTTTCCTGCAACAAGAATGCACAATTCTCCAGGTGCAGTATAGTTTTATTTTTTCAACCATTTTTTTTTTTGAACACCAAGTCTTGACTGCTGCTGGAAGTAGATTGCCACGGTTTCAAGCTGATCAGGTTTTCCTTGGAAATAAACTATCTATCTGGCAAGTTTTCTTTTTTCAACAAGCTGCTTATCTGATAAGACATTTCTCAGAGACAACTTGTGGCACATTGCCCCAGTCTCATGGTGCAGTTCCTGTATCTTTGCTCAATTGCCTGAAGATCATAGAAGATGACACTGACAACAGTAAAGACCAAACACTGCCCATGTTGAGGTATGGTTTGAGTATCACTCCCCAGTTTGAATAAACTCCTGGTAAACTATGTACTGAAAAATGAGCAAAAGCTGGCAGAATCAAACAGTCCTCTGGAACAATGGTGTGCTAGTGGGAGTACTGTGGGACATCCCACTGGTCAGAGATGGGCCACTGTGGCAAAACTTCTTGGACTAATGACAACATGCAAGGGAAAAAGAAAAGAATAAAAATTATAAAAACTAGCAACAGTGATGCTTGGTGTAACTGCAGGATATAATAAAGCCTGGGTGGCACAATTTTGAAATTTCTAAACATTTCATGTGAAAATTTTCTGTTCTGATGGCACTGAATATATTGAAACAAATCATTAATCTTCTGTGTTTCATGTGGAGGATGAAGTTGAAATCTGTTATTTCTGCATTTTGCTCTAAGTAGCTGTGGCTCTATTCAAGTACTGAATCATCTTTGGCAAAGGGAAGTTTCCTGGAATTATCCTAACAAAGCCCTCAAGGATATCCATTCTGTCATTTAAAATAAGGTAGCAATCCGTGTTTATACTTAAGTGCCAAAATGGTGCAAAATTTTGTAACGGTAAAATAATCTGCAGAATAAAAATTATCATTTCTAACCACTACCAATGAGAAGAAACAATAATTAAAGTCTATCAGAGCTGTTACACACAGACTAACCCTTCGATATACCTATGGCTCATGCATATCTGTTGATATGGGTTACAGGCACATCTCTTTTACATATGTATAGCTTCAAACCTATGGAGGCAAAGCCATTCTAATGTTCTGGACTCTTAGTCTCCATTTCTTCTCTCCTCACAATCCTCCAAACTCAAAAGCTGGAAAAATACAGCCAGAGCAAGCATGAAAGTGTCAGGAATGAATAACCCCAGGAGTACAAACTCACTGGTAGGCCTTTACTGATGAACAAGGTGTGACTTCCATGAAGATTTGAAAGGTGGCTCCCATGCTCAAGCCCATCCAAGTTCTCCAGCATTTCCTCAGCATCTGGCTCAAAGTGCTCAGCCTGAACACATTGCCTTCCTAACCCCAAACACTTCTTCCCTGCTAACAAATAATGATCAGCATTTATTAAAATGTCATCTCTAATGGATTACAGCTGCTCGGGGCCTGGTGAAGCAGGACTCCATAGCTTCTTGCTCCTCTTGTTAAGATCATTTGTGTTGTTGCAACACCTTGACATCTGAGGATCTGTTGGTCTCACTGTCACACACACACACACACACACACATATTTAGGCAACATGGCAACCTCTAGGACACTTCTTACCTAAATAGATACCATAAGGTAGAGGCAAATGAGCTCATGTGAAGTCCTTGTGGTGGGTGAGATATAGAAGTGAGCAACAGGAACTGAGTTTTCAGATTCCCATGCCAGCACCTGGGCCATTGAGGTCAATTTCCCCATCCTAAGTGCTTTCCCAACAGCCATCTTCAATCTGCATCTATCTGGTTTGGAACCACAGGTGTTGCTCCTAGAAGACCTTGTGCCTTGGTTGCTTCCTCCTGTGACAGTGGCATTCAGATCTTCACCTCTAGGCATTGTCCAAGACACTTCTAACTGGAGTGTCCTCTCAGGCAGTATTAAACACTGCTGTGCCTGCAGATTTCTTGTTCACCCTCTACCTCTTTGTCCCCTGACTTCCTCTATACTCTCACCATGACTGCACTTCTATCATCAGCCCTTCTCCAGGTACTTCCTGCAAAGCAAAGCAGCAATAAGGCTGGCCTGCAAAAGAGAACATTCATCATATAACGCACTACTGATAATCTCACCTGTGAACTCTTAACAAGGATTTGCAGTCCATATCTTCCTTCTGGGAAAGCTCTTCCCCTTGTTCAGAAGCTGTAATGATGTGGATCTGACTGTCACCCAGGGGCTAAAGGAACCTACAGCCTGAGCAGAACTAACCTCATGCAACAGTCCATTTCTCCTTGCACAGCATTGATATCTAAACTGAGCACTGAGCAGAAGGGTTTTTTCATCCTGAGAATGGTCAGCACCTAGTTATGGACATGCTTTGGTGGGTTAGAAGAGATGTCAATGACATCACCGCATACTCCACGAAAAATGATCCAGTATGTCTTCCAGAAATGAATGACAGCTTTATTTTCTTCACCATGGTTACCAGGGATTTCCACCATCTGATGACCCTGTGTTCTATCTTTATATCTGAGAGCACTCATATAAAACCTTGTGCTCATCCTTCCCCCATGCCTATGCTGGTACCTTTCAGATAGGGAAGGCCAGAGCACTCTTTCTGGGGTAACAGCAAATCCATTAATGTGGGGTGCACTTTTCAGCTGAACTGAGTATCACAAAGATATTTTTATACCAAGAACCTAACTTAGAGTGTGGTAAAATGAGAAACACTAGGTAGAGCAGACTCTTGGAGCCTTGAGCCCCAAGCTGGTCTCTCAGGCTTCAAGAACACAACTTTTCCTTTCTTATGTTGCTGACTCCTGCAACCAGAGTGCTGGAGGCTGGAACTGCACTATGAGGTATGGTTTTAATTTTCTCAAGGAAGATGGAAGAGGTGAGAAAAGGGACATCCTGATTGAAAACAGAGAACACCAGGGGTCCTGATGGAGCAGTCTCAGCAGTGGGTGACTCCTACAGGAAGGTTGGGAGGACAGGACCCAGCAAACCAAATCTGTGCTAAGTCACCCTTGTGCAGCCTTTAGGGCTGAGTGAGACCAGAGCGGATCAAAATGGAGTGGTATGGAGGGAGGTGACAACGGGTACCCTAACAGGTCATGTAGGCCCTGCCCACCTGTGTGTGCTAGGATTAACCTGACACCAGGCAGCTGGAGAGCTCGTGGGGGACCCTGGGGACCAGGCAGGATCCTGTGGAGACCTGTTAGCACAGCTGCATGGACACAGGTCTTCCAAAAGAGAAGAAGCTGTGGGAGTCAGAGAGGAAAGTTCCTGCATGGGGGTGAGGATGAGGGAAGGAAGACTGGCTCCAACTGAGTAACATGGCAGGGAAATTATTTAAAACCAGGAGGACAGAACCTGTGTGTCAAGTTACATGTCTCTGAAGATGTGCAAGAGGGAAGCCTTGAGGTGATGTATAGGCAAGAACATTGCTTTCTTAACAAAACCTGTGGACAGAAACCCCTCAAATATTACCCTACCCTTCTTCCACAGACTGTGTTTTGTTGTCAAAAATCATCTGTCACTAAGGCCAAGCAATCTAGATAGCTACTAGGTTCAATGAGTGTGGTTTCCTGCTGAAGAAATAAGCTACTTTTGAAAAGCACAGGGAATCATCTGTGGAAGATAAGCAAGGACCTAGAGAGCAGGACTTGGTTGGGTGAACGAGTATAAGTGTTCCTTCTGAAGGTATAGACTGTGAGTTAGGCATTGGCTGCATAGCTCAGTGGTGGGTCAGAGGAAACTGGTTGTAAATTTCTGAATGTTTAGATAATGTTGTGTTAAATGAGTTGTGAATTGACTCTGAGAGTCTGAATTTCAACATGAGCACCCAGCACCCGTATGTATTACCAAAAGAGCATATTGAATTCTGTACCTCTCCTCTATGGAAAATCAGTTTGGGTATTGTCTCCCTGCATAGCTTCAGGCACCCATCTTTTGAGCTGTCATCCAAGTATGTGTACCTTTTATTGGAGCATGAGGTCCATGGTTTGTTTCAGCAGGTGTAGGATAAAATGTGAGATGTGACTTTTGGTTACAACATCAACTGTATGGCCAAATCCTTTAAGAGATTTCTGGAAGGGAAAAGGCAGAAAACCAGCTCCTTGTAGAAACTCTAGAAGGGAATGAGAAAACGGAAATGAAGCTCTAGTGTAAGGTCCCTACTTGAAAAATAAGACTGGCTCAATAATTTTCAGCAAGACTGAAAGATAATTTATGGCTTAAAAATTAAACAGAAGAAAAATTTTGCAACCAATGTGAGATTCATGCGCTATTCTCTGAAGCTGTGTTGTCTTGCCACTGTGATCCCAACATGTTGTTTCACCCTGTAGACTTTCTATTCTCTAATCCTTCTCCTTGTGACTCCTTGCCTCTGTGTAGCCCTTGTTCTGCAAATATTTAGGGATGTGAGTTCAGTCACATTTCCAGAGTGTTTCTTCAGAGAACTGCATTTTCAGACAGACCCTGCTTCATGGTTTCTGTAAACAAATGATGGTTGAGGCTAATAATAGTTTTAGAAAAAAAACAACAATTTTAATTCCAGTTAAAAGTGAAGGTGTGACCCGGTTTCTTTTTTCCAAAGTCCTTGCAGCATTATTTTGAGCCATAAATGATGATTGTTTATGGACTGTTAACAAATGCAGAAGAACACATGTGGTCCTGATTCCAGTGTTCGTCTACGGGCTGTGTGGACATCAACTGATGTGGTATTTATATTCTTCCAAGGATAACTGGGCCCTAATCTATAATTACATAGGGCTGTGATTTAGTTCTTTCTTAACTGGTGCAATTTCTATTAACCATATGCTGCATTTTATACTGGTCTAAACTGAGAAAATAACTCAGAGTGTGTTTGGACCATGCATACCAACACAGTCTTTGGCTAGGCATGCTTAGTAGGGATTGTCACCTTGGACCCAAGGTGGCTTGGACTCCTCCTGGAGCCAAGAAAGTTCACATCAGTAAGCTGTGGGGTCTCTCCTCTGCAGTCTCCTGTGCTGATGGGCCTAAGCTTGGAAGTCATTATGCTGGGGATGTAAAATCACTTCTGTTAAAGAAGTCTAAATAGGCTATGTGGAGGTCTTTCCACACAGGTGAGTATTTCCATATTCTTGATGAGCTCCTCAGCTTCTGGAACAGCAGAGCCTTTGCCAAATTTGTGTGATCTGCTTTAGAGCTCACTCCGAGCGTTTCTGCATACAGTGCCTCCTCTGCAAGAAGAATGGCCGCAGAGGAGCTTTAATTAAGCATCTCTTAAATTATTTAGTTATTTATTCAGAGCTCACATTCATCCACATTGTATTCACTGAGCTTTTGTCAAATCCCAAGTCATTGTCTGCTTGCACACAAGTATTTATCTAAAGCTATGGTTTAAACTGATTAACTCACACTGGAGCAAGTGCCTGTGTCAGCACTGATACTGGCTTAATACCTTACTCAGAAGTACTCTGAAGTTGGCTCAGGTCTTGTACTGGATCCCCTCCTTTGAGAATAAAGAGTTTGCACAGTGGCAGGACTCAGCTCCACTGGGCTGTACAATGGCTGAGTTAAACTGATACAGCCTTGAGGTGCACGAAATCAGCGTGTCTGGGGAAGTGGGTTGCTGGAGAGCTGGAGATGGAGGACCTCAGCTGTGTTCTCAGTCATGGAGGCTGACTTTCTTCTTTTAAAGTTTCCAGCAAGATAATGCAATTTCAGATTAGGGTGAGCAAATGCTTCCGGTCCCTTTCCCTGTCCCTGAGAAAACTCATTTGCTTTGCAAAGCATTCACAAATGCCTGGAAGTGGAAAGGGGTACAAGCCCACCCCTAGAGACCCAACTCCATGCTTTCTGCTGCTGGGGTTGCCTTCCTACTTGGGTGGATTTGAGCTGCTTTCTGAGTAGTTTAATCCTCCTCACCCAAGAGAGAGACTGGAGCGGCAGCAGAAGCGCCTGGCTTTATCAGCCACGTTTCTTCCTTTGGCTTATCAACAAACGAACTCCCAGTTGGCTTTGTTTGACTTCTAGGGTTTATTGGATTTGTTGCTTCCCTTCTTCATTTTCATATTAAAGGCTAAGGTTGGGCTGTGATCCTGCTGCTGCAGCCTCCAGCTCCTGAGCTGATACTACTGGCTCTAATTGCTCAGCTGCTTGATGTAATCACCGGGAGGTATATTGTCTGTATGGCTACAGGCACTTCAGATTTTCTCTCCAGCCAGATTTAAAAAAAAAAAAGAAAGGAGAAGAGAAAAAAAAAAAAGAGTCAATTGGCTCTAGGTCTGTCAACAGTGACTAATCAGGTGCTGTACAATTAATTATGAAGCGGTGTCATTTTAAAACAATTCTGAGGTGGGAAAGAACAGGCCTGGGCCCTTTACCTGCTGGCACTGTTTGTGTTGCTAAGCCAATCCAGGCTGCGTCCTCTATTTCATTTACCTTTTAAACTATTGCCCCCGCATAAGTAAACACTTTCTATAAAGTGTGTGTGCATGCATGTGTGTAAGTGGGTGGAGGGTGATCTGGGAAGCTCTCCACCCTAGAAAAGAAATTAATGATGGAAGGAAAAAAAAAAAAAGCAGCATAATTTGGCAGTAATTTCTGAAGAACAGCAGAAGATAATAGCAGGTGGATGAAACAGGAATAGCATAAAACTGCCGGGGGCTGAGTTTTGGTAACTAGAATTAGTGCTAGATATGGGGATGGAGGTGAGAGATGTCCCTGTGGTGCAAACATGAGATTGTCCTGAGAGAGGAGCCCAGGTTCCCCACCTGCCAATGTGTGTGAAGAGGGCAAATCCCAGTCCCACCTGAACTGGCTCTGCTCCCAGTGGCAGCTGACATCTCCCAGCCTCTTCCCAGGGGATGTAGCTGCCAAGGTTGGGATGGCACTCCTCTCCATCCAGCTGGCAAAAATTAATTGTCTCTTGCAAAGCAAAAATTCATTCTTCAAGGAGGATGGCAAGGGAACTGCTACTGCCCAGCACCACACTGAGAGCACTGACAGATGAAATTAGTGGTGGGGGGGAGTGGAAAGAAATGTGTTCATGGAAATGACAAAACCTTTTTTAAATTTATCTTAGCAGAAACAAAGGGACGGTGTTATGTGACTAGTGTCAGACCAGGTTGAGGACTGTCATGAGTTGAGACCATGGTCGCATCTCTGATACCTCTGTCTGATGATTGGGCTGGAAGAAGAGATCGGTTGGGAAGGCAGAATGGAGGATGCTGAGGGAAAGCCTCTGCTGGGGCACCTCCTTGAAGATACTGACTGTAAAAGAGATCTTCTGGAATGGGACAAGGGGCAAGTGTCATATGGTCTCATAGGAAAAATTAGAAATACCCTGTCAAATTGTTTAGTTTTCTAATACCAAAGCTCCAAAACACCCACTGGTCAAAAGTTCTGCCTGCAGCTCTTGCATTTCTGTTCCACAGGCACAAAGAAAAGGTAAATTCCTGTGTGAGTGAGTGTGTGTAATCACTAACATTGCATTTCACTGGAATAAATATTGAATTAGATGGACTATTCTGGATAAACTATTTAGTTATCAGAAAGCATAATTTAGGAGCAAAATGCCAAGGCATAGCAAGTTCTGGTTTGAATCAAGCACATTGACTTTTTTCCCCCAAATTAGTTTTCTTAACTTAGGCTAACCTATTTTAAATAAATAAATAAATAAGAAAATTCAAGATATATCAAACCATTTTCTTAAAATACACGTATATTTTATTTAGTTATAAGACTTCTAAAACGTTATTCACAGTTATTGTCACAGATTTACATGAATCTCAGGATCGTTGCTGGCAGTGTTCTCTTTTCCCCAATCTTCAAAAAACCACATTCCATTGGCTTTGTTAATAGTGAAGCATCGTTACATTGGTTTTGTTAACAGTGAAACATTTAGTACCCTTAACCTCAGTTTCTGTTAGCATTTTGATGACAGCAGCTACTGGATCCCTGCTGCAGCATTTCATTGCTATAATGAAATGGTGTGGTTGGAGCTCTGTGTCAGAGGACTTGGAAATATGATGTAAGGGGGTTCAGTTCATCGAGGCTATATGAGGTAGGGGGTTGCCAGCCTGCTTTAAGTCAGGAGTCTGCTCAGTCCAGTCTCCTGCTTTTGAAGCCTCAACAAATCTTGCACTGAGAGCACAGGAAATATATTGCCTAGAAAAGGGTTTTTCACCTGCATCATCCCAGATGCAGGCAGTCCCTGTGGGAGGGTACCCATGCTTTTGGTAACAGGGTGATACAGCAAAGCAAAATTAAGGGATGTAGAAGTGGAGGTTACAACATAAACAAACGCTTAGATGCTGGTGTAATGAACGTAATATAAATATTTAGATGTATCCCTACATCTAATTCTTAGCCTCATAATTCTTCTGTCAAATGGTTTACAAAAGGCAAAACTATACTTCACTTACAGGGATGAGTTCATAATTCTTCAGGTTAATTAAGGCATCCAAATGTGCTTTGTGTCTGTCTGTCTCTACTTTGTAAATAGTACAAGCCAGTGGATAATTAAAGGCTTTTCCTATCAGTGACAGTAACAGCAGTTTGATCCCTAGATAGTTGTCCACAGCACATCTGTAGCTGAGTGTCCAGCCTAGGAGAAAAGCAGCAGCTACACGTGTTGGTCGCACACCTCCTTTAAACAGATCATTGTTTGTGTCATGTATGCAGACATCATGGATGGGAAGAATTAATTGCAATTTGGGATCTTGTTATGCTAAATGTGCCCAAGTGCACATTTCTCACAGTGTTGCTGGGATGAGGACAGTGAATCCTCCCAAGCTCAGTGCTGACATGGCACAGAAACACACCATCCCTGGGGGTGGGTCTCAGTGCCAGCACAGACATAGAGCAGTGCCCCATGGATGCGCTGGCATCATGCTGATAGGTGGCCAGGGGCATTGGGATGCCTGCACTGGCCATGGCATAGGAGTGAGGGGCTGGCGTGCTCCAACTTCCCAATATAGTGGCCATGCTGCACAACTGGCATGAGCCCAGGGCACCACTTATTGTTCTTTTTTCTTCATCTGGTGCTTTTATGCAAAATCTACATAACCACGCAAGTGAGGGAGGAGGAGGAGGTGGGGCCTGTCCCTGGTTGAGGTGTCCCCTTGCAAAGGGGATGGGGTGAGCAGGCACCCAGATAGCACCCTGCCACCCACAGCAGAGGAGATCTCCTGGGGGCCTGAGGCTGGGCTGCCTGTAATGGTCCCAGAGCCTTCCTGGCAACTGGAATCAGCTCAGTGCCAGGTGGGGAATCCCCCTTTGCCAGGGAAATCCCTACCTGGCCACTTCACAGTGTTTTTAAGGACAGCAAGGAGCCTTATCACATCTCTGCATCTGCCCCAGATGCTTCACATTCCAGTGATGCTCCTCCGCAAATGTGCTGAACCCTACAGCATCTCCCCAAAGAGGGCTCGCTACTCGCCACTCTGGGGTTGGCAGACTCCAGGTAGGTGCCCAAGCCAAGGGGAAGGGAACAGTCCCGCTTCCAAGGATGTCCTCACAGAGCCAACAGCAGGTGACACAGCCCCTACCCATTGTCCAGGTCAACAGGACCGTGCATGGTGGCAGTGGGCTTGCATGTACAAGGAGGCTGGACCATGCACAGTCAAAGTTCAGGCAAACAGAGGAGAGAGGAGAAATGGTTTCCGACCTGGTGGCACCAAGGCCACTTTGGCCACTTTTGGGTTTCACCTTGAACTGTAGCCAAAGTATGAGGTGCTGCCAGCACCTGGTGCCTCTGCAGCAACAAGCTTGGAGCAGGACATGCCTCTTGGGGTGCGCTCTGCTCCCAGAAGAGTAAATAATGAATAAATGCCTCTCACTGCATCTTCCAAAGTGCTGTTATCTGTCAATCCGGAGCCAGACCTCGGTGCTTCACCACCTTGTTGCTGTGTAGAGTATCAGCACGTCTTGTCTTCCATCTCTCTCCCTCCTATCTCCCACGTCTGGGCTGTTTTGGGGCTTCTTTCTCTTTAAGAGGAAACTCAGCGGAAGCCTAGCTATTCAATATTGTTTCATATTATTTGGTTGTGAAACAATTTAATTTGTTTATGACTCTAAAGGTCAGATTTGACTGTTGCCCAAATTTCTAAAGAATAAAGAATGAATCAGGCTGAAGGGGACTTTGTGGCATGATAAACTGGAGAAAGAGAAGGGGGCTAGTGAGAATATTTAACTGGAACAGCAAGGCAAACTTACCTTCAGCTCAGGTTTAAAAGCCTAGTCAATCATTACACATTTTTTATTATTTACCTGGTACGAAATCCCCCCGGGAAAAGAAGCAGAAAAACTCACAAGCCACATTCTTTCAAATTTTTAGTAGCTTACTCATTTTTTTTTTCTCTGTATTTCAGGACAATTGGAGTGATACGGATTGCATTGGTGCCTGGATAGATGAGAAATAGAGGAAGCACATTGTGGTTGCAGCTCCAAGGAGGGGGAGTTACTAAGAGTGAAGAGAGCAGGGCCGGCGGGGACTTTGAGAAGGAGGGTAATTCTCACACAGTCATCAGAAGACAAAGGTTGCATTTACACCTGGTCAGAAGGTTTAATCATCTACTATTTCCAAACATTGCAGGCTCACAATCTGTTGTGTCTGAGATCATAAAACATATCACAAACTGGAGACAAGAGACCTGGGGCTTGATTGACCTGAGCTTATCTTTTCTTTTTCTTCCTTCTTATTTTTCACTCAATTTTCTGCATTTCTGCATTTTTTTAATGGAAAAAAAAAAAAAAAGCTTTGGAAGGGGCAAGGGACTTGCTTTGATCAGAAAATTCTTACCCAGAATAGCAGGAAACATGATGCAAAACAATTTTGAAAATCAGGGATAAATTGGGAAATTTTCATTCCTCTGCCTCTCTGTGTCAAGAGATTTAAGAGACAGATCACTTAATTGCTAAAACCTCTGTCCCAGGCTTGCAGGAAAAAGAAATTGTGGAATAGGGATCAAAAAGAGAGGAATATACGAGGAAAGGTAAGAAACCTCTCATGGGTTAGTTTTCCAGGTCCTGCCACAAAAATAATTAACATTCAGCCACCTGAAATACTGGCTGTAGCTGGCTTTCATATTTTTTTGGGGGGGGAAGGTTAAATTACAGTAACATTGCAAGAGAATCTGGTTATGATGGGAGTTTTTTGGGGCAATGTTAGCCACATTTTTGCAATTCTGGTCTGCAGTTGGTTTCATCCCTGATTTCAGCCTGTGAGGTTGATGAGGATGTTTATTGAGCAAGATCAAGGACTCCCATAGCAAAAAGGGGTTCAGAGAATGTTAGTTCTGCTTCATTCTCCCCATTGCTTCTGCAGGGTCATCGCCCTTCACTGTCCGCCCCTGGCCAGTCTGTAGAGAGGAGCAGGGTCTTAATGCAAGTGGTGTTTCCCACTGATAGTCCTGATGGTTTATAGGAGAAAGGGTGGAAGGACTGCAGCCTGGCCCCAGCCTCTGGTTTTGCTGGGAAGGGTTGTGCCTGCATCAGGGAGGGACCCTGTAAGAGATGATCTTGCTTTGCACCTCGTTTGGGTGTTACAGTGCTGATTCATCAAAGCACTTAGCACTGGGAGGAGGAACTGGCCCTATTGAAATGAAGGTTTGTCCATACTGACTTCAAAGGGGGCTGAATTTAACCCTTTCAGTGGGATTTGAACCTCTGGTTGGAGTTAAGCATGTGCTGTTGCTGCATTGGGACCATCTATTTGGAAGGGGAAATAAATAGATTCGGTTTATTTGTGGTGTATCATCATCTACCTGATGATGCCTCTGTGTGTTTTACGACTGCCAACCCTGTAACTTCTCCCCTCAAAAAAAAAAAAAAGGAGCAGGAGCACTAAGAGCTTCCCCAGGAAAAGCTTGTTTATCAATGCAGGTTGGAGGGCCATTTGCCCCTGGCACTGCCAGGTGCCTTCAGGGTGTCCCACGCCTGGCTGGGTCTCCTTGCCACTGATAACAAAAGTGGCATCTTTGATGTTGTCCAGGGCAGCAGTCACACAAAATTGCATAATCAAGGTCACTGGAAAGTTACACAAAACTTTGTCCACGTCTATTGGAAAAAAAATAAAGCACTTGCAAAAAGAAAAGAGACAACACCACCCAAGCTTCTGCTCATGCCACCCAATCCACCACTCTGTGTGAACACGTACAGTGCTGAGCTATCCCCTCACTGTATCCTGGAAACACTGATGAAAAAATAATATTATCCATGTAAAGGCAATTAAATTTTTTTCTCTGGTAGCCACATAAAGTCAGCTTTGTGGTTTTCCCTCTTTCTCCTTCAGCTATAGTTTCAATTAGAAAATGATGTGCAAATATAAGAAGTAATAGTATCCTGCTTTGTGTTGCTGAATGCTGTCCTTGGGAGGATTTTAAGTCTTAGGGTGGTGAGTTTGGTTTCACATGGCCTTAGGAGCATGTGAACCAAGTCTTTCCAAGGTTACTTTACAGATATAGGAAACAGACAAGTTGAAAATTTGTAAATTAAAGAGAAGAAGAAATGTCAGAATTTATCTTCTGAAAAAAAGGCATTTCTTGGAGAAATTTCTGTTATTTCCCAGCCAATATGTCACATCTTCCAAAAGACAGATTGTCCCCCTTAATCACATCCATGAGCCATGTCCTTCTTATGATGGGAGCACCAGAGCTGGATGCAGTACTCCAGGTGGAGTCACACCAGAGTGGAGTAGAGTGGCAGAATCCCCTCTCTTGTCTCACTGATCATGCTTCTTTTGATGCAGCCCAGTATGCAGTTGGCATTCTGGGCTGCAAGTGCACCTTGTTGGTTCATGTTGAGCTTCTCATCAACCAACACACCCAAGTCCTTTTCCTCAGGACTGCTCTCAATCTATTCTCCACCCAGCCAGTACTTGTGCTTGGGATTGCCCCAGCTCACATGCAGGACCTTGTACGTGGCCTTGTTGAACTTCATGAGGTTTATATCAGCCCAGGTCTCAAGACTTTCAAGGTCCCAAATTCCCAAGCTGTCATGGTTTAAATTTCCATTGTCTAATTTCATGCTACGATAAAAAAAAAGCTGCTCCAACTTGGAGGCTCCAGTCTGGGCACCTTCCCACGGCTGGCAGGCATGCAGCCAATTATTCTACTCAGTGTCAGCTACCAGTGCCTCTGTCATCAAAAAAAGAGTCCCTTTCCCATTCATTAAGGCATAAAACATTCATTATGGATAACAAATCATGTAGGTCAATCTCTCCTAGAACTTCTGGTTCCTCACTCAAGAATTTGATGGACGTTAAACGTTTAGGGTGGAAAGCAGATAGGAACAAGCACATGGAGATCTTGTTCTCCCTTTATTATCAGTGTAAGACAAACTTCAACAGACCCAAGGAAGCGACTTGTTTAGCATTTGTTTTCTCCAAGGGCTGTTCTACACGTGGTTTGGCTCTTGAAGTCTTGCCACCACCCTCTGCAGTGTGGCAGAGGTGAGGGACTCACTGCAAGCTCTGCACCACACAGCAGACATCCCACCAGCAAACAATGACAAGCAAAGCTGCTGGGTAACAAAAAGCTTTAAAATTGGATGCTCTGATCCACACGATGGGCCAGGCTGGGCAGTGGGTGCAGCCCCAGCACCCAAACTATTTTGGGGAGTCATCCTTGCCCCTGTGGGAAGGGATTGTTTCAGTGGTGGGTAGGTGGGAGCTATGCAGAGGCAGCTGAGCCTCAGCATGCCCCTTCTAGCTGGAGGGTGCTTTTTTGGTCCTCAGGAATCCTGCTAAACCCACTCTCGGTCCATAGGGGCATCAGGGTGAGCATGGGGCTGTGGGCAGGGCAGGGGTCTGGAAAGTCAATAAATTCAGGAACTCCTCTGCTTGGCTGCTTTGTGCAGAGATGTAACAGTACCAAGCTGAGATAGAGCCCTCTCACACATACCTCGAGCATTTACTGTCACCCTCAGAACATTTCCTGGATCAGCAGAACTGCTCTTCAGCTATAATTTTTGTTGAAATATCTTGCTTTAAATCTAGAGAGCACCAATGGAGGCCTCAAATCTGTAAATCAGCTGCACTTTGGAAAACAAATCATCACAGTGGAGTTTTGCCAAGCTAATTTTGTGTGCTCATTCATTATTTGGTTTTCACTTTCTGAGCTGATTTAAACAGACCGTGCTCTAACTGTACCAGTTGCATCCAAGACATGAGACTGATTTACAATTTGAAAATGTGAACTGCTCTGTGGCTGCATTTCCAAGATGAAGTAGTGTGAAGAGGGGTTGTTCAGCACCAACCACAGGCCAGTAGACAAGGGCTTGCAGGTTGCCTCTGTTTACCTGCTTGAGCTGGTGAGATATTATTATTGAAAAGAAAACTGTGATTCTTCCATGTGCTACGAAAGAAGTAGTGTCTTCCAGGGAGAAAACAAGATGACAACTCCAACTGTGATTTCCCAGTAGGAAATTAGAAGAAGAGAAGATACAATGGAATAAGCATCTATGAAGGTAGATGACACCTGGAAATAGCGATGACTGAGGAGAGGCAAGGGATATGTGGCATTAACATCTACAGTCTGGGGAACGTCAAGGGTGGAGAGACAGTGTCTGTGGCCTGGGAGAGCAAGAAGAAGAAACTAATGGAAAATCTGATGTTTAAGTGGCTACGTAAAACCCAGCTCAACACAACTTGGCCTTCACCCAGGATATGTGCAAGGGGTAGTATGAGACGATGAGGTTTCACCAGCACTGAAACAGCACCAGGGAGGACAGCAATGGTTTTTAGTTTTTGGTTGTGGGTTCAATGGGTTTCTTTGATTATGAGGTTTCCAATGCTAAAGTGAGATGGATCTGGTAAAAAACCTGCTTGGTTCAAACACTTACCCTGCACCATTAATAAATGTTATTACCTCTAATAATGTATTTATTGGAAGTCAACCTATTAGAAAAAGGTTTTCTCCCTTTTTCAACTTTCCCATCCCTTTTTTCCACCATGACCAGGTGAGACCAGAAATTTTTTATTGCCATAGTGGGTCACAGACTCAACTAAGGTAAAAGTCACAAGCAGGTTCCAGTCACAAGCAAGGCACTATGAAAGTGGAATTACTGTAATACAGTGCAGTTTCCACCCTATCTTTGCCATTCCTGTAAGTCTATGGAATTAGACAAGCTTTGAGATGAACCCCACAACCTCCTTCTTTGTTCATGTGAAAACCTTTCAGGCTTGCTGAAGGTTATTAACAATAATGCTATATTTGCCTGTTAAAAAATACCTATAATTTCTAAAAACACAGAATTATTTACATCTATCACAAAGCTATAAAAAAAACAAAGAACTTTTCTTCAAAGGGAAAATGGGCTTCCTTGTTATTATTACTGCAGTGTCTTTGTTTCCCCATCTAAGTGTACAAATGATATTGCCACACAGAGAATAATCTTGTGTACAGAAATACGAAATCGAGGACTGATATATGTGCATGGCTGAAAAAAGAAGCTGAGCATGTAAAAATTCTCCAATTTCACATCTTTCCTGGCATGGGATTAAGGAGATTTGAAATAGATGAACAGGTTCACATAGGAACAATTGTTATAACTTCCATCAGAACGCTATCAGTGATATCCTCTTTAGAATGGGTTTTAGTGCCAGAAGCAGAATGAAGAAGCCTTTGTGTACATTCACATTGAGTCACCTGTGCTAAGACTGCATAAACCTGCACAAAGTGCTTGGAAGAGCAGCTGCTGGAGTTGCTGGGACCGGGACCTTGTTTATTCCACTTTCTGTAAAATTTCAGGTACATTTCTCCAATAGTAAGAAGCAAGACTGGATCCCCTTGACGAGCTCTTTTATGTGGATAGTAGTTAGTAATGGTAATCATCCCACTTGGTAATCTTGGTAATCACGATGGCCCAGCTCTGATATTCCTACTGCTACTGCAGTTCACTTTAATGTAGTCAGAAGTACATGTCCCATCACCCTTATTCTACAGAGACAATCACAGTCCCCCGTGCTGGGTATGTCCTTCCTTCAGGTGGACAATCTCCATTGAGAGATTGCTATCTGTATTTCAATGCCTTCCTCCCCCTTGCAACTGTAAATATTTTGAGCCACATCTTCCTAGCATCTTCCTTGCTTTTAGTGTTTCCAAGAAGTCATGCTGTGAGATAGATATCCAGGAATGAAACGTCATGCCAGGGGCATTGCGAGTTCCCCAATAAGACAAGTGACTGCATTTTACAAGAGTACAAGGACATAAGGACGGGCAGGACAGATGGCTGAACCTGCAGAACGAGTTTCAGCCATAAATGCTCCCTGCACCCTAAATGTTCGGTGCCTTTTTTTTTTTTTTTTAGCTGAAATATATTTGGGAAGTACTTGTTTAAACTACAGACTCAGTCAAATATTAACAAGTGGAAACTGAGGGTGGAAAAAAAAATGGGCTCAAGCATGTGTGGGTTCTTGCTGTATTTGCCTAACTATAATCACTAGGGCCACACTTGCGACAGGCTAAAACGTTGCTGTGAATAGAAAGTATACCATAAGGGTTCTCAAATATGAAAGTGGGGCTGGAACAAAGAGCAGGCACCAGACAGACTTCCCCTGTTAACGATTACTGGCCTGTCACCCTGGTGCCAGCAGTCTCAGAAATCCCCTCGGGAGCAGGCAGCAGTATCTCACCCAAAAAGACCAAGCTGCTTTGAAACCCTGCCCACAGCCTCGCTGTATTCCTTGCTACCACCTCGTCGTGGGGGAATGAACTTTATCTCTCTGCTTTTAAGAGTGTTTGCTTTAAAGATGGTTTACCACACTTGACAATTACCGAATTTCCTAAATTCAGCCTGAGGTATTGTTGTTGTTATGTATCTTGTGCCATGCAAAGCAGTACCTCCGCTGCAGAGCCTTAAAACTCTCAGCGTGCAGAAGGTTGCTCTCTATGTACACTGAAGGTCCTCCAGTGCTGCTTCCTCTGCAGTCCTGTGGCTCAGGATGTCGGTGGGGACATGAAAACCTTCTGACTGAATGGAGGAAGAAAACAAAACTGTCACCTCATCTTGCAGGAACATCAGCAGATCCCTGAGTTAGGACTCATCTCACTGTCTTTGTCTGAAGGACATGGACTGCAGAGCTGATGTAGCAGGGACAAACACACAGCTGAAAATGCTCCAGAAAAGGTTTTCAAACTATTTTTATTTATCTTTTTTAATCCATATTTTGGTCCTGTTAATCAACAGGGTAACATCTCCAAACCAACATGTACACAACAGTAATGAATGTGATCCATTTGGTGCTAATGTGATTTTCTTTAATTATGTTGTTGCTGACTCAAGTGCTACAGGAATGCTCTTCCTCTACTTGCATATGAGGCAATACAAAGAGTTACTGTTTCACTTATATTTTGTTGGGAAAACTACCAAAATCTTTATATTAGAACATTTGACAACAGTGTCAACAATGTTTCCCTGCACTGCAGCTTAATATATTTTTATTATTTGTTTTCCATATGTTGGTTCTTTTAATCTGTTCTTATTAAAGTCTTCCATGTTTCAGTAATATTGTCATTGTGTTTCTTTTGAAGGAGGCAAGTGTGTGTACCAAAAGATTAGATTATCCTGTTTGAAAAAAAAAAAAAAAGAGAGAAGGGAGAAATGTCTTCAAAATGAAGTACATCAAAAGTAAAAGTAGGTGACAAATGTTAATATTTGCAAAGTGCTTCTGCTTTGATCCTGCATTTCTATTTTTTTAAGAGCTTGACAAATGTGTCCTGTGGTTTGGCTTCAAACCTCTTTGCCTAGTGCTTTACTTGACCCACAATCCATTTGATCTTCCACTTGTTTTTCCTTCTGTCCAGGAGGCCTCTGGACTTGATAAAAGACTAGTTCTTATCTTCCACTTGCTGCTGTTCTGAGGCATCATTTTTTATTTTTGGTTGGATTAGGTTAATGTGTCTGTTTGCTTAGGCAATTTCTAAAGAGATATTCATTTTGCTGTTATTGTTTGTGATGGTTCCCTTCCCATTTCCATGCCAGTAACAGCCATATCAGATCAGGATCTGTATTGGTTGATTGATTCTGGCACTAGATGTGAGGAAGACACGGATGCTGGAGTGGCTGGCTTGGATGGCAGGCTGCCACTTCCTTTCTGTCATACAATTTCCAGGCATGTTATATTCAGTACCTGAGCTTACTAATTTTTAATATACCAGGCGCTTTCAGGGGCTCTGGGAAGGACTCCCCTGGGTATAAGGATCCTATTGATTGTCTTTGTTTTTCCCATGGCTATTGAGTTCAAGGTCCCCTCACCTGCAATCCAGTAGTTAAAACTGGAGACTGGCAGCTGGCCACAGCTAGCTAAAATGCATGTGCTTCTACAGCCCCCAAAACACCCACCTTAGTCTGCCCCTCTCTGACCCCAGTATTGCCCATGATGTGTCTGAGCTCCTGCCTTCACTATGCTGCTTGCCTGATCCCAGTATTGCCCAGGTCAGTAAGAGCTGTCCTACTGCCCAACAGACTGGACAATCTGGAAGCTGCTGGTATGAGTACTCACATTGGCCAGTAAAGCTGATGCTTTGACTTAAAGCCTGTTTCAGGGCATCAGCTCCTCGCTCTCACCCTAGAGAGCCCTTACTCCCAAAAAAGCATAAACCTCAACTGAGGGAAGCACAGGTGTCTGAGCTGCCATTTAAGCCAAGTAGGCCGGGAGGTGCATCATCCACCAGCCTTTCCTCCCTCCAGCTCCAGACATTGGGACACCTCTCCGCAGCCTCCCACTCTCTTTAAAGAAATGGAGAATAAACCATAGCCTGAAGTTGATGCATGCCCACTTATGTGTCAGTCTGGGAAGCGTCCCCCTCAATTAAACATGCCTCCACAATACTGTTGCCCCGGGACTTTGGGTGACAACAGTGAAGTTAGTGTTATTTATGCCGCTGCCAGGTTTCAGGACAGTGCATCTGCCAGGCCTCCCCTGTGGTCTGCATTCATTTTCTGGTGAGATGTTCAGGATATCATTTGCATTGCAGGTGTGGGGCTTCCCTGCCTTGTACTCGGCTTCTATCCCCAGGAAAAGGTGTTGACACAGTGAGATCAATTCCATTACCATTGCAAGAGGTGTGTATGTTTTGAGTAAGTGTGAATGGGAGTAAAGAAGGGGAGCATGCTTTTTGGAACAACACTTACAGTGCCTTGCTTAACTGGAGTCATTAGTCAGAGTGTTACAGTAAGAAGACTAAGAAGACCTTTGCAGCCATATTTCTTGTCTTTAATGGTAGTATAACACCTGCCAGCTCTCCGTCTGCTTCTCCTGTGGAATATATGCCACTGTGTGAGTGAAGGAGGGAAGGTATGTGGCAAAGCAAACCTGGGTTCAGATTTTCCTGGGAACAATTGCCTGTCAGCTAGAAAAAAAAAAAAAACAAACCACAACAAAAAAACCCACATAAAAATTCTGAGAATGAGGAAAACCGTGATGATGGCACTCAGAGATGCAGAGAGTGCCTAGCTAGGTAAATACTTCATCACCACAGTGGCCTCCTCTGTGTTTGTCTATTCCTTTCCATTCACTCATTTTTTAATGCAGAGCTATTTCCTCTTGCTCTTACAAGTACACAAATCCTTTTCTGGGCAGCTTTGTATCTTCTAATACCTCACCCATAATGAGGCATTCTGCCTTTCACAGGGTGGCAGAATACTCTCCTGGTGAGAACTATTTACTTATTTATTTAAAAAAGAAGGCACCAGGATTTTGCACCTTTCTTGTTTCAAGGAATATATATCTACAGCCAGATCAGCTATTACTTTCCAAACTGTTTTCACAGGCATTTCCTGAAGACAGACTATCAGATAAAATGCTGACTTTAGCCTTTTCTTTATTCTTTGTGTAGGGTATTATCTTATTGCTCTTGTTTGTTTTTGCAGCTTCTTTTTCTGGGTTTTACCGAAAGCACTTTTACCAGTGAATCAGGAGATTTGGTGCCAGTGTTGTGTCAAATACACTGTGCGTGTCTGTGCTGCATAAATCCTTGAGCTTGCTTTATGATTTATAGCCAAACTAAGTTAAGAAATTAATTATAATTAAGGAATGAATTAGATTTAAAAAATAAGAAAAAAGAAGGCAGTCTTTGCAAGGATTCCTCTGCTTGGAGGGTGTTTTCTGATGGACAAAGGATGTTGTAATCTCTCTTCTTCCACCTCTTAGACTGTAGAAATCCAGCTGTAGAGCAGGAATAACTGGTGTTTGGCACTGTGTTGCTCTTCGCTGGCTTGCCAGCCTCAGGATGCCAGAAATACAGTCAATCTACCTCTGAACATGCCCAGTCAATTGTTAACTATTCAGGTGCTTCTGAGCAGCTTTTCCACAGTGGCTAAAAGCAACTGAACACAAGAACATGTAGTTACTCCTGAAGTGCAGTGCTCCTTTGTGGGGAAAAACCCCAAACCCCAAAGCAAATCAAACCCGATCAACCAAACACATGCAAAATGGAAGATATAGACTAATATATAATAACACTAACTCTTCTCTATGTTATTCAAAAACATAGTTTCTCCTCTCCCCTGTAGCCTTCTCTTATACCCTCTCCCTGCACTGTTAACTGGATATACAAATTTCCTTGCGTTTCCTGGAGTGACTCAGAGAAGACCAGGCATAATATTCATTCTGGACACCGGTGTGCTCAGCAGTAAGTGCTTAATTTGCGTGAAGATGGAATATGTCATTGCAAAAGGGAAGGGCATATATGGGGTGGAGTCAGGAGTCCTGAAAAGCAGTGACTCCAAGGAGCTTACCTTTTCCTTGGGCGAAAGGAAAAGGTGTCTCTTCTGTATTATCTTTCTGAACTTCAAGCACAGGGGAAATTTGTCCTGTAGAAGATAGGAAACTCTGAACTGCATCTAAGCAGCTGGGACTCAAAGGAGGGGATTCATCCCACCTAATGGAGAGTTAGGTGTTTAGTTTTGCCTAATGCACAGGGTAGCTAATGGACAGAAAGATTTAACGGGAGTGATTTAATCTAGTTTCATCTGAACACTTAGACTAAGCTGAAACAGGTCACCTTGTGGTGGTGCCTATTTCCCCATAAAAAAAGACAGCTACCTTGCCTAGATGTTCAATTTTTGCATTGCTGAGAACCTAACCTCCAAATAATTCATATTTCTCACAGATTGCATGGCTTTAACAGGGAGAGTGCAGAAGGCTTATGCACACACAGTGGGTCTGACTGTCCACATGTGAGCTCTTCCACAGAGGACGGAAAGGGGGAGTGAGGAATGCAGAGAGAAGAGGAGGATGCAGCCTATCTCTGAAGAGCACTCCAGAGCATTTGTGCTGTACATGCCCACTGTGCATCCCCTGGCTTTTTGACGTGCCACAACCAAACTGGCATCCCAAAAGTTCAAATTCTGTGTTACCTGCTCTGTGGCTGCTGCAGTCAGCCCCTGATCCCTGTCCTGCTTTCCTAGATCCGGTTATAATGCTGCTTGTGTAGGTAAGCTGTGTAAGTGCATGCATGGGTTGACCCCCTCCATGGACAAGGACTAACTGTTTGGTATCTGTATTTCTGTGCCTCTGCGTGGTTATTTTGTTCCTCTGGGTCTCTTGTTTGAGCCTGAGCATGATCCTGCCTGGCGGGAGGCTTCCCACCCTATCTCAGACAGAGCCTGACCTGGGAGAGGCAACAAAAGCCTTGGCCATCACAGAAGACCCCTGAGACTGTGCTCATGTGTGCTTTTCTGGATACTGTGCAAGATGGGGAAAGTCTGTCTTTCACTTTTGCATTTGTGGAAATGTCAGCGGCTTTTTGCCTTGGCGTGAGCAGAGCCAAGAAGCCTCCAGGGAAGATGGAATAGCAGGAAGAAAAGTACACACAGCAGTTTGCAGAATGGAAACTTTTATAAGTTGAGGTGGTTCAGTGTTGTTATAACACCTGTCAAAGGTAGGAAATAATACCTTGACCCTTTCCTAGTGGTGCTCAGACAGGTGCTGATACAGTGATGGATGTTACTTACACAGGGATAAGGGGGAGGCAGGAGGAGGGGCTCGTTCTTTCCAGAGAAATAAGTAAGCTAAAGGGTGTAGATTTAGCAGATCTGGAAATGCTGGGCAGGAGCAATGAGAGCTAAGCATGACAGAAAGCATGTTAAGGTGGGGGGAAACAAGTTTAGCTTAAAAAGAACTAAGTAAACAGAACTAATCTATAAGCCCCAAATTGAATCAAGCTGCCACTAAAGCTTGAAGTTTGAATGTGCATGGTTATCTTATATGAACTATTTTCCATTTTAAGGAATGGCTGTCATTACCAGGTCTGACCAGAACTGGTTAGCGAGGTGTAGTACCATGAAATTTTCTGGCAAGATTTGTAGCCTGCCTTGAAATGGGAAATACTGGAAAAGCCATGAGAACTTGTGGTGGGTTGTAAGTTCCATTTTGGAAACACAAGAGATTTGGCCTAGATCCAGCAAAACAAGTAGCTGTGTCTGACTTTTAGGTGTGTGAGTGGCTCCTTTATTTTTGTGGCACTATGTGAAAGTTTGGTGTTACAGCAAGTATTACACAGGTGGAGAGATACCTCACAAACCCCACTCTTCACATGATCTAATTACGTGCCCAGGCTTTTGTGAGACATCCAAAACAAGGTGAATGCCACCATCTTGTGAAGTTTATTATCACCACTAGCTGCCTTGCACAATAAGATGCCACTAATGTGAATTATGCAAGCAAAATTAGTCAGTTTAACATTGATCTCTCATGGAGAACTTGTTGCTGCCCTCAAACAATTAATTGGTAACTAGCAGAGCTATCAGAACCTTACATGTTACTTGAGGCATCCACATATTAATAATCATTAGTTGGTTGACCAAGGCAAATCTTAAAAGGGATGGAGAAAGAGGCAATTTTCTACCCATCCTTTCTGCTACTAAGTTTATCTTTCTGCTTAATGCCAAAGAAAGCAGACTTGCTTTCGGTTGTTCTCCCCCACAAATGACCAAATGTAAACAGCACCCATCACTAGCATAGCCAATGATCTTTTATGATCTTGCCCTTTCTGAAATCTGCTGAAGTGGTGGCAGCATACAAGGCAGGAAATCTGCTCCACCACCTACAAAGTGATGTCATGGGGTACTGGGCTCCTCTACACCCTGGTCTTTCTTCCAGCTTCATCATCTTCACTTTTTTGCACATTTGGAGCTGAGAAGCTGAAATCATCTTCCCGTCCCCAAGTCTGAGTTATGTCACTTTCCTCTTCCAGTTGACTTTGCCTCCTCAGAATTGGCAACCCAGCTCTGACAAAGAGCAAGTGAAGGTCCTGGGCCATCTGGGGCTTTCATTCAAGGCTCCTGTAATCTCCTTGGGAAAATTATCATCATGGCCTGTAATTTGGTCACTAGTGTGTTCGTGGCCAAAACTGAATTTGCCATACTCTTTCACACATGAGAGCTCTGGGAGTTGTTTGGTATTGTGCCTTCCTTGGTTATGACATGGCCTTAAATGAAAAAATAACATTTAAAGAAAAAATTGAAGGTTTCTTTTTTTCCCCCAAATAAATGATCTTCCATTAAATGTATCCAAAAAATTCCAGGAGGCCTTCTCTTTGTTAAGCCATCACACCTCATAGACCCAGTGTTTTGCTTCTGAGAGCACCTGAGGAGGTTTTCGCTCTGCTTTGCTTCTCCCTTGCCTTTCCCCACATCCCCCATTTTCCCTCTTGTATTATTACCTTAAACAATGTCTTTTTGGAAAGCATACTCTTTCTAAAGGTGCTTTGTTAAAAAGCAAAACAAAACCACAAAACCAACAGTGAATAACAAACTTCCCTCAAATGCCCACAGAAACAAATAAGATGACTTTGAAATAGGAAAGCACTGGCACACAATGCCACTGAGCCCAGATGTTACAGCCCAGGTAAACCGCAGTTGCCCTCCAGTTGATCTGCTGACTTATTTTTTACCTTCCATTTGATGCTTTTGCACTGAGCCCCAAGGTTTCCAGGCTGAAATACTAACATCCACAAAGACCATCTAATTGGCAACAAGAGACCAGAGTGTGTACAGCAATCATGCCCCCTCTGCTTCCTCCCTCCATGTCTTGGTATCCCAAAGGTGATAAATTGGGCCCGGGCTCTCAAGGAAGGTGGCTACAGGGAGAAACTCATATTAGAGACTGTACATTCATAAGCACATAGGCAAAGGGAAACTGAGAAAAACCTTACGGAACTGGAAAAGCAGTGTGTACTGGAACTAGGTTTTTTTCCCAAAACTGAGTTGGTTTTTTTCCCCATGAATTGTTGTTCCTCCTCCTTCAGCCCTCATGAGCTTTCTGGGAAGAAGTAGGTGCCCTATCTGCATAGTCCTGCTAACCCTTAAACCTTTTGCAGGCAGAGCACAACTGAGCTCTCTGTTGCAGGCAGAACCCTGAAAATCCCTCTTTCTCTGCAGCATTATTCCTCACTGATTATTTTATGGTGGGCATCAGCAAAATAACCATGCTCTGGGAAGGAGGCCTCTTTGTGCTGCTCAGTTGTCATGACAGATGGGGATCAAGGGAAAAAGCATGTCTAGTCCTTTCTCATTTCTTTTGAAAACCATCCATGACTTTCAATGTTACAGCCTCACCAAGTATTTGGAGACTATGTTTACAGTCTTACCTTTGGAAGGACCTTAGGCTTAGTGGATTTATTATATCACTGTTTCTATCTAGAGGAATTTATGTATTTTAAATTATCCTCTGGGCCCAGGGCTATATAAAATGCTCAAACACTTTCATCGTATTCTGGTAATTATGTATATGTATTAATTTTTTTAATGTCCTGCCACATCTGTGGTGTGGATATCACAGCACCTATTTCTCCAAACAGATACTCCTGGATAAAGTAGTTCATGAGAGGACAACACAGCACAGACAATTTGTGTGCAGGCAATTGTATACCACCTTCTCTGCATTGTCCTACCAATGACCCCTTTTGTAATCAGGCAGAAATCATGCTCCTGAAGAGTGGGAGGTATTTCTGCTTCCATGCTGGCCTGTTCCTGGGCCCCCACTGCACAGACATTGCCAACAGTAACAAATTTCTCTGAGTTATGTGCAGTGGTTTAGTGATGTGGACTAGTTATTTATTAGAGAGGGAACTAAGACATCAGTAAAGGGTGAAAAGAGGGAATAAAAGAAAAATCCCGAATCAAATGAAATGAAGCTACCTCATCTAGCAGGCTTCTCACAAAACTCATCTCCCATTTCTTGCTTCTGGATCACTCTTTATTTTTCTAATGGGGGACCACATGCAGAGTTTTGAAAGTAAACCCCTTACAAATAAAGAAATGTCCCCAGGGGCTGTGGGTAAAGATGACAGGGTCAGACTAAATTGCATTTCCAGAGGTGGCAAATCACTGTTTTATTATTCTCTTAGTCATAGTTTCCTAGGTGTAAACCTGGCTGCAATACTGATTGACTAACTCGGAGGTACCTTTCAATCTGAAGAAACCTTTCAATCTGAAGAAAAGTGATAAAAATAAAGGACTTCCTCCCATGCACCTAAAAGGAGAAGGCAGCTCCAGAAGAGTGAGGGCCCTGTCTGGTAAAAGCCAGGTCAATGGAGGCCACTGGAGCAATGCTGATTGCCATGAGCAGGAAGCCAGGACCTCTGTTTTGCCTTGAAAAAGAAACTTCTAAATTTAACAGCATGGGTCTATAATGTGGAGGTTTCAAAAATGGAAGAAGAGTTGTCCTTAACAGTGGCTAAAAGCTGCTACTTGGATCTATCTAGATTGTGGGGATTGTGCCTCCAGAACCAAAGTTTCCAATAAAAAAGGAGATTGGCCTGATTCAGGTCAAATCATCTCCTCTCCAACAAAAGCACCACGTGAAGATCCTGGCATCAGTGAAGCTTTCAATTAACAGCTTTGTCAGGTCTGAGGCTGTATCCACAGCGACTTGCTGTTGAGGCAGAGCAAAACTATGCAATGCTCACCAGTTTGCCCCCTGTATGCAAGTCAGGGGCTGTGCATGTCCTCCATAGGAAACCACTAGCAAACCACTTGCTTATGAAATTGTTAATTATAGAAAAAAAATTGTTTTTTTCATTATAATTTTTAAAAATACTGGATTATCTTTTCCTTCCCCTTTCTCTTTTCTTTTCCTCCCATTATCTCTTTTGCTAGAGGGTGTAATAAGTGAACTTGTTCAATTTGCTTCTTTTTCTTCTCCCTGATGTTTTAATATTTCTTTGGCTTTGGAGGTACACTGACCAGTTAAAAGCAAAAATTGGTGGATCCTGGATATGTTTCACTCACCAGAAAAGAGAAGTCCAGGGAAGAGGGAAGAAAGTTTTTCCAAGTGTTTCATAAGTACAGCTCCCCAAACCAGATGAAAAGAATACTTGGTCAGACCTGAAAACTAGAAATAACATTGAAAGTGCAGCTCACACCTGAAATGGCACTTCTCTTGTTTGGCCACCAAGAACAGCAATTCATAGGAAGCTTCTCACCACCTTATGAGCATACAGTGACAATTTATGGGAAGCTGCAGCCTTTCCAGTCCAATGTAATGGATTTTAGCACTTTTGTAATAAACATCAGTAACAATGTATCTAGATCCACCCAAAATCCCAGAGCCAAATCAGCTTTGGGATGCAACAGAGGAACTTTATTTTTCTTTACTTTCACTGCTGGGACAGACAACCTTCCTCCCTTATGAGGTAATTTAATTTTCACATTATGCTTTATGGGATATCCTTTATTTACCTAATGCTTTCCTGTCGAGTCTTTTCAGACTATGAATCTTGTATATTTTATATACACAAAGGTGACTTTTCCTTCCTTTAATGACCATGCCTTATCAGTGCAGGCAACCGATACAGGACTCATAAATATGTCACTCTTGTGTTTGCGGCAGCCCCTTCTGCTTCGTAAGACTGTTTCTTGCTGCTTGCTCCTCCCTTGCACTTGCTGCATCTCCATGGTCTGCTTGTCCCCTTGTTGCTGCTGAACTCACCATTGGCTGGTATAAATAAATCACTGATTTAAGCTATAGGTGAAAATCATTGTGAAAGGAGCATGCAGAGGAATGTAATACAAGGCGGTGGAACCAGCACCTTCCGACTCCAATTAAATATTTCCTGTAAGCCAGTGCCAATTGTGCATCTTGTAAGAACATTTGAAAGCAGGAGCTTGAACTCTAAGGGACCCTCTCGCCTCGAAACCTGTTTCCTGTTTAACAAGATTTAACAAGTACAACCAAACATGCGCCATCAGCAACAAAAGTCATTGTAAACGGCTCCAATGTGCAAAGGTGCTGGGTTTCCTCTTGGCCCCGAATGTCTACTGACCCTGCCAGGCCATCATGGGGTGGCTGTGGTGGGGTGGCACAGTGCCCTGATGCCACAGGACTGGTTTTGCTGAGAAAAGTGGAAGGAAAGAGGAAAAAGGCATCCTTTTCCAACAGGGTCAAAGCTTCTTGGGTGAAAGCTTCAAGGCTTGGTCTCACTCTCCCAGGCGTTTTCTACAGAGGATGTGATAACTTTTGCTCTGTGCTGCTCACCTCCTCAGCTTGAAGCACAGCCTCACTGCTTATGAGATACCTGGAAGACCTCACTGTTGTCGAACACATCGCTGTGGTGCCTGTGGCGGTGTGTAGTCCAGGCTGAGCTCCCTGCCCAGGCAGAGAAGAGGCTCAAAGCAGAGATCAACCACTTCCAGGCTCTGGGTGTGCAATCAGTTCTGGGGAGACCCTCAAAGTTTAGGGAGTCCACAGGTTGCCAGTTTCTGGCTGTAAATGCAATGGGGACACTGAAAACACACTGTGTGGTCAGGTACAGAGAACACAGTGCTGCTTCCTAGAGGGCTGTACAGAGGTAGGAAACATCCATACATGTCTATATACACACTCAAACATAAAACACACATGCATAAAGAAAAGATGTGTGCATATACATTTATATACAACTAGCTGTTACACATTTCTGAGCACTATGCACATAACTCATACTAGAATTTCTTGTAGCCCATTCCCTATCTCTCCCTAACTCAAAAGTCCTGGTCCTAGGACTTGGAATAAATCCTCCAGGTGCTCCTGAGACAGCAATAATAACAATGACTGGAGAAAACTGCAAACCTTAGTGGTAGTTGCACACCAAGAAATATATATCTGACCAAAGTTTCCAAGTGCATAGTCCGTATCTTCCCACTCTTCTGCAATTAGCTCTTCCTCCTGCCTGTGCCATCCCTACAGTAGCCAACAACCAGGTAAGGGCCTGTGAGCAAAGGGAGGACATAGGTGGAAAAGAGCAAAAGAAATGCTGTAAAATAAACTTTAATGGGATGGAGACAGCTCTGTTCTCAGCAGTGCTCAGACATTTCAGCCATGGATGTTAAAATGAGAATAATTTTCTTTAAGGAGGTCACGAACTTGATATCTAAGATATATTGAAACAGATTTTTTCATTGTCAAGGAGGAAAAAAAGCTTGGGAATTTGATACGGGCTCCTCAGCTACATGGTAAATGGACTGTCCTTTATTTGGTATCCATCATTATGGGATATTGTTCAAGTTCAGGGAGGAGAGCAGTTTTCTGAGAGAAGTCTCATCGGCCTTTTCCTTGACTCCCTGAGTCATGCTCAGCCAGATCTGCCAGATCCCTACTGCAACACAAGGGACATGGGTAGGATCCGTGGCTGTGTTTGCTTAGCAGCTTTTACTGACTGAGGCATTGCGGACCACATGTGCAGCATGGGGAAAACATCTCAGGATGTTTCTGGTCTTGCCTGTGGGGCAACACCAGGCCATGTCACTCTGTACTGGCTTTGCAGGGATGGCTCCTGTTGGGCCATATTTACTCTACAACCCCTGTCCTGGCTTTCTGGAAAGCTGACAAGTGGGTAAATCTGGTTGGTGCTGTGGCTGGTGCAAGCCAATGGTTCACTCTGAGGTACAGATGGGGTTTGGCTTATATGGGTAGTGTTCCCAGTTTCTCTCATCTAGATGTAGCATCACTTGTCAACACAAATAAGTCTACATTGGTGCCTATGTGCTGAAGACAGGCTGACAGAGTTGGAGTTTTTCAGCCTGGAGAAGAGAAGGCTCTGGGGAGACCTTATAGCAGCCATCCAGTACCTAATAAGGCCTACAAGAAAGCTGGAGAGGGACGTTTTGTAAGAGCATGTAGTGATAGGACAAATGGCTCCAAACTGGAAAAAGGTAGATTTAAATTAGGTATTAGGAAGAAATGTTTCCTATGAGGGTGGTGAAGCACTAAAACAGGTTGCCCAGGAAAGTTGTGGATGCTCCTTCCCTGGAAATGTTCAAGGCCAGGCTGGATGGGGCTTTGAGCAACCTGGTCTAGTGGGAGGTGTTCCTGCCCATGTCAGGAGGGTTGGAACTAGTTTAAAAGGTCCCTTCCAACCTTTTGGTTTGAAGATGAGACTCCTGCTTGTGAAAACTAACAGTTCAGACATGTAGCTTGGAGGAGATCTGTGCAAAGAGCCCATGTGCAAAGCAGTACCACACAGGAAGACTACACTTCATCTCCTTGTATAAAAGGGTTTTGATTTACAGTAAATTTGCACAAATGGGCCATAATAGAAATGCTTCAGGCACCATTAAAGTACAACAGTACCTATAACCTGAAGCTAAGGTGGCTTCTTTGGTGTTAAATGCTGGACATAGCCTCTGCAAGAAGCAGGTCCAAGCCTAAGGAGCCTGGAGCCTCACTAGATAATATGCACAAGAAAGAAGGAAAGCTGTAACGTATTTCCCTTGTACAGATGGGAAACTGAGGCATGCTGCGACCCTGTTTTCTGAGAGTGGGACTTGGATTTATGCAAGGTCTCTGGAGCACAGCTGGGCATTAAAACCAGAAACCGTGCCTTATGTCTCTGCTCAGGAGGAGGAGGGGATGAGGGGACTGGCAAACATTTCCAGACAGACGGTGGAGTAGATTAGTACAAAAGAGGATGCAGATCTCAGCCCTTCAGCTGCCAGCAGAAAGGAGGGGGAGTGTGGTTCGGCAGCTGGTGGAGAAACAGGTGCAGAGAAGGTTTCCTGATAGCCATGCTGTCATCCTGCTTTGAACCCTCAGCTCCTCAGTAAATCTTCCCTCTTGGAAATCTCTCTTCAAAGTTTCATTTCCTCACGTTCCTAAAATAGTTTGTGATAAGTAACTTGTCCTGCTAGTAAAGCTCTTTTGGTTACTTTCCTAGAAATCTATTTTCATGTTTTCTCGCTGGACTTCAGCTGTTTGCATTCCCATTTGGAAAAAAAATGTTGATGAAAAAAGAATCCAGCCAAGGCTTAACACAACAAGAAGGTGAAATGTTTATGTTTAGTAGAACCTCGTCTGCCAACTGACTTTCCAAGCAATGCCATAAATTTATGGTGGCAGAACTTGCACCCAACTAGACGTTCTGTAGGAAATGCAGACTTTTCACTTTCAGTGGCTTCTTGCAGGGCATTTTGTCTTCAGGCTATAGGCAATAAAGATGGAATAAAGCAGAGGTGGTGAAGCTGCAGTTTTTAAGGCACAAGGAGTCCTTGTGCAAGGCGGGTGCCCTGTCCATGCTTGGTTATCTCACTGGAGTGGCACTTGATCTGCACTGGCACAGGGCTCCTGGGCAAACCCAGGTGGTGTGGGAAGAAAACTAGCAGAGTCTACTGGGATTAACACAGCTAAATCACTTTGTAACTCAGTCCATACCCAGATCATCCACACCCCATAGCAAAGCACTGGGGAAATGCTGCCATCCCCAAATAATGAACTTCTGCCAGATCTCCTCCCTCAGCTTTCTTGATGTCAACAGTGTTGTGTTGTCTCACAGCTCTCACCTGGAAAACATTTTGACATAGCTATGAAGGCTTGCCTGGGGGGAAATTGGCCATCCTTCTTTGTAGGGCAGGAGTTTTCAGAGACTCATAATAACGTGAGAGCTCAAGACTACTATAGGATTGGGGGTGCTGGAGGGAATAAAAATTCGTGGTTGGGGGGCACTTGGCTGTTTGTGATCTCTTTAAGTGAATTCCTTGTGGCAAGTGCAGACGTCTCTGTATAAAAGGCTGCAATAAGAGAACTAGAGGTGATCTTACTGGAATGGCACCAAAAAAGGACAAAGAGTTTGCCCTGGAGTGATATGGATGACTTAAGTTAGAAATGGGTCATCTGATGAGACCATTGAGAGGAAAAGGCTCTGCTCTTAATTTGATTGTAAAGCTCAGACAGCAGTTTAGTAAATTCTGTGGGCTGGGAAACCAGATATCAGAACTGTTAGTTTCTCTTCTGAAAAAATTTTAGCTGATTTTGGGTGTCTAACAGCAGATGAAATAACCAGTGCCGATTCTGAGGCTGTCATTAGAGACCAGTTTTCACGTGATGTGCCAGGGCTGTTTTGTAGGGTGACAAAGGCAGAATGAAAAATGTGCTAAAAGGGACTTTCTCCTGACAACCCTACTTTTAATTCCTCAGCAGCATGGGGCAAAACTGAAAGCCTGATGTGGACAAAGGCTGACTGGAGTCCTCGGGACAATTTATCCAGCCTGTCTACCAGCCCTGGTAGCTTTTTCCGGTGTTGCAATCTGCTCACAGTTGCCATCTCGTTCAGGGACCATTTGCCTCACTGTGTGAAGCCACACATCTATCTTGGGCCAGAGAAGGATCCCTTTCCTTTGGAGAAAGAGTGACTGGGAAGAAGTTGTTGCCCCCCACAACAGGCTCAGCCCTCCTGATGCTGGTTCCCTAACCAGCCCAGATGTCTGTACTATCTTTCCCAGGCTACAAGCAAGGGACATGTGTGTGCACATGTGCAGCAGGTCTGGAGCACCTTGGTGTCTCCAGGAAGAACATGATGGTCTGCGCCTCGTTGTGTGGGTCTGGTGGTTTGATGAGTAAGCATGAACAGTGCCCAGTTTTCTGCTCCTACTGCAGGAAGACACAGGACTCTTCTGAACGGAGACGTGGAAAGAAGCTCACAAGCTTTGACAATATCCCTTAACAGATGGGTCATCACAGTGTAGCTGCCTCATTAGCAAGCAGCATATTTCTGTTTGATTTTCATGTATTTTTTCCCACTCAAGTCTAACACAAACAAAAAACTGCCCCCAACAGCCCAAAGGTGACCTCTGGGCAATACTGGCTGAGAGGTACCCAAACTGCACACACCCTAAACATAGACAAGCATTTTTCTAGAGTCAAGAAGTCTTTTGTGTGGGTTTGCAGCAACTTACAGGCATTTGGGAGGGAATCAAGCAGGAACCAAGACAGTAATTCCTCTAGTGTGCATCAGATCTTAACAAAATAGCCCCGTACTGTACTTCACCCTCCGAGCTCAGACAGATGCCCTGCAAGAAAAATAATTTATGTAGGATCAGAGAGATTCACTATCCCACAGGTCATCCTAGAAAATCACATTCATTTGTCCTGACTACAAACTCTGGATCCAATCACCATCTTATTTGGGTTAATGGTAGTTTCTCATTGTTTCTCATTGAGTGTCAAGGCAGCACAAGAAGGCTCCATCCCAGAATGCACCTTTGAGTGATACTTAAATCATCTAAGAATTCCAACGTCTCAATATTGAAATTTAAGTATCAGGTTTATATAATTTCCCAAGCTAGTGAAGATGGGTTCCCTAGTGATGCAGGGGGCTCCTCACCAGTGCCTGAACACCATTACAAATGTTTTTTCCCACTTGTCTCAACCCTAATAACTGCAGAAAATTGATTTTAGAATAGTGAATCGGGAAAGTCTGCGGAAATGAGTCAATTTTTAATGTATATTGCACATATTAAACATGCAGAATGAAGAAAATCTAGAGTCATCAAAGCACAATTTCCAAACAGACTTGCGTCATTAAAAAGCCATTTAGCTTCATAGTTCAAGGTTAAGTTTGTTCCCAGAAGATGAGGTAATTTAGTAAAATAATAATGCTCCCATTAAACAAACCCCATAATAGAACTGAGCCTTAGCAGTTGCAAAGGAAGGAAACCGTAACTTCTGTCAAAGCACAGGGATGAGATTAGCGTTAATAAAGCATTCCTCACAAAGCAGAGTGATAGTATATGGGGGAAGGCACATCCAAATAGCTCTCATTTCCACAATGTTTCCTCTCAGATATGGGCTTTTTAATTAGCCATCGGAAAGAAAACTGAAAGTGTACTTTCTCCTTCTCAGTTTCTCCTTGCCTATTAATCTCTGTGGTGAAAACAGTGCCACCAGTCCATCTTATTGTTATTAGCTAGAGGAGACGTAAAAGGACTACATTCATATTCCTTATCGCAGTCCAGAGGTATTTCCTTTCTGTTACGAGGAGTATTTTGATTAGTTTTGGCCGTGTCTGCAGGGAAGACACAGTTTATATTTTCCACAGCTAAAATAATTTCTAGAAATAAAGGTTCGTTCCAACACTCACTGGTATTTATTGGTGGGGTTTAATTGCAGAAAGGTTATCATTGCTGAGCTACAGCCATTCCTTTCTTAACTCCTCTAGGTTTCATGATTTTGAGGCAAAACATTGGTGCTGAATTGTTTCTGAAGCTGGTCGCTGATTCTCAATGAATCATGTATTTGTGGAATGCAACTTTTCTCCCCTGCAACTGCCCTGTCTATCAGCAGATGTGGATCATTGCTCATTTGCAGAGCCAGAGAAGTTTCTGTTGAGAGGAATCTCAGAGGGCTACACAGTCCTTTTCCTCCCTTATGTCTTGCCTTCTCCTAAGGTGATTACCCCGCTCTTAAAAACACAGGTGAGGGGCATTCGATTCTCCACTCTTCTCTGACAGGCGTTTAAGGTTGCCTATTGCTTTGCTAAACAGGCAGCCCATCACTTCTGTCTGCCAACACAGAAAAAACCACAATATTCCTTTTCTCTTTACAGCAGCCTAATTTATATATTTGAAACCTGTTACCTGGAGGCCCATTTGCTTTTTCCTTCATCAGACTGGGCAGCTCCCAAATATTCAGTTTTATTCCAGACGATGCAGCAGGCGGGACCTGAGCTCATGCAGCAGTTTCGTGGTGGCTGCCAGTGCCAGATGCTCTCACTTCTGCTTGTACTCTGTGCTCCCCTGGCTCCAGGATGGTATGGGGTGGAGGGGCTGGGAGGGAGGTCACACACAGCATTGTGCTGGGCAGGAGCCTTTCTGCCCACCCCATTTTCTACACACAGCCCAGGGTATATGCACAGGCACATGAATGGTTGCAAGCACTTTTGCTTTCCAGTTGGAAAAACTCCCTGGCAAATCTGATCATGGCAATTCAGGATGACACAGCCCTCTAGTTCCCTGTGCCTTCTTACCACATGGAGGGAAAGGAAGGAGTCATGTTCTTCTTCCCCTCTGTGAAAGAGGATGATGTGGTGGCTGGGCTGACAAACCCCAGGTAAGAGCCATGACAGGACCCAAAGCCCGAAAAGAAGAATGTTTACAACAAACCTTGCAACTCGCTTGTTGCCTCACCACAGAGAGAGGAGAAAAAAATTCTGGTGCTTCACAGGTGTTTGGGTTTTGCTTGAGGGAATTGGTGGGAAACATAACCCACTTTTGAGTGTAACAGGCAGAACACACACTCACACTTTTATTCTTGAGGCTGCTAATTCTGCATGACTGATTTAGCTGAGGAAACCAGATTTGAAAAATCAAACGCTGGCATGGTTCCCACTGGCTCAAGGAAAAGTAGGGCTGTGTTCTGCTTTGGGTTATCTTTTGTTTCACTCACAAACTTGAAGTGAATAGAAGTTTCAGGAGTGCTAATTGGAGATCGAGACAAGCCCCTAAATAATTTTATGAGTGATTGTATTTATTTGCAGGTGGAAAATGAAAAAAAACCACCACAAACCAGCAAACCCTTACCCAAACAATAGCAAATGGGCCCCTGATTCATGGATTCCTGTCACCTCAGACATTTCCTACTTTGGCAGCCTATGAATATGGCTCATGATGAAGGATCAAGGTGCACTTTACTGTGAGTTTATTTTCTGGAGCTGTTATTAAGCTCTCCAACTACTTTTACTCTCTGCAGTTGCTGTTACCCAAAACCATACAGGTCAGGGTTTTACCTACTGGAGTGACTGACATAGGCTTATTACGTACAGCAGCCTCTAGGACAGCTTCACTCTCCCAGCTGAGCCATTGCAACATTTCAGAAGCATCTCACAAGGCAATCAGAGATGCAACATTCTGCACCTCGGGGCTGTAGAAGGAATTATCAGCACCCAGGACTGACACCAGTGCCTGGAAACCTAGACACCGCGTGCCCAAGCCACCCACCACTTCTCTTCATCACCTTGTATCCCCAGTCTCCATAGTATGCAAGAGCAACCCTTTTGATGTAGAGGTAGTTAGATAATGTGAGCTGACTTCTTATTTATGGCAGATCTTGAGCAAGTTTCTTCCACTCTTGTAGCATATGCCTCAGAATAGCCTTTGTCTACTGCAGAAATCTCCCTGTGCCTTACAATCCAAGGGAGCAATAAAAAAGGTATCTAAAAAACAGGGTGACAGTACACCCTCAGCAGTGCTTGAAATTGCAATGAAGCCTTCAGTGAAAAAAGCAAGCTTCCCACCCCAGAAAAAATCCTGATTCCCAGTTTCCCTAAATGCCACGGCAAAACATTACTATCTTGGCTCCTCCTGTCTCTAGGATGTGTCATTGAAATGACCTGAATGAAGCTGCTATTTGTAGTGTGTAGCTCAATCGAAACTTGTATAAATGAAGCCACTTAATTACTCTTCTTTGGGATATTACGCAGTTGGCTCTTCTGTAGTAGTTCTCCTTGTCAACGCTGAGATCTCATGACTCACTGTCATGAGGGAGGCTTCTCCTTCCTGCTGGCCATAATGGTAATTGGCTCATTACCGAATCTTTGCTTGCTCCTGCAGATGGGAAGACACCTCCTGTCTTTGTTGATGGCTTCAGGAATGCATCAGAAATGATTGCATCAAAATGAAGGTAGCAGGGTAAGGCCCTTTTCTCCTTTAAAAAGCTGCAGGATGGAAGTAGATAAACTTTCTTATACTCTTCACCAATACTGAATTATCAAGTATTTGGTTTGGAAGTTTCTACAGCTTGATTTGGAGACTCTAGAGACAATGCTGCATTTCTAATGGATGTTAAAGTATTGCGAGACAGTACTGTCACCCAGAGAGGTGACTGAGCATTGTCTGTTGCATCATTCATAACTTTAACCCTTACTGGAAGTTACCCCAAGCTTGGGCCATTCTGCCATGAAACCTGCTTGAAAAACCCCATTCACAAGCATGTGATTCCCTCCAGCCCTCTCAATTAGTGGGAAACAGGTGCGTAAACAACTGCAAACGTAAGAAGTGAGTTCCTGAACAGTCCTGCAAGGGCCACTATGAACAAGCTCACTTAAAATCATGAAAATTGATTGTTAAATTGACTCCATTATGAGATTCTCCTTCCAATAACACACTGCTAAAACTCAGGAGCCCACTTCAATTCATGCTGAAGGCCTTTAGACTTGAAGGTATTTAATGTGCTGGGGATGGGAGGAAAAAACAGGAGAGAGATTGCTTTATGCAGCCTTTTTGGGGGGAGGTTTCTGTGTCTGCTGCTGGGAATGTGACATGTGGTAAGGGAGGACTTTGATGGCTCAGTCCAGCAGTTCTCTTCTTCCTGCAGGTTTCTCAGGTCCCTCCCATCCTCCATCCTCTACTGTCTTTCACCTTTCTTCCTTCTAGCTCCAGGGGAGGCCCTTGCCTGCCTGCTAGGCACTGAGGCTGTGTAACGCCTCCTGCACTTCCTCTGAAGCACAGTGTACTGGGTTATAAGCCATCTAGAGAAGGGTGTTTGCTTCAGGTGGGCAGTCAAGCTGCAACACAGTTTATGGAGGAGATCTGCTGCTGTAGTTAATGCTGAGTTTTGTAACAACTCATGACATCTGCTCCATCATGGCTGCTTCCTGATGGCTGGGCAGCTTCGGCAAGCCAAAGGCAATGGTAGTTTTACGTGTGACACTACCAGGGCTGCCTTTCTCGCTCTGTCAATGTTTGCTGGCTTTGCCAGCTACTAGAGCTTATTCTGCTGCATGCTTATTAAAAACAAAAACAAAAATAAAACCAAAACAAGACTCCAGGAGTTGTTTTTTAGTTGTTTTTTTATGAGGTTGACTCAATCCGTCAGTCCATGAACCGCCTTTACAAGATGCGCGCGATGCACACCCACCTCCATGGTGGTGGAGTAGAGCCCAGCAAAGCTCTGCAGGGTGCAGATGAAACGGTCCCTGGCTCATGGCGAGACAAAAGGGTGATAACAGCAGCACCCGGGGAACATTCCCCTTCCCACCTACTGCCACCACCTTCCCTCTCTCCTGAAAACACAAACAAGCCAGCCCAATTTGCATTTTCATAGCTGGGAGTAAGCGATTGCTAGATTAATGAGCACTGCTATTTATATCTAAATAATTGCAGTTCTAAACAACTGCTCAAAGGCATCAGCATGGAAGGTAAGATTCTGGGCTATGATTTGAAGGGATTCAGGCAGTGCTTGTTGTCAGGAGGAGAAAAACACATCTCGTCTGAACTACAAAATGTTTTACCATATTTATTTCAGGGAAGCTGGAAGAAGGGAGACATGCGAACGCTGTACACAGACTTGGCTTGCTTATCATAGTATGCTGGCCTTAACCCTACTTGTAGCCATTTCTTGTGCTAAGCAGCTTCCTCTAACCGTCTGATTGTCTGATGTGATACAACCCTGCTTGGACTTCAGCATCACACTGTACTGCCCAGATCCATAGGGACCCAGATCCACCATCCTTCCTCCCAGGCCAGAGCACGCGAAGAGTCCTTGCAAACCAGCTCTCCCCTCACTGTTTTTGGCTGAGCTTCTGCAAAGTGAATCTTTTGGCTCAGTGCAGGGCTTGCGAGGTGACTTGAATCTCTCTGACCCCTTAATGAAGTTTTTAAAAGGGCTTCATAAATCTTCATCACTAAGGATTGCTTAAAGCTCTGCAGGGTTTCTTTAGTGGCATTAACTACTAAAACAAGTAGACAGGCTCAGGTATATTTATTGCATTCATCTTCATTATTCCATGGGGCTTTGCTTCTTTCTACTCTTACACATAAGCTACCGCCAGGAAAGGGAGTGCAGGAGTGGGAGCTCTGAGTCAGTACCGCCTGTCTGGCAGTTTGTAGCCAGCCACTACCACTACGTCAGATCAGTCCTCTTCTGGGGAATGTTTTCCATGCAGGCAGAAACTGTATGCTCATCATTTAGCTTTCCATAGTTAAATCATCATACTGTTCCTCATTTGGCAAAGAATCTGGTTTTGCCTATGCTCTGACAACATGCCTCAGCTCACAGTCTGAAATCTCCAACAAGAATTAGTTGCCTGACTGCCTTTCTGGTTTTTGGGGGTTTTTTTGTTTTGTTTTTTTTTTTCTTGGAATTTTGGAAAGGGCTTTTCATAAGTAGCATGAATCTTCTCTGAAATAACTGTGAGCTTTATGGATATGTAAGGATTACTAGGAAAAATGCATATAAAAAAAAATTTACAGACTATATATTGTGGTCTCTGGAATGAGTCTATAGATTCTGTATATTCTGTAGGAGTTGTTTGGTGCTTCACTTCTGGGAAGTGAGGACAGAAAAGGCATGAATGAAGTTCACACACAAACAGAAAAATACCCCAGTGCAGGTAAAGTCAGTGAAATCAGTGAGAACTCATCCTTCCTATGTGATGAGAAGGAGTTCAGAAATAGCAGATAGACACAAAGTAGCTGAACACGTAAGGAAGTTCATATCTCACCATAGTTTAAAGATATGATTCCAGGCCTAATTCTGCAGACAATGAAGAACTAAGGCTACATAGAGCTCTTTAAGTGCTGCAGGTCCTCATGGTCCAACCTGGCCCAGCCAAGCTTAGGCCACCCCATTCAACACAAAATTGCACTTTTGTGAGCCAGATTATTTTCAAGGGGGATTTTTCATTAAGTACTTTGTTTATGCCATCAAGATACAGTAGAGCACATGTAAGTGCTCCTTTAGAACTACTGTGATATTATTTTATTTTAGATTTATTTGCATTACAAGAGGGCCTACTAACCTCAAGAGGACTAGAACTGCATGTGGAGCAGAAAAGAAACAACATGTTTGCAAAGGGAAACAAGGTCCTCTTATTGAAAAGTGTGATACTGAAATCATATCTATCAGAAGTACTGGTCATCAATAACAAAAATCTTTTATCTCCCTTATCTAAGTCAAGACTGGAAGGAAAAATAATGGCTGATAAACAGTGTGGAGGTTCAAACCCCAGATTGTGGTGTGTAAGGTGAGTTACCTGAGGCACTAAGGGAGAGGTCGAAATCCACCTAAATTGGTTTTTCTTCCATTGACTTTAGTGGGTTCTGGGTGATGTCATACTGTGATGCTGTCACATGTGAACACATCAGAAGATTGCTTTTAATAAAGGGAACTGTAGGATGGGTTATATGACGTACTGTGTTGTCTGCTCTAGAATGCATTCATTAATAATGTGCTAGGGACACACTTTTATCCTAGTGGAGAAAAGATCAGATATTGTCTGACTTCCTGTACGCTAAAGGATATGCAAGTTTGCCCAAGTGCTTACATAGCTCTATCCAAAAATTCAAATTAGGTTGTAGCTTTTGAGTCCTCAAGAGACAAAAATCACAGGCAGATGACAGACGAAATCAGAGTCACCATTGCCTGAGGTCCATGAATTGGCAGGAAGTTGGAGAGATAAGAAAGGAGATTTCAGCAAGTGACTCATGGCCTGTCCTTTAGGAAAAGATGGAAGAACCCCCTAATCCTGGCCAAAATGACCCAGCAGAACTTCTTACTCAGTCCTGAATCACATACACAGCTTGATCCTCATCATGTGAGCTGTGACCAGAGACATGCAAGGGAACATAGCTGGGGCATGTAGGTTGTTGTTGCCCTATGGCAAGGCTTTGTCCCTGACTGTATGCCTGTTCCTAACCCTGTCCATTTATGTTTTCCTCTGACTGAAGGAAGTTAGCCATCTAAATAAATATCTTTAAGGACATAGGGCTCATGATTTGCCTGGGGCTTTGCCTGTGCTGGGTTTCTCCACGATAAAACTCACAGGACTGGAAATCTCTAATGTCAATGAACGAGGTTGGGGTAAGAAAGCAACTCTGGTCCAGCATTTCTGTACTGCTGGGACTTGCAGCAGAGATGCTACATGGCTATGAAAAGTCATGAAAGGTAAAGTTTAAGTTCACACAATGAACTGTCACACCATAGCCCTGTGATACTTTGCCTTTGACAGCTAAGCTACTGCGACCCACTCCTGCCCCAGATGTTTGTTCCCACCTCTGGCCTGCAGTTTGTCACTTTCTGAGCTGTGCCAAACCAGCTGCATGTCAAACAGTGCTTAAATCAGAGCACTGAAGTGATGGAAGTTAAAAATAAATGATTTGTGGGGGGAGGAGAGGGAGAGCTATTTTTGATTGTAATTGTTTCAATGGTCTTTCTTCCAGTGTGGTCCCACAAGGAATTCCATTAACACCCTGGGAGAAGTCAGTGTATTGCTGCGCTGGCACTGGCATGACTCCCCCAGACAGAAGAGTCCCTCTTGGCTGTGGGAGAGGACTTCTGAAGCCAGGATTGCACCTTCCAATAGGCAGAATTACACCTCCCCTACCTGGGTCAGACTCAGACCCAGGTCTTCCAGGCTCTCTGTTATTCTGTCTCCTAGACACTAGTAGCATTCATTTGTAAAAGTATTGTATGCAAGCCAGCATTATTATCAATAAAAACAAATAAAGAGATACTCAGGTTTTTTTCTTTTTTTATAAATTCCTTATAATCATTCTGAATATCAGCTTCCCCCACAATTTGCTATGGTATGGCTAGATGTCACCCGTTAAAATCTACTCAAATGTAAAATGCATAATAAAAAACAGCAAAAGAGATGCAAAAAAAGTGGTTTATTTAATTAAGTGTCTTACAAAGAAAATATTTGTGTGTTCCTTAAATAGCATAAAAAGTTCAAGGAAAAACATCTGAAAAGAGTTCAAAAGGTTGCAGTACAGATAAGATTTGGCAATTCAGAGAATAATTCAGTAACTGGCTTTTGTTTTGGTCTTGGTCATTTCTGTGCTTTGATGAGCTTCGCTGTGAGTGAGTAAGTTATACGTGTTCAGACACCTCAATCATTTGCTTCTGCTTGAATATGAAACACATCCACTTGCATCCAAATCCTTCTGCTGGATTACTCCAGAGAGGCATGTAAAGTACAGACAGTTTTTAAACTGTTGTCAAGTCTTGAAATAAGTAATTAAAAGAACTTTTTTGTGTGTGTGTTATTAACATTATTACATGTTTTCTGTGATACTGACTGAGTTTCAAGGCACTTTCCAGCAAAACAGGGTAGTACTTTAAATTCCAGCACACAGGAAAATAAAGTAGCATCCTGAGTCCCAAATGATGGCATCTTCCTTCAGGCTCCTGATCCATGTGCTGGATCACACCAGTTCCTGGATGCTTGGGTGTACAGGCAGGATTTAAATTTAAATTACTAGACTCTCAGTATGTTTAGCATGTCCTTCCATTCTCTTCTAATAAATAGAGCCAAGGGCATAGTAAGTTAGTTTCATAATTAGATGATATAATTGTCTCATGAACTCTGTACAAATTACCTCTTCTCTGTATTGTTTTTGCAGAGTATTGTTTTTCTTGAATAATATGGCACACAGCCAGTTTATATTGCAGTCAATAAATTACCCCGGTTTATAGCTTGATGGCCCACAAATGAATAACTGACATCAACAAAAATAATTAAGCCATTATCCTTTCTAATATTGTCAGTACTCTTCACTTAGACCATTAAGTTTATTTTTAATTATTAACACATTTCCCTAAAACCATCTTTTTGCCTTTTTTTCTTTTTTACCGAGAGCTAACCACAGATGATCTACTTTGCTCCGCTTTTAACAAATGTGTGATTCTAAGGTTGACACTAGAGTGTAATGATGTAAAGGAAATTGCATTTTATTGCATTTTAATTAAATAGGTCAACTTGTGCAGGCCTTTCTCCAGCAAAACTCCCACTGGAGTTTGGTCCTTCATCGTTTGACTTTTTTTACTTCTTGAGCTTTACACGGCGGTTTTCTGCTTTCAAGCAGAGAACTAACAAAATAATTGAATCCATTTAATGGTGTATTTTTGACATTCAGGCTGACAGATTCTGGGAAGCATTGTAATGCTGAATACCATAAAGGGTATGCATGGTTATTCCTTTCCGTAAAGTGTAATTCTAGGTGTGATGGATTGTACTTTTACACAGAGTTGGGTGAGTTCAGGGCAACCAGTGAGCTAGTCCCAGCCTCTGTAACCCCATGGTGTCGTTGGCTATAGCTCCATGCCTGCTTTGGTGGTATGGAGCCAGGACAGCGCTTCTTTCTTGTGTGGAGGAAGAGCATATTTGGAGGCCCCCCTGGGTCCTGCTACCATCCCAAGGGCGCAGGGGTTGAGGTGCACACCCCGTCTTCCAGGCAGCAAGCAGGTATGTAGGTCATTCTCCCCTCACATTGCACCTGGGCAATGGTACCCACTTTGCTGCCACAGCTCTGACCTGCTGTGCCCACTTGATGACTCCAAACGTGACTTTTTTCTGTTTGTTTAAAAGCAGTCACAGAGCCCTGAATGGGATTGTCCCCATCAGCAACCCCCTTCCCATCCACTAAGCATTTCTCTCCAATTCTATCCTCAATCATAACGAAGTAGCCAACATATTCTGCTTTTACTGTAATAATGCTGGCTATATCCACAATACCCAGAAGATGTGAAGAATTCAGCTGTAATATTGACATTTAAGTTTCGGCCAAGTTCGTCTAGGGCTGGTCTCCCTCAGTTGGTCCAATCCTGTAAAATTCAGAGGGCCTCCTTTTCCAGATGAGGTTTAAATATTTGCTTTCCAAGTCTCCCCATCCATTCATCCTAGTCAGCTCTGTGCTCCTCACATCCAAATGCTGAGCTTTGATTAGAATATTTCTGAACAGAACATTTTTAACTTTCTAGTAGCTACAGCTCACACTCTTAGTTTCTCATCTACGCTTATTAGAGGAAACACTTGTGGAAGATGTGTCACCTTCTGGACCTCAGAGGCACATGTAGTTCCCAGCAGGCACAAGCAAAATATGTTTTTACATTTCTTGCAAGCAGAAATGAAGTTAATTTGTTTGGAAAATTCCTGCTAAAGGAAATGTCATTCAACAATTCTGTTGAAGCTATCAAAAGCAAAACCAAGCAGATTTGAAAACTTAGCACAGGTCACAGACACAGTTTCTGAGATGATTAGTAACTATTCTTATAGGTAGTAAGAACTAGAATTAGACTACATCTTAAATTCTGGTTTTAGGCTGAATGACATCCCCTTCTGGTTCCATGAGTAAGATACCTTGGAGCATATTCATCTAAGACCCTACATTTTCCAGTAAAAAAAAGTTTAAAACTTTAAACCCAAAGCATAGACAGTAGTTTAAGCCAATTCAGGTGCTGTTGCTTTCTCTGTACACTGGTGACCAGGCAGAAAACAAGAAGTTTTGCTGTGGTTTCTGGTGTCTGAGTAGAGAGGAGGTACTGAGATCTCAGCTTCTGGTCCAGAAGGTGACAGACCTTTCCTACTACCCCAGGTGTGACCCTATTACCATATCAAAAGAGAGAGGAAAATGCAAACCACTATGTCTGCCCTCTCAAGATGAATCTTCTTGTTATTTTTTGTCAAGTTATTTTTTTCTGTTAAGGGTTAAATAATTCAAAAAACAGCATGAAAATATTTATTTTGGATAAAAGGAAATGTTTTGACAGATCTGAGCTTTTTTGGAAGGAAGGAGTTTGGCTTAGTGTAGAAGCTGAAACACTTTGATTTATGTGGTATTACCTAAAACTGTGGTTGCTACAGATGGGCTGGTGGTCTATGGGGAGCAGTATTGTGTAGGGTGTTACGTTAGGGGCACTTGGGGAAAAGCCCAGAATAGTTAGAGAAAAGCTCTCAAGCCAGCTGAGCCCTGATGTGTTTTCCTCTCCCAACACTCCCAGGGCCCTGATAATCCACCTCTATTGGATTTAGCTGTTGGTTTGGGATGAGATGGATGAGATGTAATTGCTCTTGTCCACCTTTCTGCTGGGGTCACTGGTCCTCAGAAGTAAGGGCAATGTAAGATTGTAGGGCTGTACTGGCCATGGAGATCAGATTTGCCATCCTTAGTGTCCCTGCAACAGAAAGACATCTGCAACATACAGGGGTGCTATTAAAACTGGCAGAGCCTCACATAACATGGGGAGCATCTACATTACCTTTACTGTTATCAAGTTTATTACAGTGGCATGGTAGTTGCTGAGTTAGTGATGATTTGGTTTATTTGAGGCCAACATCTTCCCAACTGTAACAGCAGAAAGCTCTGCATTAGCTACCTAAAATACTGCCCTGGTGTTTGGGACAGGATCTGCTTAGAGCTGACTTGGTTAAGCTACAACTGTGACTTGTAGGGCTGAGTGGCCATTCTTATTCTTAAACCTCAGAACTCATCCGTTAGCAAGGTTTATTGCTTCAGCAGGCATTCCCATGGAGTTCTGTGGAACTGAATCTTCATGCTTTGGTCATTGTGAATGAGGATGAACTCCAGATGAATGAGCAGCCTTAAACCACTTTAAGATTTGGATAATCGAGCAGAGACACAGAAGCAGGGCTTCATTTTAAGCACTTTATTCACAGATACTTGGATTGGTATATGATTCACTGTCAGAAAAAAAATACCTACAGAAATGTCCCTACAATGAACAAGCACTGCTACAAGGCTGAAGCAAAGCAAATATATGTAAATCTATAGTAACAAGGGGTGGTGGTGGTGGTTTGCACTATTTCAATAATGGTAAATATTACAGTTGTATGCAGCTAAACTTAACATTTGTCATCACTAAACACTAAATGTCTGCTCCAGATACCATCCTGGTTACAGGTGGATGTTAGCAGCAAATCCCTGAAGTCATCCTGTATTAGTGTTGCATGGTATTACGTTCAGAGCTTATTGAAAATGTCTAGGTCCTTTTTTTCTTCTTTGGAAATAGTACTCACTCTACAGTCTGCCATGACACAGTCTGCCACCACATTGATTTACTCTGAGGACTGGCTACTTTGGAAAAAGGCTGCCTACTCTATCTGTACTACAAATACTGAAGAAAAACCCAGTACCATCAGGCTTACTCCCATCTACTTTACTACCACTGTATGACATCTTTACGTACTAAAACTATTATACCGATCAAGGATGATAAATGAAGAAATTATGTAAAATATATGTATGGAAAAAAAGTGAAAGAAGTTACTACAGCATGAAAGAAAATCCTTATGTATATCGGACTACACTACTTGTTGCTCCTATTCGTCCAGTAGGAATTAAAATCAAGTCGACTGATTCCTCAAAATTCGGTCATCTGTGACCTTTTAAAATAAGTCAACAACAGCAGTGGACCAACACATTAGAGCTACCTAGCTAGAAGCATCTTTTGGGATGATCGGCTTTTTTATTGTCCTTTTAATTGCTTGAAAGTACTAATGCCCTTTCATAATAAATGCGAGGCGAGTTAGCAATAACGGCTGCACAAAACCAAACCTTTTCCTAAAGTAATCGGAAAGTGCGAATTATTTGCACAGCCTCTTTCGTCCGGGGCGCGTAAGCGAAATGGATAAACACTGCCAGAGATGACATGAACGAAATGGAAATTGCGATATTCACACGCCGAACGTATATATTTATATTTTAAACTGCAAATAGAGGGCTGTTTCCACGAAGCCATTAACACCGCGGGGGGAAATAGAAAAGAGGGAAAAAAAAGGCAAAAAAAACCACCCTAAAAACCAAAAAAAACCCACCCCAACACCTCCCTCCCACCAAAAAACCCAAACCCAACCCAACAAAACCCAACAGATAAGAAACGAAGAAAAGCAAAAAGGGAAGGAAGGCGTCTCCTCCTCCCTCAGAGGTGAATTAGCAGCATCTCTTATCTGTGCGCCGGTGGGGATGGGACCCGCCTGGCCGGGACCTGCCTCCGCGGATCCTTCCGAGACCTCGGTAAATCAAATGAAGAGAAAAGCCGGCGTCTGCGGGAGCGGGGGATAGTGAAGGCAAAGCAAAAGAGGGGTGTGTGGGGGGGTGTCGCACATTTTGCCTATCGGTGGGGCCCCATAAGTCTCGTCAGAAACCTCCCCCCACCTCCTCGGTCTCTATCCTACCTCCCGTGGTATGCTTGCGCATACCTTCCCAGGCAGGAGCCATCTACCTACTTTTTATAGCAGCGAGGAGCAAGGCTATTAATAGGCTATCTAATTACTCCGAGCTGTTAACTCTGAAGTCTCTAATTCTGTGATGTGGTTGTTTTGATTTGTTTTTCCATCCCAGTAGGACTTGGATTTACAGAACTGGTCAGACTCGCTCTGGAAGATGTTATTTTAACGTTTTAAAATCAACTTTCATTCCAAGCAGGAACAAAGCCCCCAATTTCTGACATTTCTCACGAAAGCAGTGACTGAAAACATTATTAATTCGGATCAAGAAAAGCGTTTCGCTTAGCTTAGACTGCGAATTTCGTTGGGGTTTTGGTTTGGTTGGTGTTTTGCTTGTTTGTGTGCTTGTTTGGGGGATTTGGTTTGGTTTTAGGTTTGGTTTGGTTTTTTGGGGGGGGGTTTGTTTGGGGTTTTTTTTTTTTTTTTTCAATTGGCATTTAGCCTTAGCCATTTCGGTAAGGCAGGTAAATGGCGGGGAAAAGGTTTTCAGGAGGGAGGGCGAGGGGTTGCCACCACGCCAACAGACGCGGAAACGGCTCCGCCGGAGCTCGGCGTGGACACGCGTGAAACAGCAGCGCTACTCCCGCAAAATGCCTCCAGGAGGGCGGATTCATTTTGTCCTATGGAAAACAATTCGCTGGAAGGTTTTGACCGGCTCTGATGATTTATTTTATTTCCTGGGTAGAGAAATAGAAAGGCAACGATGCGCAGGGGAGTTTGTCCGTCAGGTTTCGATGCGGGAAACGATACTTAGCGGTGTGCGGTAGTGGCAACAACCGGCCCGGGGAATATTTGCTGGTGGAGGTTTTTGCTCGTGTGCTGTGTTTTATATTAAGTGAAAAAGAATTAAGTCTCTGCAAGCTCTGCTGTGAGGATGGGCGCGGATGCAGAGTAGCTAATTGCAGAACGGATTTGATGTTGCCTGATATCCGTGATAAGGAACGGGGGGATGATGAGGAGAAGCCCTGCTCTGAAGAGGTGGGGAGGAGAAGGGCGGCTCTGCCGTGCCCTGCGTCCCTCCGTTTCCATTTCTCTCCCACAAAGAGCTCTCATAAGAAACCCGAGGAAATTTCCCCAGGGCTTTCCGTGTCCGACTCAAGAGAAAGGACCCCTGAAAGCCTTCCCCCGTACCCAGGCAGGAGCGGGCAGGGACACCCAAAGGTCCCCCACGGCCCCGCGGCCCTGTCCCGCGCGGGTCCTCGGGGCGCGGGGGGGGTGTGGGGGGGGAGGTTTTCTTTCTGGCCTCACCCTGCAATTAAAAATACTATATAATATTCGTCACCGCAAGGAATACATGAAACTCAGCCCACGGCTTCGTAGCAAGGGCATTAAAATATCCTTAGACAGAAGCATCATAATTAGGCCATTTCTTTACTTAAAAACATAGAATGGATGCTTATTTTCAAAGCCTTTGGGCGTCCGTTGGGTTGAAAGACAATCTTTATTTGAGAAAAGCGGATAAACGGTAACCACGTTTCTTAGGGTGCTGCGTGGGTCCCGCCTGCCTGCCGGTCACCCCGAGAGCCGGAGGGTATCGCCCTTGCCCTGCCCGCCCCGCCGGTGCTGGCCATGCGGGTACCGCGGAGCGCCGGCTCCGGGAGTCGGGTTACGCGGCAACAGGAGCCTCTCCTCCGCGGGTTTTGTTGGTTTTAAACACCCCCCCTCTCTTTTTTTTTTTTTTAAAGGCTGAAATCATTAACCAGGCGGACCTCGGAGCCGGGGACGAGGGCAAATAAAAAGAAGCTGCAGATCATTATTTAAAAAAAAAAAATCTAACACAACCCCTCTACTCTCAGGCACCTATCGCATAAAAGTCTGTGCGGGCTCTCTGCTGCCCGCTGCTTGTTTGAGCGTCAAAGGTTGAAAGTCACCGTGGAAATCACCCAACAGCACGGCGGCAGCAGGTCACCAGTGACGGGAAGGCCGCTTACTGCAGGGGGGAATAACCTCCTGCCCCGCTGCGCACGGCTTCATCCTGGGGGAGATCCGAGCCGCCGAGCGGGAGTGGGNACCCTTGACATAGAATCAGATGTTCAGAGACCCGGGAATGGGACAAGGAGAGATCACACTGCGCCTGCACATGGCTTTCCCCCAACCCTTTTTTGGGAGGTTGAAGTGCCCAAGAGGGAATTTGCCTTAATTGGACTACACATATATATATGGGGGGGGGNAGCGGGGGCAGCTGCGGGGAGGGCAGGGTGGGAAGAGGGGGGTCCAGAGACTGCTGAGACCAGCACGAAAGTCTGGAGCTCAAGCCCGGCCTCTTATCACCCCGCTGCCCTTTTTTAGGAGTTTTGGGGAAAGACAATAATAAATAAATAAAGAAATTAATCATTCCTCGTCCTTGGATCCTGGGGGCTTCCCCCTCGCAACGGGACGCATCTGATTGCTGGCAAAAGATACTCCATCCATGTCACCCTCTCCTCCCCCCAACTCTTCCTTGCTTTGGTATATACAGGACCCTGCTGCTTTTGGGGGTCCAGTTTCACGAAGGGCTTCCCCAGCTCCCGAGGCTGTCCCGCCCGGCCCAGAGGGAGGTGATGGGCGGCGGCAAAGGCCCCTCTCCCTCGGCTCCCCGGCTGGATGAGGATTGCCCCGCCGGCTTCGGCCGCCG
>VZTM01027512.1:94285-113208 GCA_013400555.1 Jacana jacana
TATTTATTACTACTACTACTTTTCTTTCTTTCATTTTTTTAATTTAGGAAATTCTTGGTGTCATTAACTTAATCGTAAGCTTTGAGGCTGAGCTGTGATGATTTAAAGGTGGAAAGATTAACGACCTCTTTAGCTTTAGAATATATATACTTGTATATATAAATACAGATACATAGAGAGGTGTGTGTGTGGGTATGTGTATATATATGTATATATTTATGTGTATTTATATGTTATTTATGTATACATGTGTATATACACACACAGAGCACACACATTTGATCAGCATTTGCTTTAATCATAAACTACCCGCCAGGTAGGTATATTTCATATACACCGTGATTTTCTCTTTCAGTGCAGTGTTGCAGAAAATTACTTTTCATCTTTCTATAGGGGTGTCCACGATGCTCCTCCTGGCTCTCCATGATACCCGGTAGATTTATGCATTTTAAGCCTCCCACTTGGTGTTTATTAACATGACAGAGGGGAGAAGAGGCAGTTGTAGTGGTGGCAGAAGGGCAGAGCAAAGCCGAGAAGACTCGTCTCAGTGCAACACAGAAGTTGAGGGTTTTAACTCCATTCACAGAAGTTACAGTGTAAAGCTAGGTGATTGGGGGGGGGAGTCCCGCTTTGGTTTTGGAGTTTTTTTGGTTTAGTTTTAGTTGAGGTTTTGGTGGTGGTTTTTTTTTGGTTTTTTTNCGGGGCGGCCCAGCCCAGCCACCCGGGCGGCGGCCACGCCGTCTGGTCCCAGCCGGCCGCGGAGAGCCCCTCGTATAGCACCGGCGGCGGTTCCCACCCCTCCGGCCGCTTTCCCTACTCTCCCAGCCCGCCTGTGGCCAACGGGGCCTCCCGGGAGCCCGGAGCCTACAGCAACAGCCTGGGCGCCAGGGACCAGTACAGCCCCCTGGCCCGGCCGCTCAACGGCTCCTACCCGGGGCCCTACACGTCCTACGTGGGGCCGCAGCTCACCCCCGCCTGGCCCACGGCGCCCTTCGAGAACTCCATGCTGCACTGCCTCCAGAGCCGGGCCGCCCCCATCCCCGTCCGGGCACCCAGCGCAGGTAGGACCCTTCGCCGGGAGACAGGGGGGGGCAGGACGGGCAGGTGCTGGGGGGCGAGGGGAGGCGACGGCAGGACCGCCCCGTGATGCGGGGTTCGCTGGCGGCACGGTGCGGGGCTAATGGCAGGACGGCGGCCCCGGGAAAGTGTCTTTTCTGGGGTAGAGGTAGCTCTCGTCGTTTGCGGTGGGTTGTTGGTGGTAAGGGAAACACAGCCCCAAAAAGCGGCGTTGTTTGGAGCATGGCACTCGGGGTTGCAAACCCGCCGTTCCTCGAACGAATCGTCCGGTGTAAACCTCGCTTTTAATTTGCCGTACATTTCTCCTTTTCCGAAATGCAATATTCTGGCCACGAAATGGTGACAAATTGACTGAGAATTAACCTTTCTTGTAGCGCAGAGAAAAATTTTAGAGGCTCGCTTAACCCAGTTTGGATAATTTAAACTATAAACCACTCTGCTGCTTCATTAAACGAGAAATGCGGCTAAGCAAGACTACCGATAAGAACGAGAAATCCCTTTATAAACCGTTGTTAAAATGTGGCACCTCCTGATGGGATTTTACTTTCGCTTCGAGGTGTCTATTATTATTATTATTATTATTATNGCACACACATTTGATCAGCATTTGCTTTAATCATAAACTACCCGCTAGGTAGGTATATTTCATATACACCGTGATTTTCTCTTTCAGTGCAGTGTTGCAGAAAATTACTTTTCATCTTTCTATAGGGGTGTCCACGATGCTCCTCCTGGCTCTCCATGATACCCGGTAGATTTATGCATTTTAAGCCTCCCACTTGGTGTTTATTAACATGACAGAGGGGAGAAGAGGCAGTTGTAGTGGTGGCAGAAGGGCAGAGCAAAGCCGAGAAGACTCGTCTCAGTGCAACACAGAAGTTGAGGGTTTTAACTCCATTCACAGAAGTTACAGTGTAAAGCTAGGTGATTGGGGGGGGGAGTCCCGCTTTGGTTTTGGAGTTTTTTTGGTTTAGTTTTAGTTGAGGTTTTGGTGGTGGTTTTTTTTTGGTTTTTTTTTTTTTTGTTTTTGTTTTTTGGAGAGAGGTGGGGTTGGAGAATATCACGGAAGGGAAAGGAAAGGGGTGGGGGAAAAGGGACAGAGGAGGGACGGAGCTGGGTGCTGGAGGAGGCTGGGGCAGGAGTGCCAAGCCAACTGGGGAGGGGCACGGCGTCTTCCCCTCTTCCCTCGCCCGCCTATGGGTCTCTTGAGCCGCTCTGGCTGAGCCCCGGCCCGGCTGGGAAGGCACGGGCAGCCGCGGCGCCTTCCTCGCGTTTCCCTGGACGGTGCCTCCGGTCGTCAGTGCCGGGAAGCGGAGGGGCAGGCAGGGGTTAGCTTTTCGGTGAGGGGAAGGATGAGTGCCGGGGGAGCCGCATCGCCTTGTAACGTGGGGCGAAGCAGCCCGGAGCTCCCGGGCCACGCGGGTTTTTTGCTCCCACTGGATAAAATGTGGCAGCAAAGCCGAGGCCACGCGTGTTTCCGTTTCAAATAATCGTGCCAGCGGTCAGGAGCTGCAAATTGTTGCTGTAATATATTTTTTTATAGCAAAATATCAGACAATTTGATACAGTTTTCTTAATGTTACTCATAGAGTTACTAAAGCAACATCGAAAATAAAAACTTTCTTTTGCCTTTTTTTTTTTTTCTTTTTTTTTGAGATATATACATTTCTCACACATTAAGGGAAAACTATTTTAAACCGCCCGAGAAATATTATCACGGCACAATATCTTTCTTCAGGCACGAAGGTAGCGTTATAAAGTAAACAGCTGAGACAAATAACTGTTTAACTTCCAGTGTCCTTGAAGCCTTAAGCATTTTCCTGATTACGGTCTTCAATGGCGCTTTTGGTGCAAAGATTAATAAATCTTAGCCATGGGCTAAGAGCTACAAGCTGACAACGTAAGTTGAACTGTGCTCTCTGGACTCCGCCGTGCTCCCGTTCCTGTTTAGCGCCTAATAATTTGCAAACGAAGGGAGGAGAGAAAGGTATTTCGGTGGGTGCGGGCCAAAAGGCCGTTTCTTCCTCAGCTCAATGCCCACCGTGTCATCGCAGCCCTGTCTCCAAAGCTGCCTGACGTTTCCAAGCTCTCTTTCGCTTTCCAGCGGAAAGCTGCTGAGCGAAACGGGAAAGAATAAGCCAATGATGAATTAAGGCAGGTAGCGGAGGGGATGGGGGAGCGAAAGAAATCAGTGACAAAGCTGTGAGTCTGTTTGAAACAGACTTTCCCAGCCTCGACTTGAAAGCTGCTGCAGAAATCCAAACACCCCCATGAAATTATTTCTGCACAACGTGGCACGGTGTATGTAAAATCCATATTTATTTTTTTCCCCTGAAATATGGAGAGTCAGAACAAGAATATGAGGATTTGCAATGGTGAAGGTGTTTGCTTTTATAGGTGGGTTTTTTTTTTTTTTTTCCCGTGCATTAAGACCCTTTTCCCCCCAGTGCTCAGTAGCTATGGGAGCAGAAGGCAGAATACTCCATCTTTTTCCATGTCCTCCGTTTCCTACCAACCAGCTCGAATTTGTCCAAATAGCCGAGGTGAAGTGGTCACACCTCGCCGCTGCCTTGGCATACCAGAGTCCCCAAGGCGGTCTATAAATTTGAAGTTTTTACTAGTTGCAAGGCGTTTAAAATGAGAGTCGGAGTGAAAACTCTTTGCCCAGCCTTGACCCGGGGGAATACTGGCCAAAACCACCACTCCTTATATCCTCTCCCTGCGGTCGGTCCGATTCCCAGGGTGGGCTTTGGAAGGGGGCTATTCTGGCAGGCACCTAACTCCTCCTGCACACCCCCCCGCAAAGAGCCAAGTAAACCCCCTACTCGACCCGCTAGTCACCACGATGGCGTTTCACCCCCCTGGAGGACCCCGTGTCACTCCAGCTAGATTTCCGAAGGGCCAAATCCCGGCGTGCAGGACTGGCCGGGGGTCGCTGCTCTATTTGGCCGGTGCTCCCGAACCCGTCCCGAGAAGCACCGGCACCGCTCCGGTTTTGTAAAGCGAAGTGGCCGGCAGGGAGCCTGGTACATTTAAAGAAATTACGAAAAATATATTAAAAAAAAAAAAAGAAGAGAGAGAGTATTTTGTAAAAAAATCACCGCATGGCCGCGATCGCTGTCGGGGAATTGCTTTTTCTAAGGACTGAACAGCACCGGGTGCTTTCTCCCCCGGGGCCGATCTCCCGAGGCGGCGCGGCGGGGCTGGGGCAGCGCTCCGCGGCGCTCCGTGTCTGCCTGCCGCCGTGTCCCACCGCCTCTCCCTTCTGCTCCTCTCTCCCCCAGAGCTGCTGGAGGACCTGTCCGAGAGCCGGGAGTGTGTCAACTGCGGCTCCATCCAGACCCCGCTGTGGAGGAGGGACGGCACCGGCAACTACTTGTGCAACGCCTGCGGGCTCTATACCAAAATGAACGGCCTCAGCCGGCCCCTCATCAAGCCCCAGAAGAGAGTGGTGAGTGGGGATGGTGGAGAGGGAGGGGGGCAAAAGGAGTTGTGCTCCAAGAGACCCCCAGTCAGCCCCAGCCAGGGGGAAAGTGAGAGCAAAGTTGGGGGACCATGTTAGCCTGGTAATCTCCTGCCAGTGTCAGAGCTGAAGCAGAGCTCCTGACCAGGTTTGCAGGCCAAAGTAGTCATGATGGACTTGCAGCACTCTGGGCACTGCATCAGGCCCACCTCTGTGCCCTACGTTGGCAAAATCGTCCTCGACCCCTGATGAGCCCCACATCAGGCATGGACTGGCCCAGCTTTTTGAGTTCATGGACCTTGTCAGTGAGGAGACAGTGGCAGCTTGGGATAATTTTGTGCTGCTGATGTTCGACATTTACAACAGAAGAAAAAAATAATTAAAAAAATCAAGGTTGGAAAATGTTTGTTCAGAGGGCTAGGAATTTCTCCAGACCTGCTTTGTTTGCTGAGAGCTCGATCCTTGGGAATGTAAGCAAGTTTTGTATATAATTCAAAGAAAACCAATTGTTTAAACAATGATAATAGCCTTTGTTTTGTTTTACTCCTAAGAAATGAGCGGCAATTTTTCTAAAAATATACTCCTAAAACTAGGGGGGGAAATAAATAGTACAAACCAGAACCCCTGTTTATAACTCAGGCTGGCACTGAATAGGCAAGGAGAAAATTTAACAAGCGGGAACTGCACATTATGTTTAGCAAATCTGGGTGGAGGTCAGCAGAGAGAAAGAATACGCTCTTCAGTAATGGCTGTTACTGAGCAAGCCACAATAAATCACACCGGTATAATCCAAGCTGATGTTTGGACCCTTGTGTATCAAACCCATCAGCCTTTCAAGCCCCTTTCAATCACGCCAGCTGCTTCGCTCCGTGCCTGTTTTCCTAGCGTTAAAACACATCCCGTCCTTGATTTCACAACCCTTTGAATTTAATGCCTTTCTGAGAGGGGAACAAAAAGCCAAACACGCAATGATCAGAGCAGGCAGTAAGCGGTCTCAGACCAACCCCACCTCTGCTAAAAAGCCTTCCTTTTAACCAAAGAATTAATTTAATTTCAACATGGGGTTTAATTACTACTGGGTACGCTTTTTTTTCCTAGCTGGTCACCCACTAAATTTCATGACACAGGGTGTTATCTCATTACTGGGGACAAATGCAGCAGACGGGGCAGGTCTGCTGCTTGTCTCAAGCGTCAGAGCTTGACTGGCTGTGGCACCCTGGCCCAACGCAGCTTTCAAGTAGCTGATACCCGGCTCTGGCATTTCTGTGCTTCTCTCTTCTTTTTTTTTGAAGGAGGGGTGGGGATGAGGAGACTAAAGCAGAGTCAAACCACAGCCCGATTTCAGCCTGACACCTCGGTGAAATAACTCTGAAATAGCTCTGCGTAACAATCCCTACCGGGTACCCTGGCCATAACTATAAATCAGCCATGACTGTGCGTTCATACGGTTAGAAATATGTAGGTGAGAAGGGAAAATGTTTTGAAAATGCTAAACATGTTTAAATTGCCTCAAAATTTCTGATAAAATTCCTGTGGCAGAAAAGTCATTTTGGCTTCAAGACATGCCCCCCCCAGTTTGTGTAGATACAGGAATGAGCAAAAGCTTATTGAAATAAAATATATGAAGATTTCTACCAGACTGCACGAAAAAGAAAGAAAGATGTAACAGTGAAATGTCTGAAAAAGAAAGAAAAGAAAGAAAGAAATGAAGCATATGTGTTAAGGCCAGCTTTTTTTTTTTACCCCAACCATGTAAAACTTGTGTTGGATTGAGGCATGCAGTTTGGGTGCTGCGTAGATATGTATTTAAACACAGGGTCAAAAATTCTATTTTTGCGAGACCTGGATTTTTAAGGTTAAAAAGTATACGTGCATGTACTTCAGCCTATATTACACTTGGCTGAGTTTCTTTTTTTGCTGTGCAATTAATAATGGATTACTGATTCAAAGTTACAAAATTCGTATTTAATCTGGAGTTCCTTCTGAGCTGCGGTGTCAGACAACAGCTTACTGCTAAAGAAACTCAAACAGATAAAATTCAAGAAACTCGTTATTACTCTGGAATATTCTTCATTCTCAAAACATTTTTATTGGTTTCCCAAGTGGCAGGCAGCTCTGTGGTATCAAAGGTGACCGAGTTATGTCTAACAACCCAGCAGTAAATGATTCAAGAGGAAGGGCATTGTACCCTTAAGTTAGTAATTTCGGTTATGGGCGCTTTATAGTCAGAGTAAGATTAATGCAATCCTCTAAAACTGACTTCTCCGTGTAAACTTGTTCAGCTGCCAGACACAGAGCTAGGCACAGATTTTTTTATATTTTTTTCTGACAATGCGATACTTTGAAAAAGACTAGATTTATGATGTAGCTGGAATTCTTTGCTTGTGATGAACGTAAAAGAGATCACTTGTTACAGGGACTTTTATAACCCATTCACCTTCATTTCACATGTTTATGAGGACTGCCTTCACTTATGATATACAGCCTGCAGCCATAAAGCTCTGGGTTATACGGTTATTTCTAATACAAGGTTGCTTCATCTTGGCTCCAAACTCCACGGAAGAGTGTCATAAATGGCTTGTTTGCCATGGGGACCTTGTTGTCACCCACTGGCTTTTTTGCTGGCCGAGGGGAAGCTCTGCTCTATAAAACACACTCTTGAGGCATGTTGTTTTTCCTGCATGGATAAAATGGGCCATGATAAAAAGATGTTTTTACAAAGATGCCACTGTTGTATGTGCCACCCTCCGGCACCCAGGAAAGTTTGTTTTCCAAAGCTGTGGTGCCACAGAGGGATGGTGATTAAAGTGGCTGACTTTTCTGATGATTTGGGAGTATCAGAGGCAGATTCGGAGCTGCCTCTTTGCCCACCACACAGAGGAGAGGGCTTTGGACTGGCTGGAAAGGCAGCACAGGAGTGATGTGCCTTCTCCTCAGATGAAAGGAGCTGTTAGTGGAGATGTTTTCTAGCTATTCTGTTGGAGGAAGAGCAGTACCTAGTGATCTGAACAGAGGTCCCCAGGTCAGCGTCTCCCAAAATGTAAATTTTGCCTCTGCCGTGACTGTCTGAAGTTGCAGACTCGCAGTGCCTCTTTCACGTCAGCTTTCCAGCTTGAAACCAGGATAATCTTGTTTGAAGTGTGGGACATCACTGATAGATGCTATAAAAAACCTCCTACTGTCCCCACTGTGTGTTTAAGTACTTTTTATAAACCGTAAAGACATAAATCATTTTCTCCTGCCTGGCTGTTTACGCCTGTGTTTGCCTATGCTTGCCTCTAGCCCTCGTCCAGGCGGCTGGGCTTGTCCTGTGCCAACTGCCACACAACGACCACCACCCTGTGGCGCAGGAACGCGGAGGGCGAGCCCGTCTGTAACGCCTGTGGCCTCTACATGAAGCTCCATGGGGTAAGCGATTGCTTTGTGGAGGGAGATTCCCCGCTGGCTCTGGTGCTCCTCTGGGGAAGGGATGGTTCTCCTACTGGTGGGTGCCTGGTGGCTTTGAGGGGTGGCATTGGGCTTCCTCAAGGCGAGTCAATTTTTCCGTTGATTCTAATGGTCTCAGCTCATGGTTTGGATTGTGGAGTTTTAAAAGGATAAACATGTTAAAAATGGATAAAATGACTGAAAAACGCCTGATATTAGAAAATGATTATACTGTTTAAGCAATTAATGGTTTTTACAAGTTATGTGTTCGCCGTTGTAGCTCTCCTGATAGATTTGTACAAGAAACCACCTCTAGATAAGTGGCAGGTTTTTTATTTGTTGGCAGGTTTTAAACCAACTCTTTAGTGGGGAAAAAAAAGCTGCTAGGTCTTTAATAAGACAGCTTTTCATGGACAGACATAGCTACACCAGCAAAACCTAAAATGTAATTTCAGTCTTTGGTAGGCAATCGTAGAGGAAGAAAATAGCTCTATCCTGAATGTGATGGATTATGTTTTGGGTGATAGTTGGAGTTTGTTATGCCCCTGTGGGCCGAGTTACAGTCAAGCACAAATGTTTGAAGAGTGGCGGCATTAGGAATGATTAGGACTTGGTCTAGTCCTCAAGAAAAAAAGTAAATTATATCACAGGTTTAAATATTATAATGATAGCAAGCATATGCTTGAACTGTCTTTCCCTAAATGCATGTTATCATTAAGTTAAAATATATTTTAAGCCAATGTTTTCTGTATAAAGATTATAATTGTGATGACACAGAACACAAAGCTGATTTTTGAGCACGTTTTCCCTTTAAATACAAATTTGGATACTGTAAAGCTGTATCATGAGCAGATTGATAATAAGAACTAATACTAGAATGGGTTATGGCCTAAAGTTTCTGTCTTAAGACACTTACAGGCGATGATCTGGTTTGTGCAACTGCTCTACAGGAAGAGGAATATTTTTTCCACTTGCTTTGTAGAAGATAATTCCTGACTGACCAGAATAAGGAGTCAGGAATCCAATAGGACTGCTCCAGTTTAATTTCGTATGACCTATGGACATATGAAGTTGTTTTTCCCTAAAAGTGTGCTGACTGAGTTGCTGCAAAAACTGTTAAGTTCACATCAAGAAAAAAGTTCCCCTGCTTTCTTCATTCAGCTAAAGCTCTCCTTGAAACAACCCATTTGGCCAAATAAAATGCAAAGATTTTTTGGAGTTGTTACTGCAACAGGAAATATTGGCTAGCTATACAGGCATTTTCAACATCACCATTCGTGATCTTGTACTGTGCTTCAATTTCTGAAATTATAGCACATATTAATAATAGTAACTCTGTGATTAGTGTGGAAATTTAATTTTTTCAGGTTCCCCGACCTCTTGCTATGAAAAAAGAAGGAATTCAGACAAGGAAGCGAAAACCTAAGAACATAAATAAGTCAAAGGCGTGCTCTGGTAAATATAAAAAGATAAGACACTTGAGCTGCAAGAGTTTTTTTTTCCCTGGCTGGAAAATATTTGGTTTTAATACCAGTTCCCGATGTTTCAGGTAACAGTACTGCTGCGGTTCCTATGACTCCAACATCCACATCTTCTACTAACTCAGATGACTGTAGGAAAACTGCTTCTCCCAGCACACAGACCGCAGCCTCTGGGGTAAGCCATAAGCTGGTGTCCGTATCTGTAAGCAGGCTGATCACTGTGTAATGTTATCACAGCTTTTATCTTATCTAGCAGAACAATAATCTAAACAAACTTTCCAGTTTTGTTAGCTGATACTGGAACAAGATTTTCGAAGGATATTACATATAGCTGTAAACAGAACGACAAGCTGAAGTACTTTACAAACCTCTTAATTAAGATCTATATAATTTTTATGATTAAATTAACCATATCTTAACCCCAGATATTTTGTTCTGAAATGTTTATGTTCTTCCATTTTTTCAAAGGTTTTCTTTTGGAGCAAACACAATAAATCATGCCCAATTGATCCTTTCAAGAAACAATTGTGCATGTACCCCTTTCCCCCCCCGCCCTTGAAATTATCTGATAAGAATTAACAATTCAGGGCACTGCAGCTCTCACATTTTTCCAAAAGCTGTTTTATATATATATGTATATATATATATATATATATGCATTTTTGCACATGATTCCAAATGACAGGTGAACCCCAGCAAAACATTATCATGCTGTATGAAGGGAAACATGAAGGTTTTTTTTAAACTAAGATGTGCACTTAAAGCCCAGTCCAGACCCAACTGAAACCAGGCTGGGGTGCCCTGCTGATCATTGTCCATACAGAATCAGCTCTCTCCTTGCAGAGGGCTCTTCAGGGGACAGATGCCCAGCATCTGGCAGCACCAAGCCCCTGAGGAGCGCCAAAGGAATGCTGATCACCCCCTGCTTTAGTTTTGATCCATATTTTACATCATGTACTCAAACCTTCTCAAGCTTCCTTTCTTTACTCCATTAGTGTACGTGATAACAAATACTAATGCTAAAGTTGTGAAGCTTAATGTAGATTAATTTCTAACTCCTTGGCTATCCATATCCATATTCACACTCACTTCTTGGGCCTTCTGTATCCTTTAATCTGCCACATCATTTCTTTGAAAAGCTTTCCTAATGTGGCTTTCTCTACTCCTTTATTAATAAAAAGAAGACATTGTTTATAATAACTATTTTTCAATATGTCTCAGTGTTCCCACATTCAAATTCCTTACAATAGTTTAATTCCTGACGTACAAAGTTTCATTGTACAAGAGGAGGAAAAAAAATCATTTTTAGCAAATGTGATTGTTCAGGACTGACAGGGCCACCCAGTTTCAGAGGCACTGGCTTTTGGGTTCGGATGCTGCCAGACAAGGATATTACTAAAAGGGCTTGTCTTTGACATGAGAAAACACTGTCAGTCCAATAAAATAAACAGATCACATTAAAAAAAAAGGGAAACGCTAACCAAAAAGCAAACTGTTACTGGGTTTCAGGCTCCCTCCAGTGAACTACTATGCACTGTTTTAGGCTTTCCCCTAATATGGGGGATGGGAAAAATGCAGCCAAATTTTCCTTAAATTTCCCTTACATTGCCTTAAGCAGCACTACTCACCCTAAGGAATCTCATGAGATTTATACGATGAACAGAATTAGAAGCACAGTCCCAGCTGAGGCTGAGGCAGCGGTGTAGGCTGCAAGCAGGGCAGCTTGGGGAAGGGGAGGCCATATAGATGAGATCCCATTTCCCCTGTGCTGTCGCCTTCTTGGCTGCCTACAGCCTGCCTTCCTCTCTGTAGCCCTTCTCCCTAGAAGACTGCATCAAACCTGTTATTAATGATCTTCAGGTTATAATAATACTTATTGTTATAATTTTAATAGTTCCATATGTAATATATTTTTGCCAAGTGGAGTTATGTGTGTACCAGAGGAGAGTGGGATGGGGGCACAATTTGTGAGCCAGAAGGCTAGTTGAGAGCTGTTAGCAGCTAAGGGCAGCTCCCAGGAACCCTGAGGCTGTTCTTCATTACACGATGGCATTCCCCACTGCCAGGACTTCAGTTCTCTTGATTTTTCTGTAGTAGATCAGGCTGAGAGAGGACACATGCATGAGGACTGGGGAAATCTAACCCCTTGTATCCAGCAAGCGGCACGGTAACATCTGCATATCCTTTTCCCCACCATGATTTGATCAGATGTGCACTGCATATGCACTTGCAAATTACCCCTCATGGAAAATTTAAATGAAAGGAAAGGATGGAGGGAGGCTGTGTAACGTGCTGAAGTGGGGAGGTTGCAGCAGTGACCTGCCATATGGGTATCCCTCTGACTCCCCTGCACCTGGCATGAAGATTCTTCCACTCCTGCACCCCAGAACCAAGTGTACCTAAATAAAGATGGAATTTGCAGGGGAGCTGTTGAGAGGATGTCATGGGTATGGCCACATCCACTAGACTTCTATTTTCCAATATTTTTTTTTTCTTTTGAGTTTACCCCTTGATATAGCCCAAAGGTTTGTGTTTATTCTTAGAACAGGCAATGGCTTTGCACAAGGAGAATAAACTTCCCCTCCACATCATGTCAGGAGGGAGAAAACCCTCAAATAGGTAAATCCAGGTTCTGTAATCTTTGGTCACTTTAACAAGAACAGTGTCGATTCCTGCCAGCGGCGCTGGTGACGTTGCCGAAACATGGGCACCTGCTGGAAAAGCAAACCTGGCTCATTCCCCACGCATTACACAACCAGCATGGCAACTTGTTTTTGTTTTGCTCTGTTTTTACTTCTCCAGCCCTTATTCTGTGAAGAGGGGGAAAATGCCAAATTGACATAAGGCAGAGAAATTTGATGACGTTTTAGAATATGTTGTCTGAAATTCACAGCAATGTTGTTGCTAAATGAAACGGAGAAAACGAATTCCTCTACTGGTACAAAAGCAATTTATTATGTCTTTTATGGGAGGCTGCCAAAAGAGTTCCCAGTTATGTAGAAATCTAATGGAAATGAAATTCAGCAGAATTTGTTTGTGTCAGTAATATTCACTTTTTGCCCTACCTTTCTTTATCTCTTTTAAAGTAAAATAAAGAAGGGAGGGCAGAAAAAGTGAAGGGCAGCAATTACTCTTGGAAATGTCTTTGAGACTATCCATTTCATGAAGAGAATCCTATATGATGCCAATTTTGAGACAAATTAGCAAGAACCTTAAATGTTGATTTTATGTTCTAGCTGTAGTTTAAACATTTAAAAGATATGATTAATGAATTGCTGTGGGTGCAAAGTTGATTTCAAACTCCCAAAATGTAGAAGTGTTTGGATCGGAGATATTTCGCTGTCCTATTGTAAAGGGGCTATTTGCCAAATTCACATCTGGATCTAGGATTTAGGCCTATTTCTGTTTTCCTAAGCAGTATAAGTACTGGGTGTCCTGTGTTACTAATATGGAAAAGGTCCAGCTGCATGATATATTAAGTTCCCTTACATCCCCATAAAAAGGAGATTTGAGGGTTTCAGACAGCCTGCATCTGCATCTATACCTGCTCTTCCTTTGATGCTGCTGAAACTGTACAGAGAAAAGCTATGTGGAATAATTTGCTAAACGAAGGGCACGGACTGCAGTGCACACCCATCCATTTCCATGCAGGGGCTCCAACTGGTGTGATTACCAGAAGGACTTTATTCCCTTATTAGGATAAAAAGCAGTATGAAAACTGCTGTAAAATCTGCTTTTTATGGCACGACATGGAGGCTCCATGAGCCAGGCTGATGTCAGTGAAGACTCCGCAGCACCAGGGGAGCTCTTCTTTCAGAAGAGCTTTGCCTCCAGTTTGGAGCTTTCTCAGGACAGTAATCATACACCATAAAATAACTTAGGAAAGCTGTCTTGCAGGTAAAACTAGCGTTTACTTCCCCTGGAAGTTTACCTTGAGAAGCGGTTCAGGACTGGCTCTTCAGTGTTGCAGGGTGGAAAGTGGGAGAGCTGACTGAAACACCCTCAGCGGGTGTTGAGATAGCAAGAGAATCCAGTTCTAACTGTCCCCCAAACACCCTACAGCCTGGGCTGAATTCACTGAATAACTTCTCCTGCATTTGCTTTGTTTTCAGAAGAGGATTTATGAGGTGGTTAGAGGTGGTGTTCTCTGCTCCTTTTCAGGCAGTAGATTGGTAGGACGTTCATGCCAACAACAGGGAGTCAGCTTCCACACAGTATCTCAGAATCTGGATGAAACCAGAGACTCAACCTCTTAAAAAAAAATCTCCTAACCAACTGAATGTTGGAAAGCTGAATTGCCGAGGACCCTCCAAACTATCCAGTGATAAGATTTCCATTGGTATAGAATGATTTTGTAGCCGTCGGGACAGTGTTTCCAAGAGAAAGGGAAAAAGGCTTACCACCATGGTTGATAGGACTTTCACCTGGAAAATGGGAACACGGTGCCTCAGTCCTGGTATGAGTAAATATTTATCTAAACCAGGTGGAATAAGATCAACAGGAGGCGTGAGGAACACGGCAAACTAAAATACCAAATAGTCCAGTAGTTAGGGCATTACTCCGGGAGATCTGATATTCCAGTTAAATCTTCTCTTGGTCGCTTACCTCTTCTGTGTTAGCCCCTACTCCTGGATGAAGCAGGATGCTCCTTTCTTCTTATGACTCAGCTTCATAAATTCAGTCATTCATTTTCTTTGCTATGTGTACGTGTATCCAGAAGAAAGCGTTTAATTCTGTATCAAAGAGAACAAAGCAACCTGGGGTATTTTTGTTGTTGTTGGTTTGGTTTTTTTTTGTTTTGTTTTGTTTTGTTTTGTTTCAGCTGAGACTCGGGACAACCAAGGAAAAAGAGTATTTTTGGTTCTACCCAAAACTTACATATGCATATGGACACATACATTTTGCTTGGTTTTGTTCTGTTGCCAAAGCAATAAAGCCAATTACTCATAAAGCCCTCAACAGCAGAGGGGTCATCAGTTTTCCCAAGCCATGCTGGAAGTTGCATCCCTTAGGAAATTAACAAAGTATTAACCACAGATTTATGTTACTGTAATACAAAGGGGAGGTTAGAAGATACGTAAACTTAAATATCTGCAATATAAACAAAAGGATCAATCTGACTAGCAAGAAATGACAACTTTGCATAGTAAGAGGGTCACTGAATCAGGAAAAAAAAACACAACTGTTTTTCAGTTTGCTCTTCAGCGAGCTTCAGAGCCTTGCTCTTCAGAAACTGGGGAGTTTTGGGAGAAAGGGCTTTTGGTGGGGACAGCAGTTATTGCAGGGGGGCGTGAGGCTGGGAAACTAAGAACTGCACAGCAATTTGCCACAACATGTTATATGCAGAAGGTTTTTCAAGTGTGTTTCAGCTGATTACAGTTATCATTGAAGTGCAATGAAACTAAACGGTGCTAACCAAAGAGGAAGAGTCAGCTGAGACTCGGCTTACTACAGACCTAGTGTAATGTCCAAAATTTGTGGAGCCTTTTGAACCAGTGAAGTGGTTGGAGCAAAGGTCTATCTGGTAGAACAAAGGTCTAGATCAAGGCTGCTCGACACCCCCTCCAGCTGTTAACACCACTCCTTGCCCAGAGTTTTTGCTTCTTGCCTGCAGAGGTGCAGGGGGATGCTGGATGGGTTGTCCCTCCCTTCTCTCGATGGTGGACAGGGGGTTCAGGAAGGGGTGGGTGGAAGAAAGCAGGGGTGCTGCGGCCAGAGCTGCCAGTGCTGTTTTCCAAATGCTGGTCAGCACAGGCTGAACAGCCTAGTTCTGATCTGGGCCAGCTTTAGCGGGGGTGAATTTGGCTCCAGGGTGCTGATAGCAGGTTTGGGTACGATGTAGGTGTCTTCAGTCTCTTCATGGCTCTGACTGAGATCTCTCTGTAAGTGTGGTGGGCAGGTTCTCTATGGAAAAGACACCTCCAGTTCAGATGACCTGCCTGGCTGCTGCCCCATGATCAGCTCCTGCTTGTTTGGGTAAAAAGAAGAGCCTCTGCAGATACAAACACAACCTTCCTCTGTTTGTTTGGGAGGCAAGCTCTTCCCAATGGGCTTCATTCATTTTTTCCTCAGGAAGCTGAACGTCACAGTTGATTACCTATCCTATTATCAGATTTCAGCAACAAAAATAAATCCATTACCTTTATATTGACAGACAGGGAGAGCGTGAATTAGAAGAGTTCATTGAATTCAGCAGCATTGTTCAACTTATTTATTCCAGCTGACAAACATTGTCTAATAGCTAAGTGTAGCTTCTGGCATCTTTCACCCCTTAAAGCTGGAGAAGTAAGAGCAGAGGCAGGCAGGTTTGGGAGCAGAGACGTGATTCAACTGCGGCCTTTTCATGAGCTAAAATTTGTTTTCCATGTCTCACTTTGGGAGCTGCCCGAGCTGCCTGGAGTTGTCATGACATTACCGGGGTGGGGTTTCCAGGCCTGGCAGTCCTGCCCAGGTCCTGCCTGCCCCAGCTCAATGGAGCCAGAATCCGGCCTTGGTCATGTAGGGATGGGCAGCCTTCAAACAGGACGTGCCTCCATGTTCTCCCTTCTGGGGTGCCCAAGGGAGGGGTAGCTGATAACCGTACATGGAAACTGCAGGTCACTGCACTCCACCTTTGTAGGTAGGGCTGAATCAGGAAAAGGGTGCATTACACTTTCCAGGCCCGGAAAAAACAGGTAGTGATAAGATATTTGCCTACCGGAACAACAGTGGCAAATATGGGCAAACGGGAACCTTTCAAAATGGCTCCCAGTATTTTTAGCTCAGGTTGAGCAAATGCTGCTCAAGTCTAATTTAAACCTTTCTCCTACTGTGGGGAGACTCAAGCTGTTAAGATGATGTCTTTTGTGCTAATGGGAAGTTAGCATAATTTGATGTATTAGAAATTTTTTTTAAAAAAGCCTTTTTGAAAAACTAGGCTGATGCAAGACCAAAATGTTAGCATGAAACCTGCCTCATTGAATTCTCCAGGCATAGTCACAGGGAGAGAAGATACAGAAATTTGTTGTCACTGATTGGTGATTGTGTATTCAAGAGCACAATAAAACATATTTCTTAGGATTAGAGCTATTTCTGCTGGTTTTGAGGGGCAAGTGGTTGTTCCTTCCCTTTCTGAGTAGCTACTGATGGAGCAGTGGTAGAATAGCACTGATCAACCATTTTAATAAAAGCCAAAAAAAATATTGGAGTCGGGGTTATTTAAGACAAAAAGTGACCACTGATAATGAGCACTTCTTTCACAAGGTGAGGTTTTCCCTGGGTTAAGGCACAGCACCATTTGGAAATTACCTTTGAATAAATGAAGCTTTGCTTTTCCTATGTCAGGGCTGCTAGCTTGGCACAGGTCCAGGAGAGCCAAGAGCTTGACTCTTGTAAAATGATTAAATATGTATACTCTTCAGTTAAACAGCAGGCAGGAAGCTTCTGCAGTCACAGTTGAGAATAGTTTGTGGGTTTTTGTGTTTTTGTTTTTTTTTTTTTTTCTTTTTAAGGAATCTCATCCGAAGACTATCCATTAACAAGTAAATTAAGGTTTTAAAGTTGACATATCCAAGAGTTAATTTTGCATGACGTCAGCTCTTAAACATTTCCTTTATCAGGTGAAAATGTTGCCCCTTCTCTGTCTGGCACTGAGAATTTTTCCTCTTTGGCAGATCTGCTCAGCCTCATGGAAAAAATGATTGTTTCTTTGTCTTTGTAACTCTCCATTTCTCTGCTAAAATAAATGAACTGGTTCCAGTGCAGTTCAGAGGTTCATCTTTGTGCCTACCAGGACTCCCATGTATGTTGTCTTCTGCGTGTAGATGGTAGAACAAAAAGGCTCCTGGTTCAAAGGCATACTGTTTCTCCACTTGAGATGAAAGGAACACCTCCTTTAGTGGCCAGTCTTACAGGGGTGAAGATGTTGTGGCTAGCATTTCGAAGGGTGAGGAATGATTTCAAGGTCTGAGGGAGCTGATTTCCAGGAGGTGTTCTGCACCCGCTGCAGAAAAACTCGCCTGGACATGTTCCTCTGTGATGTGCTCTAGGTGTTCCTGCTCTGGCAGGGGGATTGGACTAGATGATCTTTCAAGGTCCTTTCCAATCCCTGACATTCTGTGATTCTGTGTGATTCTGTGATTCTGTGTATTTGGCTTCTTCCATCAGGGTAGTAAAACCATAGTTGCCACCACTGCCAGGTCACATTTTTGGTGTTGGCATCTTGGTCCCTTCAGTAGGGGGCAGTGGGACACACACACACGTTACCTGCTTCATCATGGTTTGATTTCCAGATTTTTCTGTATGTCCTGTGCTTTCTTTCCCACCTTGCTGTGAAGGTAACCATGTGTTGTTCTCCAAACACGACTGTCACCCATGCTGGACCTTCCTAGAATAGTAAAGTCACTGTTTCACAAAGGGGAGAATGAACAGGCTGTCTCTGAGACATTTTTTCAGTTTCAGGATTTTAAAGCAGGGGGTGAGCAGAGGGCAAACCTGGAGCCTGTTATGCTCGAGCCTGCACCCTGGTGTGTGCAAAGCTCATGCCCTCAATGAAATCTCTCTTTCCTCTTCCCCCACCTTCAGGCGAGCTCGTCGGTGATGTCTGGCCCAGGAGAGAGCACCAGTCCCGAAAGCAGCAACCTTAAGTATTCAGGTCAAGACGGGCTGTACACAGGAGTCAGCCTGACCTCTACGGCTGAAGTGACGGCATCCGTGAGACAGGATCCCTGGTGTGCCCTGGCTCTGGCGTGACCCAGCAGGAGGGAAGCTGGATCCCGGCCCTGCGCAGCAGCCCCCAGACATCTGCGCACGGTTTCTTCTGTGGAGCGGTTGCGGTGGCAGTGAGAGTGCTGGCAAAGACCATTCCTCTGAAATTGTTTCTGTGCCTTGGCAGCAGAGGTGTTCTTCAGACTCTGAAAGAGGCTCTGCTGAAGCATCCAGTTCCTCATCTATGCAAGAAAAATATAGGGAAAGCAGATGTCCACTGGGGATAGCTAACGAAGCCTTACACTCTCTCAAAAAATTAAAAAAAAAAAAAAAAAAGAAGACAAAAAAAATAAGAAAAAGAAAAAAAAAGAGATAAACCTAGACCTATCAATAGATTACAGAAATACATCCTTGATGTACCCAGCAGCGCTGCCTTTCTGATTGTATAGTGGTTTTCACCCTCTCATCGCCTCGCCCAAGACATTGGTGCGACTCGTCAGTGTCCAGTGTCGGGGAGGGAGTACCAAAGGCTTTAATTACTAGAGATAGCAAGATACTTTTTCACGAGTGTCAGAAGTGCGTACTGCTTGAGTCGGCACAGACTTCTCGCACCAAACATTTGATGTCTTCAATCCCATTGGCTCCCTCCTCCTGTGTCCTCTGTCTCCAGCGTGCCTTGCTCTGCGCTTCGGAGCCCAGCTATGTCCCCAGAAGAAATCACAACGTTTGGTACAAGTCTCACAAGGTCCAGCTTGTTATGGAGATTTTGGGTTGGCTTTTTTTTTTTTTTT
>VZTM01027512.1:113231-151308 GCA_013400555.1 Jacana jacana
TTTTTTGGTTTAAAATATTTACTCACTTTGCAAGACTGCGATATAACTTTTAAAGTACACTGTGACTGAGGTTTATGAAAGTTTGTATTTTCTGACTGATCTGTATAGAGTCAGTCGAAATTTGTAAACAGGGTAGCAATCAGATACTTTTCTTCCATATATACAATAATTTTTTTAAAGAAGTGCAATTTGCGTTGCAGCAATCAGTGTTAAATCATTTGCATAAGATTTAACAATGGTTTTTATACGAATGAATGAATGTAAACATTTTAACTTAATGGTACGTAAATAATTTAAAAGAAAAACTTAACTAGGCATCCTTAGGCTTTTTAGTGCAACAAAACCCCATCCACTTTCTGTATTTCTAGTTGTTAAAGCAAGAGTTTCAAAGAACAAGCCTTCTCTCAGGAAAATTGCCCTAGCCATTTGCTCGGAAGTATTGTACAAAAATACAAATGCATCCCCAGGTGTTGGGGGTTTTTTGCCATTGAATAAGTATGTGCTGGAAAGAAACAAATCACAATGAAACTTTACTACCTAACTGATACACATGTAAATACTCCATAAGATATTTAGGCATCTTGAAAATGTAGGATGCAATCTGTATAGTGTGACTGATGCATAGTTAGGTTGGTTTCCATTGGTTTTTAAGTGGGATGTCATTTGGAAAGTTGTTTCATCAGAGCTTTGCAAATAAAAGGGTATCATTTTTGGGATTATTTTTTTTTTCCTGTACACTGCGCCCTCTCCTCTGTCTCCATTGCAATTGTTAAGCCACATTAAAAGCTATGGAAATGTACCTGATATGGGCAGCATGTCTGATGGCTGCAAGGAAGGTCTCCAGCTGAAGTGCCTGCTCTGGCCAGCTAATTCTGCATTCCGTGTGGCTTCTCTACAGCTCCACTTACTACGCCTTATGATGATACATAATAATATGACCTCCACCTACCAACACCAGCCCCTTATAGGCATGTGAGAGGTTTTTCTGATGAAGGTCTGGGGAACTAATCCCATACCTTGTGAGGACTGTTGTGGTTTTGCTTGACCTTCACACCATAGCTACAGGGTCTCACCTTGGTTCTCTTTGTGTGGAAATATCTGCCTGTGACCCACTGCAGATGTAATTGCATAAGACCAACTGGGTGGGAGAGCCATCGTGTGCCTGCTGGCATCCTCCAGTGGCTAAAGGTGAAGGGCAACAAAAACTGAAGGTGCTGCTGCTGAAAAGAGAAGACAGCGAATTTTAGCTACTGAGGGGAACAGAAAGCCTTTCATTGGCTCCGAGATCCGCTCCTCTGCATTGCCTGACTGATCGGAGCAAGACAACGCTGTGTGTGATTTCCAGCTTCGTCAGCAGTACTGTTGGACCAGGAAGCTGGGATCCACAACCTCCATACCCAGCGACCAGTGGAGTGGCTGCGACATCGCTTCGTCTTTCTGAGCCAGAATTTAATTTGGGGTGAACTGGGGTAGCTCCTTGGCCTTTGGTGAAGCTATGCTGATTTGCATCAGCTGAGAATCTGCCCATGGTTTTCCAACCCAGACAGTCAAGGCCATTTCCTTTCCTTTGAGTTGTCATGAGGACCACAGGATGAATGTTGCATCATAGCCCTCAGAGGGGAACAGCTTCTAACAAAAAAGGGTCAGGCCAAGCATCACCCAGGGTCTGGGCTTCTCCAGCCAGCTAGGGACCTGCTCACCTTTCCTGGTGGGGCCATCACGCCAGCCTTGGTGCTGGGCCACATCACATCCTTGCTCCCCAGGGCTGATGCAGCCAGGTACCCCAGCCCCTCTAGCCTTGAGGCCAAGTGGTCTTGGATCTCATGATTTACGAAAATAAAACCCCATCTAAGTGCAAAGTGAGTCATGCAGAGAGACATTGTGTTTAAAAAGCAAAAGGTGTGCAGAAGAGGGTTAATATCTTTTCAAGTATTTGTTGGCTACATGAACTTTTCAGTGATATTCAAATGTTGACACTGAAGGGCTAAAAAAGCTGTTGCTAACTGGTGTTGAAGAGTGTTCAGCCTTAGCTGGGGTTGGCATTCTTTTGTGTGTTTGTTTGTTTGTTTTTCTTGCCAGGGATGAAGTTTGGCGAGTTATGTGTGCCAGTTCTGAACAGCCTAGCGCAAAACTCATTGCTGGGTGTGTCAGAGCTGTGTTGCTTGGAGTTATAAAACAGAAAGTTTAGACCAGTGTGTCCCAGTTTTGGGCTGCTGACCCAGCAGAAAAAGTCAGCTGGTCGCTGGTGTTCTTGCCGGCAGGCTGTGGGAGGCTGCATTGCTTTGAAACCCTGCGGCACAATATAAGAGAGCTCCCAGGAGGCCCAGCTCCCTTCTCAGCGCCAGTCTAACCCCCAGTCTGGCTCAGGGTGGTTCCTGCAGGCAATAAGTCTTGCAGAGGGCATAAAAAGATGCCTTATGTGAAAAGACTCCCCTTGGATCTGAGGCTGAAAACGCTTTTAGTTTATCATTAAAAAAGAAAAGAAGACTAAAAAGAAAACAACAATATTTCATAGGGAAGGTGTTTCCCATTATTTCTTATCAGCAAAACCATCAAGAATGAAATACTTTGCTTCCTTGGGCAAGAAGCAGGGCTAAATCAGGTTTTCATCCCTCTGCAAGAGACAGGGGGTGTGCAGTACCGTGTTGCCTTACTGTACGGGTGCCAAGGAGCTCAAAGCTAGGTACTGTGTTATGATTTTACATAGAAAAAGACTGTAAGGGCACTATCTCCCTACCCACCAAAACTGGTCTCCAAGGGTTTGCTGGAGTGGCTACTGCCTGACAAAATACAGATTTATCTTTTTTATTTTTATTAGTTTTTTCGATTTTGTCTTTCAGTTCTGCTGAGCTGGCACAGCTCTGGATGTGTGAGCTGGACTTTGCTCTGGCTCATACATCATCAGTAGCACTGATACTGATGGACGGCCTGGCCAGATGCTTTCTTCACTTATCCCTGTTTCTTTTCAGTGACAGCCCCTGGTATGGGCTGAGAAAGAACAAAGAAAGTTTGAGCACGGGTCTGTTACTACTGAGGTTGAACGAGCCAGACTGACCTCAGCGCAGCTCTCTAGCACCAGAATGAAACTTCAGAGTTGATATCTGGGGGAAAAAAGCCCTATATTGTTATTTGTTGCCTTAGCACCTTTACTCTGGAGACAGCCAAAATTAAATAACCAATGATGCAAGGCTTCTGCTTCAGGCTCCCCCACCAAGCAATACTAGAAGGTTCACATTAGCTTGGGTGGCCCATCAAGAGCAGACTGCTGCTGGCCACATGTGTCACCCTGGGCTCCAGTCTTTCCTAGGTCCCAGGTTTTTAATAGTGGTCCCATCGCCCTCATCCATAATCATATATTTTCTGTTCACAGTGCTTGAAATAAGTTGAGATCCATACTATGATCTGGAGTGGTATTTTTCAGCTTGGCATTGTGGGCATATACTGGTGTGGTATGAGTGCTGTGGAGGCACATGAGGGTGCAACCACCGCTGGGCTTGGGTTGGCGATCTGGGTAAAGCTGAGAGAACCAGCTGGCAGAACAGTTACCCAAAGGGAGTAAGAGGCTCCTGGCTGTTTCCAGAACTCTAGGTGGGCTTCACTACATGTGGATGATAAGAAGGCAAGGATCTGGATGTAAAGTGAAGAGCCAAAGTAGCTGGTTTGTTTTGGGTTTTTGCTGCAAAGCTAGATAGAGCCATGCACTAGACCTGTAGCATTTACCATATAGAAGTTGGGAGATATGCTATCTGTTCCTGCATAAAAATAATAGCATTTCTGCTATTTTCCAAGAGAAGGAGAGATTTAGGAGTTATACCCTGCCCCTGTTACCATGAGCCTTCACTGAGGGCAGGCTACAAAAACCCCAAATGGGCTTCAACTGTTCCTGTGTGCTCACAGCTCCAGATCTTCCTTATCCAGCTGTCCTTAACTTCATTCCTCACAGATCCTCCAGTTCCTAAATCTGTATACAGTGAACATTCCAGGGTTGTGTCAAACACACTAAATTCAGAATTAAAATACAGGCCAAAGGTTATTGCAGTGGGCTGGGGAGAAGGAAATGGAGGGCCTGAGGAGCAGTTTCAAGTGGCCTCTGCTCCACATGTTGGAAAAGGCTTGAGGTCCTTGTTACATTTTTGCAATGTGTTTTGGAATCAATTATAGCCATATCATGAAAGGGTATAAAATATAGGAGAGGAGGGTAGGTTTTAGGTGCCCAGGTAGACATGCAGTCAAACAAAAGTTTTCAGAGTGACGTAGTAACCAAAAGTGCTAATGTGCTTCTTGAACAAATAATCAGGAAAATAGTGAGTAGGAGTGAAGGGGTAATATTACTTTAGGATGCTGCATCCAGACCTGGCATCCACATTTGAAGAGGGTGTTGAAGAATTGGCAAGGGTAGGGAAAAGAACCACAGAAATTATTTAAAGACTGAGGGAAACATCTGGCCTTGACAAATTTAAAGACCACAATCAGTTCAGAGTATCCAAAGGAAGAATAAAAGGTGACAGGTATAGTGAGTCCCTTCAGGGGAGGAAATAATAGGTGTTAATGAGCCTTTAATCTAGCAGAGAAAGACATAACCAGATCCAGTGGCCAGAAGGTGAAGCTGGATTAATTCAAATGCAAATTAGCCTAGGCCAAAACAATGAACATAACTAGCCACGTCAAGGGAAGAAGAGGTGTGCTCAATCTCTTGATGCCTTTGCAAAAAAGCTGTCTGGGAGACCAGCTTTTGCTGAACAAAAGTGATTCGGCTCAGGACTGAGTGGGTTGCATTTGCTGCATCTTGATTTATAGGCCAGATTAGTTTCCATTTAGCCTGAAACTGTATTACTTTTTTGGGATGAGACCCAATGCTGAGGTCTTGAATTTTTGTCGTTATTAAAAACCCCATGGCACTCTTCCTGAGAGCCGCGGTAAACACTGTGGTGTCTTGACCCAGTTTCAGCATAAGTAATAATTTTTTGCCTACCTAAAATGTTCTACTTCCTCTCCAAAACTGTCCGGCATCTTTATTGTTTCCTGTTAAATACATCCTGAGTTCTACAGAAGAAAAGGCTGTGTTTCAAAGTTGAACAAACAAAACATGAAAATCTGTCAGCTCTTACGGCGTGGCACATGGGCAGGGTCTGCTAAGCAGCTTCTTGGAGAAGCAGGAAGGAAACCTTCTCTGAAGACCATGGTCCACAGGCCTTTGTTCTGTGACCTTTTGATGCTGTGAAGACCACAGCCTGAAGAATGAAGAGAGGCGTGTGGAGCATCTTGCAAATGTGGCGTTTTTTAAAAAGCGAGGGCAATGGTAGGTTTCTGCAGTGACCGAACCCCAACTGTGATCCAAATCCTACTTGTTTTGATCATGGGAATAAATGACGTTAAAAAAAAAATAATCTGCTTTTCTTGTCTTGATTACAGATAACCTGGTCTTGTGGCATGAGAGGCAGAGGGAGAGGCATATGCCTTGTCTATTTGGCTGGTCAGCTTTCTGGTCCCTTTGCAGTACAGAGGACCCCAAAGGCAAATCCTGGTGATAGTTGTACTAGATGACCTTAACAGTCTCTTCCAACCTGGACAATTCTATGATTCTATGTGTCTCCCCTCCCTCCTGCACCAGGGGCAGAAGTGGTCTTGCCATCAGGAGAGGGTGTGGAGGGAAGGAGGCCTGATAGAGTGGAGATCTGCTGTGCCTCAACTTCAGCAACGGGGCTGCAGCAGCATCATGAGGAGCTGCCTGTGGGCAGCTTCTGCTCACTGTCACTCAAGGTGCCTGAGGATTAAGAAGCTGAAACAGGCCTTCACTGAGCCTGCAAGGACCTCTGGCAGGCTGGGGGGCTTCCATCTTCTTTTTGTGTGTTTGTGTGCCTTCATTTTCTTAAAATTAGATATTTTACTCTTAGTTCTTTTACTCTTCTGTCCTTCTTCTACTGTAAACCACCGCCTATAATTGTCCTGTTTTGCCTGAATCAAAGTTTATTAAAAAAAGAAGCACTGGGATGATGGGCCATCTCTGGATGTATCACCAGTGAGGCCTGGGGAGACCTAACTGCCCTGGCACTGCGCATACTGGGGCAGGGGTACCTCTTGGGGTTTCCATGGCTTGGACAAGAAATGAGCCATACTCTCTGTTCTTTACAGAATGAATTAAGCATGTCACAAGGTTAATTTAATTTAATTTTAAACTGTGAGGAACATTTCACCTCAGAACAGGCTCCCAAAGACAGCAATACTCCCTTCCTTATAACATGATTATGACCTGTAGTTTTCAGTAACTTTGACTTGACTTCTTTTTCTCAGATCAAGGTGAGAACCTAGAGATTGGAAAATACCACTATTATTTTATCTAATGGGGAAAAAAAAATTGCTTCAAAGTTTGACTGACAAAATGTGTGTTCTTCATTGCAATAACCAAGTGATTCCTTCAAGTTTTTTAAGCCACCATGGCAACACTCAGAATAGACACAGATAAATTACATTCTGTGCAAGTTAGTGACTTAGAGAAAACTTAAAGAGGCAACTTCTCCCAAAGTATTGTTAGGATTAACCATGCACTTGGAAGAAGGAGGCCAGTGGTGACTTTAAAGTTAGAGGTCCCACTTTATTAGCCAGTCTTGTGCTTTGCTCAGAGTAGTGATAAAATTCCTGGGACTAAATGAAAGCTTTGTATAAGCAGGAAATTCAGGAAAACCAACTTGTTTTTCTAAATCTCCATGATCAGTTTTCAGCAAAAGTAACAAACTTCAAGCACAGACCCCAGCAGGCTCGGGCTTTGTAAACAAGGCACCAATATCTTACCATTTCTTTGTGACTGAGTTCATCGGGGAAGACATGGATAGGCACTGACAGCCATGGGCTGTACCCCTTCTCCAGTGTAAACCAGTCCTGATCCTGCTGCCTTCAATGTTGCAGGCAGTTTTCCCTTGTGCAAATAGCTAGGGGTGAGCTGCACCACTTGCTTCAGGGTTGTGTGACGGTCAAACCTGTCACAATGTAACCCCCTTTTTTTTATCTAAAGCAAAGGATTAGAACTTCTGAAATGAGGCACATATCAAAAACTCAGGAAAAAGCTGAAAGAAACTCACATTTCACTCCTCTTATGAATGAGGCACTATGATATTGATGTACGCTCTGCTTTCCCTGTTCCAGGCAATCTAAAAGATGGTCAGTGTGCTTCACTCATTATTCAATGTACTCCATGGATGGGTAAACCCATGGGAGTGAAATGCCAACTCTGAGGTTTCATCCATACTCAGTTCTGAGATATCTTAACCTGTCCTCTCTGTCCCTGCAGATTTACACTGAGATCTTCCGTATCTCTTCCAGCCCTAGGCCTGCTCCTGCTCCCCTTGCAGTGTGAAATGAAACTCCTCGCAACTCAGTGGCAGAGGTGAACTCTGATTTATAAGGACCTTTTAAAGAGATGTGCCCAGCCCTAAATTATGGCTGGCTAAAGCAGGTGAACACATGGGAAGCTGCAAGCTGTCTGCTTCCATGAAAAAGCTGTGTTAGCTACAAAGGCAAGGAGTATGTGCTTGACACCTTTGTAATTAATGAGTCTACCTAAGGCAGTCACCTAGATCAATCCCCAGCCATTGGGGAGGAGCCTCCTAAAAGGCAGAGGAATTCAGGATAGGCTTCAGCCAGCATTCCCAGACAGTTCAAGCAGGGCAGTCTGTGGTTCAGGGGTTTGCCAGGTGCCAGAGCTATTGTCAAAACCCCAGGCTAACACTTGTACCCGGGGGAGGGCACATCAACCCTGTGGCACTGGGACATCATTACCTAAGTGGTGGTGCAGGAGAGCAGTGCCCACCTGAGATGCTGCTGGGAGAACTTGCACTTCGGGCCCACAAATTCTGTCTTGAGCAAAAATGGCCTGTTTAAAGGAGAAGAAATATTCCCTGTGGTTAAAAAATTGATTGTATGCTACCTACTCAGCATGGGTGGGAGAGAAACAAGGTACTAACTGTCAGATGGAGCTCTGTTAATAAAAGGCATTGCAACATAAGACAGTGGGAATATAACTTTTTAGGGAGAAGGCTGGAGATTAAGGACATTTGCAGCACAGGAGAAACACAGAATGAACCAGAAGCTGTAGTGTGATCAGAAGATAGGCCTTTTCAGAAAAGGTTTTTGAAGAGCTTCTATTTGTTGTTCTCATTTAATGAGTTTAAAGTATCTGGTTTTAAAAAAATAAATTAATTTCATCACAACCAGGCTCCTTTGATAGGAATACAAACATTTTGCAGAACATCTTTGGTTGAGAAAATGCTCTAGAATTTTTAGTTATATCTTTCATTGTACGTTTTCCAATGGCAAACTTCTTAGTGGAGCTAAGGGAAACTTATAGTTTGCCCAACTTCATTTTGCTGTAATTATGCAGTAATTTTGTCACAGTCTGCATTTACCTTGCTTGCATCAAGGAATAGTTTTAGGCACCCACAGAAACTGTGACTGCATGTTGTCCTGAAGGCAGATGCTCCCCTGAGAGAGTCCTCTAGGGAAGGGCAGAACTTGGCCCACAAAGTCTACATGAGTTTAAAGATGTGTAAAGAGAAAAAATCCCACATAAAATGGATCTTATAGGTAAAATCACTCTGAGCAGGGAGGGGACTTTGCTGTGGAAGCAGACACGGTAAAAGCATTGGTGAGAGACAGCAGTGGCAATCTGAGTTCTCTTATCACCTGACCTCATTAGCCACACTGTCTTCAGCCTTATCAGCAGGTAAATGGGGGAAAGAGGAAGGCAGCGTCACTGTATTTCTGGGATGTCACCCTCAACTGCAGGATGGCACCTGATATGGGAATGCCAAGACTGTGTCTCAGCCAGCAAGCTTGGACAGAATGAGGGCAGAGAGGGCTTCCCCAGCCCTACGGAGAACAAGGGTTTATTTTCCAACTACAGATATGATAAGATTCACCCCTCCATTCTGTGTGTACTGTTGTGCTTCTATTAATTAAATACGTAACCAGGGGACAGGATGGCATCCTTCTATTAATAAATATAGAACAGATACTTGAAAGAATGAATATGAGAGTTTCGTTGTTTCAAAAGTTGAATGGTGGACCTGAGGCATGCAGTATGCTTTTAATAAGCATTATTATTTAAAGCAAGTAATAGTGAAAACGCTCCTTGAGTTTTCTGATAGCACATTCATTAGCTAATCAACAGAGCTATTATTTTCTTTGAAGTATGCCCTACTCTGCGGTACTAAAGTGCACACGCTGATTTACTGGTAAGGGTAATTAAAGGGCATGTCATAAACACCACTGACGTCATGGAATATTGTTCTTTAACCGTCTTTCCAGTTAACTCTTCCACGTGGAAAAACAGATATACTGCAGCTGACCCTCACCTGGTGTCGAGTGTTCTCCATCTCCAGCAGTTTTGTGAATCCACAGCCATGGAAGATGTACTCTTGCATTTATGGCTTCCCATGACCATGAAGTATATGTGTTTGAAAAGACTTTCAAGGCTTTGCAAAAGCCTTGCTGCTGCACAGAAGCTTTTTCACAGAATGGTCTCCTGCATGAGTTGCAAAGGAGAGCCTACACCTATGTAGCATATATTACCCAGCGGTAAAGCCCTGCTGGGGGATGGTGAATTCTTCAGAAAATAACAGCTTTCCACCATTTTTTCCTCATGCTTACACCTTCCCTGAAGGTGGAAATACAGCCCCTGGCTGGGCAACATCAACGGTATATACCTCTCAGATTTGAAATGGGGACCTACTGTATGCATAAGAGGAAGGCCAAGTAGGTCAGAAGAACTGTAGCTAAACTATACATTTCAAGCATGCTGTCTCTATGTAGTTCTGCACAGGGGCTGCGAACTTTGGAGGACCTTCAGCACTGAAGTCTGAAAATCAGGTTGCATTGCATCCAGCAGGGTTGCAGGCTTGTAAATGCCATAGTGGCATGTGGGTGCATAAGCAAGCCAGGGGATGTAACCCTGGGTGCTTCCTTCTTCTTGTTTGCTTTCCCTCCTTCCTTCTTCCTCTCCTTCTCTCTTTTTCTCCCTCTCCCTTTGTTTCATCCTGTGCATTTTCTTTTGCTTCTTCCCAGCTAAAGGGCTGTCTTTCATATATTTCTGGACAACTGAGGAATTGGATAAATCTTTAAATCCACAGCATGGAATAAAACCACTTCCTGATTTTTTTCCGCACCCTGTTTATTAGGTTCCTCAATATAAGGAAGCGGTAGCCTGTCTTTACTGAAGTTCAGGTAGTGCTATGACTCCAGATAACAGCATTAAGTAGGTCATGAAAATAGAATGAATGATTGTCTTTCACTCACGCAAATGAGAGAATAAAAAGATACATACCAATAGGAAATAAAATGCAAAACACTTCAGAACATGGCAAAATATTTTGGACTGTAAATTTTTAAGAAATATATTCCTGCTTATCTCAAATATGTCTGTTTCCGATGCAGATGACTGGCTCAATTTGTAATTAAAATCAGTGACCACAATTCTCTTCTGATTATGAATTAGACCCCTTTAAATCAGTATTTACTCTTTGTTCAAATTAAAATTATCAAACTCAATTGGATAAACCCCCAGCTAGGTTGCTCACATGCTTTCCTATTACTATCCAAGCTGGAAATCACTCCATCCTCCCTCCACTGTTGAGATATATGGTGGGACTTATTGTCCCCATTTTATGTATCAACAGGGATGAGAAAGCCTCTATAGTTTTCCCAAAATCTCACAGGAGAGATTCCTCTCCATAAAGAATATGTTTAGGGTATCATCCAGGTCCCCCACAATAACCCATCTGGTAGACTGTGGCAGCATCTCACCAGCACCAGGACATGGATGATGTTGTGTGACAGCTCATACTGCTGACTTCTTGGCATGATTTTGGTCAGGACCATCTAGCACTTTCCCAGCTGCTGCCCACAGTTAGGGAATAGCAGCTGAGGCAATGGAGAAAGAGCTTAGCTGGTGGGACATAGGCTGTGCTTTCCAGTATTTCTTCTCTGACTGTTCCCTGGCCTGCTTTATTTCCCAGCATAGATACAGCCTTGGTGTGTATTCATGGTATGTGTCAGTCTGTTTGCACAGAAGTGACATATTTCTTGACATATTTCAAGACTGGTTGGTGAAGAAAGAAGAGGAAACACGGTATGAAAAGTAGATGAGTCTTATGTGACCCTGAGACAAGTCCTGCCTTAAGACTAGGGATATTTTTTCATGAAGGCACGTGATTCTCTGCCTATGCCGTGTCAGCACAAAGCAGAGATAGGCCCCAGCACGTGACTCTTTAGTGACTAGTTTGAATGGAAATGTGTGATTTCTGAACAGATTTATTGTGCAAGCAAAAAATGTATTTGCTAAAGATTACAGCAGTGTGTTTGCTTTGAATGCTGAGCCCAGGGAATAAAGACTGCCCTGTGTGACTTTTCATAACACGGTGATATAAGGTTTGTGGTGTCAAATACCTGCTTTAACTTCGTTATTGCCATCCCACAGTTTGCAGCACAGGGACTGGGCAATGGAAGCAGAGCAGAGATGGGGATGCAACTCCTGCATCACTCATGGACGTGGATCACAGACCTACATAGCACTTGTATGGCCTTGGGATCTGTGCCAGGTGTGGACAAATAGCCTACATGTCCACTGCTCCCTGACCTTGCCAAAATGCTTCTCTGCACCATGTGTAGGAGGACACCAAGGAGCTCTTTGGCCCACTGGGGTTCCTCGAGTCCTTCTTCAGGATGTCCTCAAGCTCCATTTTTCCACCTCCCTCTTGTGATAGCAGGGACCTATGAGCCTCTGATAATGAGAACCAGGACAGCCTTGGACCCCTAATTCCTCATCATTTCAGAGAGACAAAATTCTACCTATATGCTGTATAGTTGCATAGCTGGAAGGTTTTTGCAGGAGTTAAACTAGGATTCTGCTACTGTGAGCATTATCACTGAAATGCATCAGCTGAGGAGCTGGATCCCCTTCCCTTCAGAGCTCTTTTGCAAGGTGGGGTCACAAGCATTTCCACTGAGGATAACTTGAGGGCCACATAGTCTAGTAGGCAACCAACTATCTTGGTCTGGGAGCACACATGTACTGGGAGTTTGAACCATATTGGTGGTTGGGTATCTCAGGTTATTTTTGAAAGAAAATGAATGCAGAGTGCTGTTTGGGGAATTCTCATGAGTCAAAATCCACCCTGTTTCTTTTGTCTGATTTTCATTTTTGAAGCACTCAAGTGACTGATTTGCAGCAGATACACCTTAGCTTGGTTTGGAACTGCCGTTCACATGCACTTGTAGACAAAAATCAAAAACCATGATGGTGTGGTCAGGGTGGGCTGATAAAGATAATTGTTTTGCTGGTGTGTTGAATCCAGTTACAGGTCACATCACTCAATTTCTTTGGCAGAAACTCTCCTGAGACTTTCTTTTGCTGATACTCCGCTGCACTGTTTGGAAAGAGAAACTCAGCCAACTGCTAAGTTATCTTGGAGTTGTCCTTGTACAAGGGAAAATGGAGCTTGATTTGGTCTGGCAGTCTGCTAACATCTGCTGCCATGGCATTTTTTGCCAGCCTTCATGACGCCAGTGAATGGAGGAATGCTGCAGCACACGTATTTAAGGGGGTTTGTTTAGTGTAAGGGTGTCTGTAGGAGGAGTAGTTTCCTGAGAGGAACAATCGGAGTGGCTGACCTTGCACTGATTCTGCTGACAGTTCCTGCTTGAAATAAGGTTGCCCTGGTCTGGTGCAACATCACTCACCTCCAGCAAGGGAGTTTCACGCTGTTAGGAGACATGTAAGAGCTATATAAGGAGTAACACATCCACAGGGATCCCTCTGTACTGAACATGGGGTCTGAGCACACACAGGCTCTGAAGGAACTCAGATCCAGATTGAAAGTTGCACTGGGTTTATAAAATTCTATCAACTCTGCACATCTTCAGACATTAGATTTCAAATCTTGTTCCAGATCCCAGGTCAAGTTAAAGGCAAACAAAAGGGAAATATCCTGATATAGGAATCAAAGTTATCTTTTTCTGCAAGTCTAGCAGGAACAGCATCTCCATAGCTGTTACTTAAAAGCATGAAAATTAAAAAGCGTTGCTGAAAACTGATTTAAGGGGCTGGGCGGATTCAGGTGCAAGGCAGGAGATTGAATGATTTGCCTCTTTGCCCTCCTCATGCTTTATGCCTTGGAAACCTACCTACATCTCTGCCTGTTAATGAACATCTGCTTTTGATTGTCACAAACCCATATATTTCACTAAAATAAACATACTTGATCTCCACTTGGGAAACAGCCTATTGTTTCTGCTGTGCCAGGTTCAAGCATTGCTTTTAAATCAAGGATAATTTTTTTTTTTTTTTTCACTTGCCTACTGGTTACCTTTAAGTGCTAAATGACTCCAGCAGGAATTGTGCTTCTGTGTTTGGACTAGAGGCACGACATGGGCTGAAATGTTGCCTTTTCTTTCATGTCTGATGTGCCCTGTGTTGAAGGACTATCTCCTGGGTATATTGGCTGTTAGTGTTAGAGAATAAATACATCTTTCCTATCTCTAGCTAATTCTGTGTTGGTCCAGCTGGACACTGGACTGACTGCAGATGACAACAGTAGAGCTAAAAAAGCATGGCCTTACCAAGTCCTACGCATCTCACCTAGTAACACTAAGCTTCTGTTTTTACTGTAGCCATGTCAGTTGTTACCATTATGGCTGTCGTCTGTCAGACTTCATGTTTGACAAAGGCTCCAGAAACTTGCACAGTAACCAAATAAGAAAAAAATATATAAAATGTGCACAGTTACTGTGAAAGCTGTACAGGGTAGGAGCTCTTGATTTCCTGGAGCCGACAGACTTTCAACACGCGTTTGCTGCTTGATGATCTTGTCATACAGTAGGAAAATAGCTGTTTCTACACATGGCTGTTGGACTATATGATCACAACCATTTCTAGCATGATTCTGGTCTTGCCTTATAACACTGCTGAGAGAGCAGCTGAGATTCCTCATCTTCACCTTTTCCGTCTCAGTTTCAGCTAGTCTTCATAACCAGTTATTGTGAAATAATGGAGGTGAGAGTGACTTTCTGCTCAAGGGAGTAAACTGTTCAAGATTTAATACCTTTATTTTACTTTTAATTTTTTTTAAATTTTTATTACGCCCTACCTGGATGGCAAAAAATGCCCCTCAGCAGTCTAATTGTCTGTAGGGAACACATTTGTACTGGTTCAGACCAAGGATCCTTCTACCCCATTACTCTGTCTCTAAGACTGACTACATGCTTGAGGAGCGTGAGAACATGAGAACAGGGCAACTATGTGTAATATTTTCCTTTAATTCCCTCCCACTCTCTGGCCATTGTCAGCTAAGAACCTTTTGGACTTGCCTAGTCACTGCAGTTTATTTACTTATTATTAGTAGCTTGCAATGAATTTCTTGTTCGAGGCTTGTCTTGTTCCCCCCTGAGTGCATGTAAACCACAGAGTCCTTTGACAAGAAACTGCACAGATCTAGTACCTGCTTCAAGAAGAACCACCTCCTTTGGCTTATCATAAACCAAGTTCCTACTAGCTTCGTATGATGGTGCCTTGGTCTCATCTTTTGAAGATACTGTTGACAATGGATCCCTGTGAAGCCATTTTCGATTAACTACTCTCTCTAATATATCAAAACCTAGGTGTCCCAACAGTATGTTGTCCACATCATGCTGAGACTGTTTGTTGGTATCTGAGAGCAGTATGGTTGTCTTTATGCAGTGTTAGCTCATCCTCCAGAGGCGTGTACACAAAGACCATCTTCAGCTCGGGAGAGTTAGTTGATTGATAGAAAATGGAGAGAAGTAGTTTTCTCCAGAAGGAAGCCTGTACTGCAGAACTGCCACGTTCTTCTGTGAAAGGTCTCTCAGGGACATCCAGAAGAGCACATGCACAATGGCTGCCCTGCACACTGAGCTTGCCTGAAGGCACTGGACTTGCTGCCAAGGAGAGCAGTTACCAAGGGCATGCCATACCTGGTATGGGAGAAGTTCAAACTCTGCCTAGATAAAGTGTAAGCTGGAGAAAGAGACTCTCTTCAGGAAATCCTGATAACTCTGGTTAGGTAGAAATGTGTGTGTGTAGGTGTTCTCTACCCACTCTGTTGTGTTTCATGGTTGTTGGTCTCCTTGGCTTAACTCTCCCTAGTTTATCCTTTTGGACAATTCCTGGTTTGCTAAAACAAATGCCACGGCTTCTTCCAGACAAATATTTCTGACTTCCCAGGTATTGAAGAGTTTTTCATCCACATCCCAAATCTAGGCCAAACTAAAGCCAAATCTGTGCTCAGAGCTTCCAGACCTAGAGGGCTAGGGAAAATACAAGTATAGCCAGCATATAGAAATGTTGTAACTCTTTGATTGCAGGTGTCACAGTAGATCACCCAGAGACTTGCTGGAGAGGTGGTTGATGGCTAAACCTATCTTCCCAGCAGGAATTCCACTATCACGTGGCTGATGCTGAGGAAGGCTGGAAGAGCTGTGGGGGGTTGGTGCATGTACTACAGAGCAGAGTTGAGTTTGTTTGGGGTCTTAATGACATACAGAGGCACATATGGCCTAGGGTATGGTCAAAACACCTTGGACACAAGAAAGTAAATGCACAAAAGAAAAAAATGAACAAACAGCACTTTTATTCAGGCTTGATTTGGGATCAGGATGAAAATGGTCATCATCTGTTTTCTTTTCCCCTTCTTAAGCATCCACCATTTTGCATTACTTATGATTGATGCAGATGCAAAAACACAGGGACTGTGGAGTTGATAGTGGGGGGATACTCTGCTATTACTTGCTGTCACAGCAACTGGAATGATTCAGTGAACTAGTATTACCTCACAGTTGTCATTTGAGCAGCATAAGGTAAAGGCTGGAACAGCAGCGTTTACCTTCCCCTACCCCCAAAGGCAAACGAACCATTAACGCTGCAGTAAAGCAGCAGAGCAAAGGTGTGTTTGCTGCACAAGGTTGGTCTCATAAAACTGAACTTTGCCCCAAGACTGAACAAAATTGTAAGAAAGACACAGTCGACACTTAAAGGCATGCTTTTTATAAGGACAAGTTATTTATGACCTTCATCTGACATTTTATAAAGTTTTAATTTTGTTACACAACATCCATTCCTTTCATGCTTTGGCAGGAGAGATGTCAGGGCATTAGGACAGATACAATAACCACTTTTTTTATGCTTACTTCATACTGAGCTACCTTCTCCCTTTTAAGATGTTTTATGGTTAAGTTGCTATTTGCATAATTACTGCCACATCACCAGTCAATCAATTTTATGTGTTACTCTCCCAAACCAATCTAAAATACGATACGTATATAAAAACATCACCCATGATCATACAGAGCTCATATTTATTATTGCTTCAGGTCAAAGAGATATGATAAAATTACCCTCTGTTATTTCCCCCTCCCTGGCATCTTCTTTCGTTCCCAATTTCGAATACTTTATATCACACAGTAGTATTGTTTATCAGCAATTTTATTTTTCTCTGACTGGAAGACAAAAGAAAAAAAGTAGTAGAGCAAGTCAAAACAAAGCAAGTATCTACCACAGGCAGTATGAGAATTACTCATTTTTACAAGCGTGTGTAATCACAAACAACTGCTTAGATTGTCTCACAGACGTCTGCAGGAAAGACAAAAGTACTCCTGCTTTCTGGGTAAATTCCAGGGAAATATGTGGTTTCAGTGGAACCTGGACTCCAATGACAGGAGAAACTTGATGGCTGCATTTTACATCTTGGTGAGATGTTAAGAAAAAGGCTGAACTCAAGTGTGACATGACTGACACAAGTCTCATTAGAAGCCAAGATTAACCAAGTCTTTTCAAGATTTTACATATCAGTAAAGAAATACGACACAAGTTGTCACTGTTACCAATCATGCTGGGTGGATCTTTCCACCAGTCCATAGGATAGGGAGAAAAATCAGGGGTACTACAATCATGGATAAGAAGAGGTACTTCTTGATGGCAGGAGTTAGATCCCAGTTATAAATTATCATAGAATTAATAATCTGATGTTCTTAAAAATTTTTTTGCTGATCCTTGCTATTCTTCTGTCCAAAGCACACCACAATAAACTTGACTTTTCATCCCTTCTTAATGCAGATTTACTGAGTGTAAAGATCACTTCTGAACATTTGAAGGAGAAATGAAAAACTGTCTTGCTTCCTGCACACAGTAAAATATGAGTAAGTATGCTTATAAAAGTTCTCACCTTGAAAAGATCCCAAGCAGAGCCAAAAAGATGTAATATCTCATTTCTGCTGGCAAACTAATTTATCTTGTTATCCTCGGTGTGCAAAGTGTCAGTGTGATACTTTTTGTGTTTAGATTCAAACTCTTATGGATCAGATTGTAGCAGTTTGAAGTGAATGCCAAAATTTCCACTGATTTTCACCAGCCAGGAATTTATGTCTGCTTTATTAAAGGGCTTCCTGGTTCTTGCTGCCCTTGTCTGGGTGGTGCAGTCTTCTGTTTCCTTGTGCTCTTCTTTTGTTCATTGCTGGTTTCAAGCTGTGTTATTTACATGCTCCTAGAAAATAATCCTGTGTCCTTTAAATTGGAAAACTCGTGAAGAAACTGGAAGGCAAGCCGATTGCTCTCTGTGGTTTGACAGTAGGTTCTTCATTGCTGATGAAATTGTTATAGGCAAATAGCTATTTCTTTCAAACAGCTTTCATGGCTACTGCTGACAGTTTCCATCAGAAAAGCCAAGCCTCACCACTTTGCAAATAATGGGCTCAGTCTTATCCTGTCACAGACAATACACCAAGCTTCTGTCTTCAGCTCAATAAAAAAGGCTTAATAAAAGTCTTTGTAAAAGCTTATAGTGACAAAAACAGCATCCAAGCTAAGACAAGGTAGATCATTTTACCAGCTTGCATTTGGCTGGAGCTTTGGGGTAGATGAGGAGTGTTGCTTTAGCATGTGTTTTTTTTCCCACCTGTATGAAAGGAAGATGTAGTGGAAATGCTGATTCTCAATTATCATTACTCTGAAGCCTCAGGTGACAGAAGCATGTTTACTAGTGAAAGACAGATAAAGTTCCATTTGAGTTGCTTCTTCCTTTCCACTTGGAGAAAATTTGGATTATTAATTTTTCAGTTGTGCATTTTGTACTGTGTTCTGGGTGCATGTAACCTGCATATTCATGTGAATACAAAGCTGAAAAGGAGAGCAATGGGACAATCTTCCTGCGGTGGCACCAGCGCTTTGCTGACCCTTCAGGTGACTCATTTGCTATCCCACACAGGTAGGGCAACAGCTCAGTTCCCTTGCCAGGCTGAAATGGGGTTGAAGTGACAGTCCTGTGATTGCAAGATGGAGAGATGCTGGGCTGTGATGTTCTGCCAGGGCAGTATTGACTAAGCACTGGCACAGTTTGTACAGAGAAGTTGTGGAATCTCTCACTTTGGAGGCAGGAGATATCAAAAACTGTCTGGGCGTGGTCCTGGGCAGCCTGCTCTACAGATGTCCCTGACTGAGCAGGAAGCTTGGACTAGGTGACCTCCAGAGGTCTCTGCCAACCTCAGCCATTCTGTGATTCTGCAAGTTCTTAATCCAAGAAACCACTACCTTCCCAATAATCTGTGTTTTTCCTCTTTTCCAGGAGGTGTTTCTACCATGTACCAATTTTCCAAACCTTATTGGTGGTTTTACAGCCCTTCCAGGATTGTGACCATATCCTCATTTGGTTGTCCCTTAAAGGCTGGGGTATCACATGCATAGCTATGTGCATATAACAATGTTCAAATTTAACAAATATGTAATGCAAAGATTAGTCTCCCTTGCAACTCATTTCCAAACGTAATACAAGTGACTCTGCTCTGTTGAGCCAGATTCTCTTAGGCTCCAGGGTGCTTTCTTGGACTACTCTTTCTGGAGGGCTAAGCAAGAAATCTCATTAACAGGCTGTAACTCTGTGCTTCCCAGGGTTGTGGGCAGGGTCTCCTCAGGAGAGAATCCTTGATTCAGGAATTCACTTCCCCCTTCGTGTGAGAGAGCCCGAGTTTGTTGACTTTCCCAACGCATTGCACAGGCTATCTATTTACTCAGGCTTTTTCGAAGTGGGTGGGTTTGGTGTGGAGGATCTTCAGCATTTCCTTGTGCTTTCATTTCTTTGAGAGATACCCATTTAAATGCTTACTACTTTCCAGGTTAAACTATTAGTCCCTTATGCTTCCTAAAGAAACATGGTAGGTGTACAAAGCTGCAAAAATAATAAAAAAAAAAAGAAAAAAGGTAATTACCCTCCTCCTCACACAAGCCTCTGTACCAGTTTTTCAGTAATTAAGGGAGGAAACCAGACTTCCTCCTTCCTGGTAATGCCAGACGTTGCTGGCCCGGTCCTTGGCAGTGCTGGTGCAGGAAGTGTCTCTTATCCTCAGATGCTCACATCCTTATGGTCTGAGCAGAAGCTGGCAGATGAACGCAGCAGGGCCAGCCTTACCAACAGGAACAATCTATCTGTCTCCTGTGGAGCACTTTGGAGATCAAAAAGATTGTGCTGTTATTAGCTGTGCTCCCCACTGGCTGCAGCAGGCCAATATGGGCCAAGGCAGGACCGATCCTCCTGTCTAGGGAGAGGAGGGAGGAAGGATGAAGGGAGAGGGAGATTTTTGTATGGGGTTGATAGCAGAATAAAATATTTTCAAGCTGTAAATCTATTAGATAAACTAATCTCAGGCATTATGAGATTCCAGATGAAATGCTGCAGTATGCCAAGCTTCTCATTTTTATTTCCAAATGTTGAGTTAATTTGGATCCAAACTGAGCCAAATTTCGCCTTAGTGTAAGCAGGTGCAACCCACTGGCTTGAACAGAGTTACACCCACTTACAACAGGGATGGATTTGTCCTGGAGTGATTTAAATAGGGCAAAACAGAGCACAGATGTTTCCAGTGTTTCATCTTTGAACCATGAACCACATGAATAACAAAAAAGAAGTATTCTCAGTCTCTCTCACATCAAACTGCAGCTTAGTGGAAGTGTCTGTTTAAGCACAAGACTCTACTATCTGTCCTGGCTTTTTGTCCATTTGCTGCCATTTACCCACTTACTTTTCTTCTTCCTCTTTGCTTGTAATCCTTTAGTTAGTTCGGTTTATTTTCTTGGGAAAAACACGCAGCAAGAGTGAATGAGAGTCTTATTGATGAATTCACCTGACCTAGATGTTATCTCATTTCCTTCAGATTTCAGTGTAATGAAATACTTAGGTTGTAATTTTGACTGCAGTTTTTGTGAGCACTGTGTTTTCCCTCTGTTACTTAAAATATAAGACAAACTGTAACATTGAGAATATTGACGCTTCCCATCAAAACCAGAGACTGTCACTTCTCTGCTCACTTAATAGTAAGCCTGAACACAGATGCAAAGTTATGTATTGAAGACAATAAACCACACATTGGCCTGGCAACACTACTTGTTTTTAAGAGAGATGATAGGTAAATAACCATAGATAAAGTGACAGTGAGGATACAACTATTGTCTTAGGGTTTGGGTTTTTTTTTGGGGGGGGAGAGCATCTTTTTGGCTAATCAACTTAATTTGGAAGTTTCTCCCTGTGTCTCCTCCTTGGGTTTTTCCCATCACAACATCAAACGCAGCAACAACCCCACTGCCTCTAGGGGTCTGCTGAAGTCTGAGCTGGGCTTGCCGTGCCTGAATGGCCTGTGCCAGTGGTAGGACAGTAGGATGACAGCCGCTGCTGGAGAGGTGCAGGAGGGTCTCAGCTCCTGAGCAGTTCTCACAGACCCTGCAGCAGTGGTGGGAGAGCTGGGGCCACATCTGGAGATCGGTATCACCTGGCTGTTATTCTCCAACCCGGATATTCACAGCTCACAACCCCTGACTCTTCCTCCACAGCCCCTCCCCCGGTGTGTGCAGGACGGCCGTGTGTTATCCGCTTCCTTCCTTCATCACCCCCTGTCACAGCACGGCTGAGGGAGCCTTGCAGCCTGTGGCCCAGCACGGAAGGAAGCCACTAACCCACCGCCCTCTGCCTTCGTGGGAAACGCTGTCTGAGCCTTAAATCTCTTCTTTGGTGCATGATGGGGAGTAGAAAGCAAAGTACATGCATTAGGTTGCCTACTCATACCTGATAATCACCGTGATTTTCTCAATGGAGAATCAGCTATGATTTGCCCAAGTCATCATTTTCCCCATTTCAGCAGATCTGTGAGCAACCGCGGGAATGTTTTGCATCACAGCCAGGGCATCAGTGGGTCCCTGCCTCCCCACTGTGGGCACACCCTAGGACAAACACCTGTGTGGTCCAATGTCAGGGCAACTACACAGGGCAGGTATTTGTCCAGTTGCTGGTTTGGGACTTCGTCTGACTGATGAAGTCTTGCATGGGCCTGAGCAAAGGCTCTGAGTTTATCCATGGGAAATGGAAGGATGCACTTACCCCATGGGGATGGAGGGATCTGCTCTGCAATTTCACAACTCCCAGCTGACCCAGCCACCACAACCCAGTGAGGGTGGTTACTCCATTCCTTCCCACTCCTCCAGACAGTACAGCTGTCTAATGGCCTGACTGGGTGACCTTCGGACATTTTCAGTGCTTCCAAAGGACACACTGACTGTTAAGGAGGGAAACCTTAACATCTAGGAAAATATGGACCGTCATAAAGATGAGTATGAGACCATCTTCCAGGTTTTTCCAGATGGCAAGACACTCCTTTCACAGTGTAACTCCAGTAACTTACTCTCCTTGAATTTCAAGCCATATAGGCAGGCTTGCTCCTGTGTCCCTGAACTGACAACAGGCTCTTTAGCAACAATAACAGCTTCGGCTACAGAAAGTACTTTAGGTTCACGCCTGGAGGATGTTAAGCCTCATCTTGCACTTCCCCTTCAGCCATCCCTTTTGTTACTTGGGTTAATATTCTTGGCCAGAGCAGATTGTGCTGAAGGAAGAGGAACAAAACATTCATTCTTTAAAGTGATCAGCCTTACAGTTGTTTTTTTTTTTTCTTGCATTGCAAAAACTTTACCTAGTCTGCATTCAGCATAGGACCTTGCAGGGTTTGTATCCGAAGCACAAATGAATTGATGCACTCTTGGACTTCAGTAATACAAATCAAATCAGTGGTCAAAATGAAGCAAGGTGGAAAAAAAAAAAAGACAGTTTCACAGTTTAGTTGCACAATTTCTAGCTTTTCTTCCATTAAGCTCAAAACATTTGAATTAATAAAATTTTCAAGGGGCTGGGCAGATATTCAGCATATGATATTGACTGGACACCAGACCCCTTGGGACAAGTTTTTTTGAAGAGGCATTCAGATTTTTTGCTGAGATCTACCTGGAGCCCTCAACTTGTGTCTTTGAAGGAAAATGTAGGTGATGGTAACTCTTTCCCCTTTGGGATGCTAGAACGGATTTGATAGGGTATGATCCAGACTCCATTCCAGGAGCCTCAGTTTCTTCTGTGGCACTCTTTCAAACAATTCAACAGTCTTGAACATTAAAGAAGCTTGGTGATATTATAACTTACCTTTAAATGAGACAGCCAATTAATCTGAAAGCAATTGCTCTGACTGCTGTTTTTGCTGCATTTGCTTGGATGTTTTCATCTTTCTTGTTTTTTTTCAGATTCAGTGGAAACTCAGATCTGGGCAGGACACCAGTGTGGAGAAGCATATGTTACCTGCAACCCTGCTGTAAAGCATCCCTATTCAAGCAACAGCTAGGCTTACTGCTCCATTTATTTTTCAGCCTAATAAAACTCAGCAAATTCCCAGCTTTCATTGATTTAGAATGATTTGAATTATTCTGATAATAATATAATATAATATAATATAATATAATATAATATAATATAATATAATATAATATAATTTATTATTGTGCTGTAGTTGTAATTTATATTAATTCTTTTAGCACCCTCAGTGGAATAAGGCCAAATCAGGTCAAAACAAGGTCAGTCAAATTTTCATTCCTACCCACAGCTCTATGCTTCAGTGGCCCTTTTTCGGCCAGGAGTCTGGGCCAGGCAGCCTCCAGGGCTCCCTTCCTGCCTGGATGGCTCTGTGATTCTAGGATGGGACTCTCTTGCAATGTATATAGGCATTAGGCACTATGCAGGGCTTTCCTGAAACCTGAGTGGGATTACAAAGTATGTTGTTGCCATGAGAATTATAGAATCATTCAAGTTGGAAAAGATCCTTGGGATCATTGAGTCCATCCATCAACCCCACTCTACAAAGTTTTCCCCTACACAATATCCTCCCACACCACATCTAAATGACTCTTAAAACACATTCAGGGATGGTGACTCAAGCACCTTCCTGGGCAGCCGATTCCAGTGTCTGACCACTCTATCCTGAATTTTTTTCCTAATGTCCAGTCTAAATGTACTCTGTTGCAGCTTGAAGTCATTCACTCTTGTTCTATCAAACATTGTCAGAGCTATCGATATTTTTGAAGTCTGTCAAATTAGCCATCCCCTTCAAAATGCAATCCCATCATCTGACTTGGCTTGTGTGCAGAAGTACTTGCATTAGCATATTACACGTTTCATGCTTTTACTTCAGTGACTTCTGTCTCTGTAACATTCAGGTAAAATCCCGCCAGCCATGAAGTTAACATGCACTTGTTCTTGTTTCCATTTCTCATGTCAATAATGCTTTATTACTTGGGAGACGTGCATGCTTTGAGGTCTCTGCAGTTCTTATTCAGCAGACAGTGTCCAGTCACTGGGAAGGGGATCCCGGCACAGGCAGGCAGGGTAAGAAGGCACAGAGTGTCTCCAGAATACCTAGAAGTCAGTTTCAATATCCTCTCCAACACACACATGCTTCCCTCTCCTTTGTTCAGAGCATGATTTACAGGAGGGCAAATGCTGTACATCTCCTGTGAACATGTGTGTGATGGGCACAGGTAGAGCCAGGAACACCTCCCTAGCAAGGGCTTGCTGCTGCCTCTGGGATGTGTGCAAACAGAGTGACGAATTCCCGTTTCCTTCAAGAAAAGGCAAACCCTGCTTTTAAAAATAACAAGGTCTATTATATACATGCACAGATGTTTGATTTATTGGTAAATTCAAATATATGTAAATCAGCATACAGACACCAATTCTGATACTCCAACAGGGCTTCCACAAGTGAAAGCAGAATTAAATCTCCAATTTTCAGAGATCTAATCTGTCCCATTTATCTTCTTTCTTCAAAATACCCAATTACATCTGACTTAATACAATTGGAAGACATTTATTACCATCATTACTGGCTTGGGTTGAAATTGGCTGTGAAATTGTGTGCACATTAACTTGCAGAGAAATGAACAAACCAGAAACCCTGTGAATTGGTTTTCTAAATGGCTGCTGAGATCTCCTACCAGATTCAGAGACAACACCACACATGGCTGGTGTGGGCCCTGGGACAAGGAAAGGCACAAGGGAAACAGTTGATCCTCTTTCCCAAGCCCTCACCTGGGGATCTACCCCGGGCTGAACTGTCTTCCACCTTCTGCCAGGCACTGGGAGATTGAAGGTGTTGAGAAGGCATGAATTTTTTTTTTTGCATAAGACCAGGCTATTAATTCTGCAAGTGAGAAGGTAAGTATAAAAGACAGGCTAAATTGCTATTTTCATTTACAGTATAGGCTTATCAGTCCTCATCCCTATGAGGAATGGGAGAACGTGAAAATATCTCATTTTTTCATGTGTTTCAAGACAGCTAATGAGACTGAGCTTTCTGGGAGATCTTGAAAAGATCATTATTCCACACCCTTATTCAGCTGTAAGGTACCATATTTATTCTTTATCAATTGCTAAAATTCCCAAGTGTAGTTTTATTGTTGGCCATACATTCTTCCTTTATAATTTATAGATAAGCAGCATTTGGTTCTTCCAGCAAGTGTTTGCCAGAGGGAAATTTCCTATCGTGATGCCACAGACACCAAATTGTGAGGGGACTAAAGATGTGCCCAGATAGACTCAGATATAGACAGCTGCAGGGGCAGGCAGATGTATTTTTTAAATAATCACCGTGACAGGGAAAGCAAGCCACTTATCAATGAGTAATTATCAAGGGTTGCTTTGAGTATTTCCTATGGGGAGAAAAACTAGTTACATACCTGGGCATTTTGCCTCAAGAACTGTTTTCTAGAACATTTTCCTGCTTATCTGTACTAATCCTGCCTGCAGCATCTCAGGATTCAGTCCGTGTCCATGTCATGTCCATTCCCATTTATTCCATCTCTCAACTGTCTATCTTTTGAAAGACAAAAGTCCTTTCACTCTCTCACAAAGGTGTTGTGAGGACAAATACATTAAGGATTAGGAGGGGGTGTGGATACCGCAATTACTGGACCATACAAATCCCTGAGGAATAGAACTAGGACATTTTTATACCTTCATGGATTTTTTTAAAAATTGCTTTTTTTTTCTTTCCTTTTTTTCCCCCCAAAATCCCAGGGAGCAGGAGGTAGCGTTTTCTAAAGTCTTGCATTTCTGTTATACATTATTGGTAGTTTGAAAGTGTCATTAAATAATGTAGTAGAAAGTTAATTATTTTTAGTCAAACAATGTAACACAGCAATAAAATTTTCAACAAGAGATCTGTTTGAAAGGTCGATGACCTCATATAAATTGCCAAGCGAAAAATAAATACCTTTCAACACAGGTGGAACAATATTTGTATGGCTATGGACAGAGCTGTATGGACAGAGTTTAACTTGTTTAAGACCATTTAAGACCTCATGCTTATAGCTGAACAATAAATGTGATCAATGCAACCCATAAAACTGAACCCTCTTGCACCTGATTTTTTCAGAAACAGCATTGCCAGTTTTGAAAATTAAAGGTCACCATCAAAGCAGAAAAGTTTTCACAGCAATTGTCTTAGTAAAATTTTATTTTCTTTTGATTTCACTGAAACGTAATTCCTGATTCATTGAACTTTACACTTTCCCAAAGAGAAACAATGCTCTAACAAGCACTTTCTTTAGATTTTGGACTTGTGGAAGTAAGTTATTACATGATTACTTATTAAACTAGGAACAAGAAGGAAATTTCTGACTTCAGTTTTCTCGTGTACCAATATACTCTCTTGAACTGAATTTACTTTTCTGCACAATACATCTATACCTGCTACTTACTATGCCACTAACAGAAATGTGACTGGAAAGACATTAAGTGCTCTTTCGCAAGGACTTTCCAGCTTCATACTGTGTTTGGATGCATGAGTGCTAGGTGATCAACGTACAAGGTCTTTATGAATGGAGGAGAGGACATGCTGAATTATCTCACTGGTATTCTTTGTGCAATTCAAAGCTACACAATGCGTGTCTTTTATATGTGATTCATCTCCTAGGAATTCATGCCTTCATAGCACCTTTTCTAAAGCAGGAAATAAATACATGTTGCTAAGCTACTTTCATGCTTTGAAAAATCCCACAGCCATTTCCATTGCCCAGTTTGTGTTCTGGGGGCTTTGATCTACCACAGAGACTTTTTTTCCCCCCATATCCAATACCTGCTCTTTTTACCTTGGCCTTACCTTCTGCTGAAGATAGAGTCACGCAGATTCCCTGCATTTTTTGCCTCTTACACCTGTGCCAAAAGAGTTCTGGCCTGATGTTGTGCCACCTGGCTGGGAAGATCCCAGAAGATGACAATGAGAATTCTCCAGGCACAGATGGAAATCCTCCAGGCAGCAAGACACCAAGCCAGTGCTTATACTCCTTGCTGGAGCAGTCCTTCAAGAACATGTCGATGTCTGGGCTGGGACACTTGATGCTCCAGCCAGCACCAGTGCTTTTGCCTAGAAGCTGAAATAATCTGCCTCTCAAGAATCCACTCCCCCATTTTTCTATCTTCCACTTGGCTGCACATAAACTCAGTAGTTGTGTTTAGGTTACCTATGTCAGGAGTCATAAATAGGAATGGCTAATGTGATCGTACAAGCTTCCCCCCAGATTCTGGTCAGTACTGTAACTCTGACCTGTAATGCACTCTCACAGCAATTCCAGTACTGGGCGTCTCTTAGGCAAATATGGCTAATCACTTCAACAGGCTGCTGACTTTTATGAACTGAATTGCATAGCAAATAGCTGTGACAGTGTGTACAACATTGCCAGACAAGAAAACAACATCATTATGTAGGAAGGAATGTGCCCCATCTCAAGAAAAGAGCAAAAAAGTTTTCAGCTACTTCATTTATAGGAGAGGTGTTACTTGGTGGTGTTGGGGTTGGATTTTTTTGTTGGGTTTTTTTGGCATGTAGCCAGCACTGAAACAATGAGTCAAACACCTGGAGAGTTGGATTCTGGCTCTCCGTTTTCCAACATGGGTACTTGATGCTGAATAATGTGTGATAGTGCAATTGAGAAAGGCTGGTAAGAGGCAAATCCTGCAAGATGCTCAGCTACCTCAGCGGTGTCAGAGAGACAAAACCCTACACTGAGCAAATCCAACGTACGCTGAGACAGTGGCTTTCTGCTTTCTCCTGGTACCTACCTGAATTTCAGATGCTTCCTTTCTCCCAGCAGCTCCCAACCCTTCTACTGTTGCCTTGCAGGCACAGAGATGCCCAGGGAAAGTCCAAAAACTGCTGGTGTGCTGTGCCATGTACCCCAATAGCTCCTGCCCCTGCTGCTGAGCCCTGCCCAGCCCCTCCATGCCCTAGGCTGGCTTTAACAGCTAGGCTACCCTCCCTTTCCGCCCTCCCCCCCTTAAAGAAAACATCTTATTTCATCAAATCTGCCATCAACTATCTTCTCCCATTTCCCTTTCCACTTCTTGCCCCAATTAATTTCATTGACCTCAATCCTGTCATACCTGAAATATGTTTGTCCACATCTTGCTTGCAATATGTATACTGGATTTACCTTACAGTAATTCAGTTTTATGAAGGTTTTGACATAATTAATCAGTCAGGCCAACTAAGCTGTATATTTCTTTTTACTGTATGTTAAAAGCACATCCAGAGCTGTTGGAATACTCTGGAAATAATTTCCCTGTGATTTTCAGCAATCTTATACAAATTCTTGGTAAAATGATACATTAGTCACATATTACACAACATGTCTTTCTCTAATAACTTACAGCTCATTTTAGCTGTACTAAAAATAGTGGTTATAGCCCTCATTAATTATAAGGATGTTGGATAGTAAATTGCCACAAAAAGCTTTCATGCCAGGAACTGCAGCTCTCTTGTTTGTATTTGATGTCTGTATTATGAGACAAATAATGTTTCCTCTTCCAAAACCACAGGCCCTGGCCCAGAAGATCTGGCAAAACTCTTCTGAAAAAAACCCAGGGGATTGACAACAGGGTTATGTGGGCTTTGTGGGAATCTCTGATACCTGATGTTCATGAAGTTCCTCTCCATCCAAGGTGCCCTGAGCGCTGGGGCACAAAGGCAGTACTGCAAAGACAGATTGGGAGATGTGGGAGGTCACCCTGCAGTTTTGAAAAGGGGTTACCTCCATGGTAGATTTTATCCTTTCATAATTTAAAAGATGGAAGGAAGGCTAGGAAAGTTCTTGCAGGCTCAAAATGAGACTGAGAACCATCTGAGCTCTTTCTGTCTCCTACATCTGGAAATGGAAAGTCTGCTGCCCAAAGGCTTCTTCTGTGGACACGTGCTACTCTGTGGTCTTCCAATTTTCCCTGGAGCAGCAGCGATGCAGCCTCACAGCACAGCAGCAATGATGGCAGAAAAGGCTCCAGCAAGCCCTAGGGCTCACCCTTGGTTTTGTGTCACCAGCTTTAGCAAGGTCACGCAGCTGGATGTCTGGGGTTGCTTGTGGCACTTTCAAACAAGATCTTGATTAATACTGGACAGACCGTGACTCTGCAGGGAATCCCATTGACTTCAGGAGGCTATTTTGAGCTTGAGGGACCAGAGGTCATTAAAATTGGCAGCACTGCACTGAGGTTAAATGAGCAATGTCCCTTCAGAAGAATTTTGCTTGGAAATTTATTGGCATCCAGTGGGAACACAGGCAAGTGAGATAAAACTGATATTGGTCTACAGAAAAATGACCAGTGTGGAAAAAGTGAATAGGGAACAACTATTATATTTCTAGAATGGAAGTTACATTTCCACAGCAGCCTAAACAGCCCTAAGACAGGCCTTGGCCATCCTCTCTTCTCCCACTAGGCTGGAAATCAAATCAAGTGGATAGTATCCTGATGGTCTAGCTCCACAAAGCAGCATAACATGGTGAACACCTCCTTAGCCTGTGTGTGGCTGAGGCCAGGGTCGGGCAGAAGGGCAGGGTGCCGCAGTCCTTGTACCTCCCCCCTTCACTCCAGTGGGACTTGCCCATCCTTCCACAACAGGCAGCCGAACTCTTGGCAGCCATCTGTGCAAACCCCTTGTCAAACAAACCTGGTGTAAAGCCCAGCATCAGTCAAACAAAAGGATATCCTTTTCTCCTGCAGAAACGCAGAAGGAAATGGTGGCATTGTTGCCCCCAGTATGTAATGGAGGGGTGACATCTACAGAGGTCTAGGGAGGGGTTAGAGAAATTCTGGGAGGACGCATCCATCAGCCAACCTCTGACACCTAAGAAGTGCTGGGAAAGGAGTTTCATACAAGATCCTCTCTTCCCTGTGAACCACTTCCCAGTCCCTTTGGTGACAGGCTGGGGGACTGTTAGTGGGACAGCTCAGGCACTGCCATGCTCTCCTTTGTCACTCTGATGGCTCAGGACAGTAAGGGTCTTTGGGTAAGAGTAGAGTTTCACTGCAGAAGTCATACGTATAAAAAAAAAAACCCTCATCTAACACTGTTACAGTACAATCTCCTTGCTAAAATACAATGGACTAAGCTGAAATAATATGGCACTCGGTGATTTATTTTGATCAAGGGTCAGGTCCAGGACACTCTCAGTCACTGCATTCTTCTTTTTCTCAGATCTGATGTTTTTTTTTTTCCCCTGAATATTTTCTGGTTTCATTTTTGTATGTTTTTGTCACCTAAGTATAGTGATGATGATTGTTTCAAAAGGCAGCATTTATTTCCTTTGTGACAGCAAGTAAAGTCCAAACTCTTCCCAAGAAACTTATCTAATTTTCTTAAAAAAAACAGAGGCTCCAACTATGCTACTGTGATGCATTAAAATAGGCTACGCATTTGCAAAACAGGATCTCAGATATGTGTGTCATTAAAAGTAGTCAGAGGGCACAGCCCTAGCACAGCACGCAGTGCAAAAAAGACAATAACTCTCCAGAGCCCACAGCACCAAAGCCAGTTAGTTAATGTGAGCTTGCCAACGTCTGCTAGCACATTGGAGGAAAGGGATCCATTCATGGGACATCCAAAGAAGCCACATAAGTTGAGCTTTGTGAAGTTTTCCATCAGCGAGAGTGAATCTGAGCTCCTGCTCCTTGCCTGGGCATGGGGAACATTCCAAGACTCACTACAGTGGCAGTGATTGTGAGTAGAGCAGCAGTGAGGAGATTTCCTCAAAAACACCTGCTCAAGGGCCACTTCAGCTCTCTGGTCTCCTGCTGCTCCTGCGCTCCTGCTACAGCAGCAAGTGGGGAGCATTGCAAAACTGTTCCTGCATGTAGCTAAGAGTTCTGCTAGAAGCTGTCAAGTTTGAAGGTTGCCTTGCAGATAGGCAGGGAACAGTAGCCTAAAAGGATTGCTAGGTCAGGTCCTGCACAGCCTGCAGTGTCATGCTCCGTTAGATGGATGCTACCAGCATTAAAAGCAGGGAGTATGTGATTAAGGAGCTTTCAGACTTCTTGAGGAATACCTCCCAAAGGAAACTAAGTGCTTCTGAGAGCTAGTGGACAGGTGTTTGCTTTCCCTTTTCTGCAGCCTGGTACCGGGGTGCTGGCTAACACACAAGAAGCTATATTTCTCGTTTGTTTTCCAAGCTTGACCAGATTAGTCTTCTCATGCAACATGCTGAAAGAAAGCAATTTGTGCAAGAGTTCGTGGGGTCAGTCTTTTATTCGTCCTTAAACCATCAACTCAGACTGTATTGGATGTGTGTCCTGACCTGTCTGAGAGGCCTGTCTGGCTTGGTAGTGAGCACACAAGGAAGAGGCTGAGACATTGCAAATGATGTTGCCAGAACTTCTCCACAATTAGAGCTGTTTTCCTGCTTTCTATGCTTTCCAGTGCTCAACCTGTCACAGGACCAACTGGCCTCTTTCCTGCTTAAGCCTTGGACACAAGTTGCCTACAATTTCCAAACAGGAATCAAATAAGCTATAATCTGGGAAAGGAATATAAGGATTCTCTCTTCCACCAAGGAAAGATATCTGAGGACCTCCTTGGTGAAAATATCCCTTTTGGTATTGCCCTACCCGCTTTTGTTGTGTAGGAACAAGCCCTTTTTCTCCCCAGACGAGCAATGCAGGGAGGGTACCAAAGAGGCAAGCCACCAGAAGAATGCAGAGTGGTCCCTAAAGAGCTGTGGCCTGGAAATTAGGCAGAGGAGCTCTTGTAGCATTGTTTGTTTTGTATGGCTTCTGGATTTCCTTTTGTTGCAGGGCTTGTGGAGGCTTTTCATTTATCCCAACTGGCAAGGAGCAGCTGGGGCAGTGGCCATGCCACTTAGCAGACCCTGAAATGAAAAGCTCCATACAACCTATTTGTGTTGACTACTTTAGCTGACAGAAATCATGAACTGCAATTTATTTATACTCTTGTCATAAGATGACCTCTACTTCTTCCCAGGCGGCAAGTTATAAAAGAGTCATTCAGCAATCTGTTGGCATTCAGGATAGCAAAGTAAGTCAGTTTTTAGTTGATGATGCTAGCCTATAATGAAAATGAGATAAAACTGTATTGTGGCCCAGACACTGCCAAGTGATGCTGTTATGCTTAAGTGGCAGCTCCAAAACGAACATAGAATCATAGAATCATTTTGATTGGAAGAGACCTTTAAGGTGATCAAGTCCAACTGTTAACCTGGCACCGCGAACTTACCACTAAACCACATCCCTAAGCACCACGTTTACATGTCTTGGAAATACTTCTAGGGACAGCAACTCAACCACTTCCCTGGGCAGCCTGTTCCAATGCTTGACAACCCTTTCAGTGAAGAAGTTTCTTCTAATAACCAATCTAAACCTCCCCTGGTGCAACCTGAAGCCATAGCATAAAGGGACCTAAAGCTTTTCAGCCCAGAATTGTGAGATGGAAATCACATATTCAGCTGTCTGATCCTAGAGACCCCTAACTGAAAATCTGCAGGCACCCAGCTTCAACAGGTCCCTGTAAGGATAGCAGCACCATATTACTGACCTTAAGTCAGACATCTGAAGCTCCTGGGTGGGAGAGAGGTGGTGAATTAGGGTTTGGATCCACCTTGCGTGAGAGCTTTCTGCTCACAGGCAGTTTCTGGTTCAGGGGAGCAATATTTTTGCACTGTCCTTTGGAAATACCTAGCCCTTTCCTCATGATTGGTTCAGCCTGCACCCTTATGCTCCATTCTGGCTGCTGCCTCTAACACACATTAGGCGTACTTTTGTGGGCGCTTAGTCCCTTGCTGAATGTATCCTAAGGTTTATTAGTTGCATTGAGTGAATGCTATCCCACAAATACATGTTTTTAAGTAACTTGGCCAGTTTTGTATCTCTCCTTTATTGACTTTTTGCAAATGATCCCCTGGCAGGCAAAACGACACATTGTATGCATATATTGCAGATTATTCACGCCACAATTCACATGCTGTTCCAATGGGCCCTAGGGTGGGAAAAAAATCCACTAGAGTAGGATGCTGGGAAACTGTCCTTTATTCACTGTTAACTTCAGTGAGGGTGAGGCAGTCCAAGAGTCGGGAGAAAAGTCTTGTGACATATGCATAACATTCCCTGCTGCTCGCTGGAAAAAATCTGCACTGAGAAGGAGTAAGGGATTCCTGACTGATGGAAGAACATGACTCTGCTCTCTGCTGAACTCCGGTCTGTGTTTGAGAGTCAAAACCAAGTCTGTTCCAGAAGTGGTCTGAGACATAAATTTCTTACTGCCACCTTATGCTACATCAAAAACTGTAGATTGCCTTTCTCCCTCACTTTGTTCTCTCCAGTCCCGATTTCCCTGAGAAACTAAGGCATATATAATGCCTATTTCCATTTACTCCATCTATCAAACTATTATCAGTTAAAAACTTTTAAAGCCATTAATGCTTCTGCTTTTACCGTAACAAACAGCTTACTTTGTGGGCCCTTTCTTGGAAATGAAATTAATTTTAGAGGCTAATAGTGACAGATACAGCTCATGCGATTTTTACTGAAGAGGTGCCTAATTCTAAGCTTACTTGTGGTGCTTAGGTCCAAGCTGTGCCTGGGCCACAGCCACTGGATGCTGGTGAGGTTCCCCTAATGCCATGCCAGTTTTTCCCAAAAGGGAAATTTGTTCCTCTTTTTAGGTACAAGCATCTGCCTAATGTACTAATATTTACTTCACAGAATCTCATTTAGAGCTAGAAGTGCATTCAGAAACGCAATGAATGAAATGAATATATTTCTGAAAATACTTTAAATGCTTTGGGAATGATAAAAATGTGACTAAAGAGATCCTTGAATACATTAATGAAATTAAGTCAGCATAAACAAGATCAGATAGAAATTCACTGGTTTCAGTGGCATTATTTCTGACTTTGATATTGATACTGGTATAAGCAAGAACAGAATCAGGTCCTCAGTATTTTCCAGAGTTTGGAAGGACATTATGCATAAAACTTAATGCTTTTCAGACTTTGCAGTTGTGTACACTCATCTGAATTCTTCTTCTATAATGGCCATGCCATTAAAAGGAGACCTTTTCTACCCCTCTAGCATGTAGCAGCATTAATAAATCAAGTGATTTCTTGCAGGCCAAAGTAAGTTGGCCTGAAAAAACTTTGTGTAATATGCAGGTTATGTAGCTGTGATCTTCTTTGCTGTAATAATATGATTCTTTATGCTGCATATATAACAGTTGTTTGTAGAAAACATAAAATCAATATTTTTCTAGAAGACAACTTTTTAGTTTAAAAGATGTAGCAATAGCCATGCATGTAATATAGTTTAACAATCTTAAATATTCCAGACAGGAAAAGTTTTTTGTCAAAGTCTCTGACAGTTTAAACTTTAAAGCTTCAGCAAAACTTTTAAACTTTTAAACTTTGAACCTGTTTGAACTTCATTTGATTTATGAATTATTAAATGTACCACTGAAATTCACCGTCTTTATTTTCATCTAGTAAAGATTTTTTGTTTAAAAGCTGCAGATGAAGAGTGGGAACTAAGGAAATGCAGCCTGAGGAGATTATAGCCCTTTTTTATCAGAACAGCATTCCTCTCAGCTGTATAAAACAAAACCCCAGTAAAATATTTAGAAGTGGGAGAGATAAAGGACTAAAACTGGTATATACAAAGGGTGGGGAAAATGAATGCTAAACTGGAAAGCTGGATTAGCCAAGATTCTGAAAATTAGATACCTCTAAATTAATTATTTAATTCTTCCTTCACATTGCGCTCTGTTTTTCTATGTCAAGATTAAGAGAAGGGCAGCACCAGGTTAACAGCATCTTTAACATGCAGTTGAGGGCAGTGGGAAGGAGGAAGGCATTACTTTAGCAAGTCGCTCCAGAGGAAACAAATCTCTGGAAAGGGAAATGCCCTGAATGGCTCTCAGAGTCCTGTGCCAGAGGGCTGGCTGTAATTTATGTCCTGGTTGACGTGGAATCTACTTAAATCATGGCACTGAAACCACATAGGTATAAAATGGAGAAGGTAAGTGGTTGGTGCCTCTGCCACAGCAGCATTTACACGCTGCTTATCACAGATCTCGGGGCTTGTCCCAGCACAGTCCGGGTGCCACGCAAGGATCTTTCCGAAAACCTTTTGGAAAGTCTCCTCTGGAAGAGGCACCCAGGGAGCGTGGCGGCAGTCTGTGCACAGGCAGCGGGTATTTATAGCCTGTGTCTGAATGAGCCTGTACAGATGCAGTTTATCTGGGAGTGTTAGATACTGTCTGCATATTGATGATCACTTGCTAGCAGGATAAAAGGAGAAATTAATAGAAGGCAAACCTGCCTGTTTGGTATTTAATTAACTGCTTTGCTGGGCTGTTTGGGGGTATCCTTGGCAGAGCTAGCCAGGTTCCCCAGGGAAGACACCCACGTCCCTGCCAGCAGCAGAGCTGAGCTGAATAACTGCAGAGGGAGAAGGAAGGACGGCAGCATGGGCTCTCCTGCTCCCTCCTGCTGGGGTATGGTATCGCTGCAAAAGCAGCATTCAGCAGCCACCGGGAAACACAAGTTGCTTAAACCCTCCTGTATGTCTTCCAGCAACTGTTGTCGCAGGGCAATCGTGTTAATAAGGCTAAAGATAAAAGGGATAAAGCACAGAGGGGAAACTGAATGAAACTGGAGCTTCATGAAGGCTGAATACCAAAACTTGGCAAACATGTAATGTCAACAACATCAGTTACAACTGAGCTTCTGAACATGCAGCAAAAGGAATAGAAAACAAAGGTAACAAGGAGGGAAAATTGGTGAAGAGGGAGGGCAGAAACAAGGTATTCCTCCACAGTTGTACACAGCCTTTACCATAATCCACACTGCATCCAGCATCAGGTTACCCACAGAGAACAAGGTCTTAAAAATGAGAGAAACTAGATACGTATTTTTCTCTCATAAGGAGCTTTTTGTCTGCCTGTTTCCTTATATCTTGTTCACAATGATGTTGTCTTACATGAGAAAAGATGTAGTGATTTCACCTGCTTCCAGGTGGAGCAGAAAATCAAGACTATTCACCAATAAAATTAATAAAGTGCTGTGGGACACCACACTTGAGTAGATGCCCTACAGTGTGCCTAAGGATGGGAGAATCAGGAGCCTTGGGAACTGATTTAAATCAGAGCACTTCAATTTATCTGATGTTGAGTGGGTTCTACTGAGGGTCTGCCTTCAAAATAGGGATGCTTGGCATTTTTTTACTCTGGAGTGTATTTGCATAGAAATCCTGAAAAAAAAAAAGAGGAAGGCCTGTGGATAAGGGGAACTGTAGAAAGGTGCAAAGCCCAGCTCTGGGATACTGAATCACAGGCAGAAGCCTGGTCATCAGTAATTGCATTAGTTCTGCTAGAGTATTTATGAACATAATGGTTACAATTGCAGAACTGGGTATTTGGCACAAATATGCTTACATTTCATAAGCAGAAAAGCAACAGCACCGTTCTTCTACAGTGTGAGATGAGTTTGCTCTTTTGTCACAAGCTGTGGGCTTTTGCTTAGCAAATGCGTGCAGGGGCACTGGCTCGAGTAAATTAGGGAAAGCAGTGGATAGTCTGCTGGGTAAAGCTACCACGATCCCATCCCTCACACGGCTGAAATGCATGTCTTGGCAGTGTTTCAGGACTTAGTGACCCTACATGGTACCAGCCTTCAGCCACGCTCTTCTAAACACGCAACGTATACTGGAATTCTGAAGGCAGCTTCTTGATTCAGGAGGAAATAAAATAATTCAACCTTATCCTGAAAACTAGGTGAATTGGGTGATACTTATTTCCCTGAACAGCTCTTTCCACAGCTATGAGTGTATGGCCACGCAAGAGGACTGAGTGGATACACCACGGCAAGAGTCTCTGCAGTCTTTTGCTCCATCACATTTCACTTGTGCTGTCTCTAGGGATGCACTGAGACAATAGTAACTCAAGACAGAGAGTGGGTTTAAAATCTGTGTTTTCTATAGAAGCCAAGAGAAGAAAATAAAATTTAAATAAGGCCCAGCTCCAATGCTCAGGAGACTGGCAACCATCTCAACTCTCAGTGTGGAAAAGAGCTGTCTCCCACCCACACAGCCAATGATCTTTCAATGCATGCTGTGAGCAGGCTCAGATAAAAGGGGCTTTCTGGATGAAATCATCACAGGTTTGTGTATAAACACATTCTCTCTGATCCCCAACTGCTCTGGGATCTATTTCTCTACCAGCAGGGCCATTCAGAAGGTGGGCTGGTGAACAGTGATGGGAGACTGAGCTTCTTGGAATAGCCATGCTATCTTTGTCATGTAAGGGTTCAGAAGCTCTGCAGCAGAGGATCTACTACATGCAGTGTTACCCATAGTGTTATTTTAAAAATAAACCATTGTTGCTTTGGCTTCCCTGCAGCCTTTCTGTTTTGTGCAGTCTGAAATTTCCATTGGTGCCCTGACCCAGCCAGGGGCTTTGAATCAGCTCTGTAGGAAATAGGTCAGTCCAGAACAACCTGGTCTGTCGGTAAAAGCAAGCCTGTACTTCAGGAAACAGACTGGAGGAAAAAAAAAAAAGAAGAAAGAAAGGGGAAAAGGCTTTGCTCTAGGCTTTTCTGTGAAATCTGTAGCAAAACTCGAGGAAATTGTGTACATTGCAGGCATTTTAAAAGAAATATTTAACAGTGGAATTTGTGACTCACGGAAATGCATTTTAATAGTTCCTCCCCAGCACAAAGAGGGAGGAAAACACACAGCCAGGCAGGTAGTGAGCGGCTGCCGCTGAACTTGGCCACTTCAGCTCCCAACACGCTGGAGGGGCAGCAGAAACATTGGTAGCAGAGATTAGACAACACTGCAACAACTCGAACTAATAAGGCTGAAAGACCTGAAAATATGATTCATAAAGGACTTCTTTTTTTTTGCTTTTTAAGCTCTGAGACCTTTCACCTTCTGTTTCCTTTGCCTTTTATAAACGTGTACGATCTTCTAGGGACCCCTTCCAGTGCTTCTTGCTCCCCCGGGAAGCTGGCAGACTGCTGGGCTGTGCCTCCAGCAGAGGTGGTCTGGAGTGCACAGGAAGGTGAAGGGATGGGAAAGCAAAGGGGTCGGTGACACCCAGGGCTCCCAATCCCCAGGGCTCCCAATCCCCAGGGCGTGCTGGCTGTTCCCCCTTCCCAAATGTAGCCTTCAAAAGGCGTGGGTGGGAGGGGGACACGCCGGGAGGGGATGCGGGGTCCTGGCGCGGGGGTTGGGGGGGGAGGAGGCGGTCTCTCCTCCCCTAGATTTTGGACGGGTGGCCTCCCCCCTTCCCCCGCCCCCCCCTCTCCAACCCCTGCTCTCATCCCATGAAGCATTTGAAATATTTCCACCCTGAAGTGGACCAGTTTCTCCCGCCACTTGTAGCGCTTGGC
>VZTM01027512.1:151345-181052 GCA_013400555.1 Jacana jacana
CACCCCCCTCCTCCTCCCAGAGAAAGGGATGTTGGGACTATTCCATCAGTGTGGTATGTCTGTGTAAACATCATTAGCTCCTATGAGCTGACACGCTGGAGATTTTCATTTCTTCTTACAAATCGCTCCCTTCCACAATAAAAATACCACACATATTAGGTTGGATATGTTTGGAGGGAAGATGGAGATGTTTATTCTCGCTGCCTTTGATCTCTCCAAAACTAAGAAATGGTCTCGTCAGAAGAATACCACCGGAGATTGGAGAGGGTGAGGGTCTCACCGAGGGCAGCTGGGCATGAGTGTGGGCTGCAGTGCAAGCACAGGTCCAGTGGCCTTGCTGTGGGCACCATGCAATGAGCAGGAGGTGCGAGGTGGCAGCGCTGCCCCAGGACACCATCCCACAGTCCTGCCAGGCCAGCCAAGAGGCCCTGGCCATCCGCAACGTGCTCCAGAGGAGCCCAGATGGTCCGAGTGAGGCAAGGCTGTTTGTGAAAAATCTCATTTCCAGAGTATATGTGGAAAAAATAGCTATAATTTAAAAATTTTATTTATTTTTCTTTTTTAATTTCCAGTCTCTGGGGTGCCTGGCTGCCAGTGGGGTTACTCCACACAGGGAGCTGTGCACGTGCTTGGCTTGGCCAGGCTCTGCAGAGCGGAGCTGAGCCCTGCAGAACCCAGCAGAGCCCAGCAGAGCCAAGCCAAGCGTGCTATCTCCCTTGATCCACTCCTTATCTCCAGGAGCAGTTATGGCAAGCAGGGAGCTCCAGCACAGAAACTTCCCTCATCCACTTCCCCCTTCTGTCTGTTTGGCCTGGCAGCAAGACAGCACTTTAGTAACCAACAGATCTCCATATGTCTTTGAGAGGTGTCTTCTCCCAAAGACCTCTTCATTTTGGTTACCTTGGTGCCTTGGTAGATATCATTTGCTTCCCTCTCCTCAGTCATTTTTGGAGGGGAGGAGGCAGCTTGATGGCGTATTCTTAGTATAATGGCAATAAAACCAGCGAAGTCTCTGCAACTGTTTTCAGCATTGCAGGTTTGGAGGCATTTTTTTTAAACGAAACATAAAATTTTGATAATATTAAGAGCAAAGGAGTCCGAGAAAGGCAGATGTTTTGAAACAAGACTTTCCATTGTGTTGTACTTTCTCCATTTTGTGCTTTGCCCAGCTGACCAGGAGAAGGCAGCAGTCTCCGCATGGCTCACAGGAATCCTCACAGACCTTTGTGGCAAGACTTCAGCCAATTTTGATAAGTCTTACATCACGAAGGCAGTTTTGGTCCAGAGACCCACCCAAATCCCAGACTTTCTCTTTTTACTTCAACTAACGTTTGGTTTTGTCTCTTTCTAATGGTGCCTGTGAGCAGAGTTATATGAACAACCAGATTCCATGTAACTAAGGCTGTTCCCAGAGTCCAAACTTGTGGATGCTGGTCCAGACCCTTTTGTTCCCAGCTGTCCCCCTTTGTGTGAGCAGGCAGCCTGGCCCAGGGCCGCTGTGCTGCGAGGTGCCGGTTCAGCTGCTAACACAAAGCTGGCAAACACCAAACAGCAGGCTCGTCCCCTCCTCAAGGCTGATCCCCTTCCAAGAGCATGCATGGCGCTGTGCTGCAGCGCAAGCCCATTAGTCAGCCTGCATTGGGTAATCTTTCCTTTTTGTCCGCCGGCACTTGCTTTTTGTACCTCAAACCTTCTTTCCATAAATCTCCAGGATGAAGGTGTGGGCTGAAACCCCCTTGCTCCCCGGCTAGTTTCCCCAGTTCATCGGCTCAGTAGCCCAGTAGGGTTGTGTCAGAGCATTCAGCTCCTTCCTCCCACTCGCTCTTACTGTGATTAATCACGGAGGGCGCAATCAGGGAGCTTTGTTCTTCTGCAATACTGTCTTTTCCCAGGCAAACTAAAGTTGCTTGTGTCAAGCACAAGTCCAGAGGGGCTTCAAACCGTTCTCCACACATATATGGTTGCGTGAAGTGGAAAATCCGTGACTGTGAGATAGCAGACTACCACTGCCAAGCAGTTTCTCTTTTGACTCTACCTATGTATCTGGAGTTATTTGGCGGCCTGCAAGCTCTCCGTTTTAGAGAGACAGCTGGGTAACTAAGGACAGCATTTTGCTTAATAGGTGTCAAAAGTCAGAGGTCAAACGGAGTTATCATTTTTTCCAGTGTCTGAGAATCTAGTCCTCATTCTTTGAATACATTTATATGCCACGTGATTGTAGTCGAAGGAATGATAGGCCTAAAGCCCAAATCATGACTAAATAGTGGAGGAGCTAGGAATCCACATTTCTCAGCTAGAGGTGAAAACCTGGAGCCTTTAAATAGTCATAGAAAAAAAATTAAGAAAAAAGATCAATTAGGCAGAAAAACGAAATTCTGAATACAAAGCTCTTTGTGGAATCCATGGTATTTCTTTTATCCAAATAAGTAAAAGTGGAGATTTCAAAATGCAGTTCCCTAACTGCAGAGGGTGAAGTGACCATTTCCAGGTTTGGAGCATCTGTCCTTATGCGGCCAAATTTATGATTCCTGTGGTACAAGTTTTCCCCAAAGGATAAATGTAGTAATTCCAGCATCTCTAATAATTAATTAGGCAGATAATGCTGCAATTACTGGATTGTATGATTTTAAAACATCTGTTTTAAAAGACCAGATGATTTCCTTCCGAGCCAGGGCACGCAGAGGGACTTTACTCACCCGGGTATTGCACATCCCGTGTTGGTGTGTGAGCTCGTGCAGCAGACCGAGCCATCCCACAGGCTGACTGCTCTTGCAGCAATGATAAGATGTCAGTTTTTCCATGCTGGCCATCCATGAATGACATTTTCCAGAAACAATGTGCCCCGATTTTTATCACTGCAGCTGCCTGAGTACCTAAAATTTATCTTGACTAAATACAAAGGGGTGTTACCTGTGTTCACCTTTTATTTTTTTTTTGGCTTCTGTATTTATTCAATGTTAATAGTTTAACAAACAGTTAATTAGTAGAAGGCTATACTGAAACAGTAATTTTTTTAAGATGGTACTGGTAGAAAGGCAATTTTTAATTCACATATGTTGGCAATCACATAAAAATAAGGCAATAAGACTTAATTTTTCCTAACCTGGACTTGGTGAAATGAGCTGTAAATCTCTAGCTAGAACTAATGAAATCTAATCTTGGATCTGCAGTAGAATCACATATAAGCAACTGTTTGTTAACATTTGTACAGTCAAAAGCTTCTTAAAATCATACAGAAAATAATTTTGAATAAAGGCTTTTTAAAAAGTCACATAACTTGTTTGCTGACAGCTCACAAACAGAACAAACCAGGCCCTCTAGATAAATTATTTGCAATGAATTCTTTTCTCAGATCTAGTTCTCCTCCTCCTCCTCAAGCAGTATTTTTAAAGTGAACAGTCACAGATTACTTGGATTTTCAGCTCCAGAGATTTGAAGGAAAAAGAGTTCACAAAATTGAGTGTCTGCCCCCTCCCCCCTTCATTCTGTACATTAATGTGAATTCCAATATAACAGGCACTTGTCTGCTCTAAATTATGGTCGAACAGGGCTCGTCAGGCAGAGCATCTATTGCTTTGGTCCCAAAATTAGGAACCACTGGTTGTTTTTCCTGAAAAGGTTACCAGTGTGAACTCTTCAGGCAGTGGAAAGTCTCATGGGCAGAGTTATTGTGCTGTCCACAATGCAAATTGTAAAGAACTAAGAAGGATTTTCCCAAGGCCAACTACCAGAACATAGCTCAAGGAACACAAAAATTATGGGACATTCAACAACTAAAATGGAACATTTTAAATGTGATTTTTAAAAAATTGTATGAATATATGTCAAATATGATAAAATTTTTGTGTGAATGTATGAAAAACTACAAATTCTTAGAGAGTTGCCTTCCAGTGACACATTTCGGTACTCTGATGTCAACTGCAGAGGGACTGTAGTACCATTTTCCCTTTGTATTCTTTGAAACCTTTGGTAATTGCAAAATCACCAGCTGTCTTGAGGATTACTGCATGTACATTTTATTTTCATGCTTCCTGATTACAGTTGTATAAACTGTTTAGTTTCAGGATGTTTCTTATTGGCACTAAGTTGTTCAATGTAACTCCTGGTTTTGAACTGTTCTTCACATTGTTGTGAGTATTTTATACTGACTCAACAAAAAGCCCGGTTTTATGCAAGTGAGCAGCCCCACTGGCTTCACCAAGCTTTGGTAAGACAAACTGCTGAACATCCCCACCGTTGCCAGCTATGCTACACTGGCACATCCAACCACCCTCAACTTCCTTTGTGTTGCTTCAAGTGGGGGCTGTCCACACTCAGGCCCAGTCCTACAAGCATGTCCACTGGAGCTTGGAAGGCCAAATCATCTGCTGTTTAGCAGCTTGCTAGGCATGGCAAGATCAGTGAGAGCATTTATTTATGGATAGAAAACCTCTGCCTTTCCCATGGCCCTGGATGCTCTGACCTCATGCTCCTTCAGGATGACCAAACTTCTGTGTCTCCATAGCCTGACAGCCAGATGTGGGTGATCCCACAGCTGTGGAGTCAGCAGAGGGAGGCCAGGACAGTGCCAATCTCAGCAGCAACATCACAGATGTATAGGTGCCATGGAAGGTACAGATACCACTAAGAAAAAAGGACTGAAGGCCTGACTCTCAAGGAGCAGCCAAAAGTGGTTAGAAGAAGAGGCTGAGGGGAGACCTCATTGCCCTCTACAACTACCTGAAAGGAGGTTGTAGAGACATGGGTGTTAGCTTCTTCTCCCAGGTAAACAATGACAGGAGCAGAGGAAATTGTCTGAAGTTGCGGCAGAGAAGGTTCAGACTGGATATTAGGAAGAATTTCTTTACTGAAAGAGTGGTCAGGCACTGGGAGGTGGTTGAGTCACCATCCCTGGAGGTACTTAAGAACCGTGTAGATATCACACTTCAGGGCATACTCTAGTGGCCAAGGTTACCGTTGGACTCAATGATCTCAGAGGTCCTTTCCAAACATGAAGATTTTGTGATTCTGTGAAATCATAGAATTTGTGTTTTGAGGACTCCAAGACACTAATTCCTTCCTAACAGGAAAGGGACAAAACAATTCAAACTATGTATAGAATTTAAAGCCAGAAGAAACCATGTAGCAAGGCCTTTCTAGGCTATATACTATATAACATCATCAGCTGCAATAAGCACCTTATGGCCTTTTATATCATTGAAATAAAATCATTGCTTTGTGTTTACTCAGCAGGTATCAAATGCAAGCCTTAGAAATATGGTGCAGAATATCTCATTTATAGGTAAAATACCTCTGAATAATAGGGAGAGAAAAATTGCACCTTTCCAAACCTGCCTACTGACATCTCAGAGCAGCATCTGAGATCAGGTATGTTCTGCTTTACGCAGGAGGAAATAATGCAGCATCGGTAATACCAGTGTGTTCTTTGTGGAGCTTGGTGAGAGATTTTCTTCATGTTTACTTGCAGATACAGAGCCAGTATGAGGGATCAGCTGTAAGAGGGACAGCTCTTTATTTTAAGCAGATCTGTTGAAATGACAGCCATGTATTCCATTCTCAGGAGCTCTCTGCAGAGAGCGTATCCCATTCATGGTGGGCATTTTCCTCCAAGACAGATCTGCTTGCTTGGTCCTACTTTCAAAAGGTGCCGAGGAGCATGCTCAGCCATTACCTTCAGTTTGACTTTTTTGTGAATTGCCAAATTCACCACTTTGGTGCAATTGTTAACTACAGTTTTCTTCCAACTGTCTGCACTTCATCTTGCTCCTAAATATATCTCTGCTCTGGTGTCAGGTTCATCAGGCTCAGAATGGAAACATAAGGTTGTATTGTAATTGATGGTGCTGGCAAAATTCATGTCTGCTTTGGAGATGGCTCCAAGGTTACTTTTATTTGGGACTGGTGACAGCGTTTTCTGAAGTCAGTCCTTTGAGCCTGGGTCTGGGCCTTCTACTTTGAAACCTCTGGCAAGACCTAATCAGTGGTGCAACAGTTGCTAGACACCCTAGATTTCCCCGTCATATGGTGATAACTGGTAATTTTTTTGGGCAGGCAGCTTTCAAGCACCCAGAAAAATGGCTGCTGGCTGCTTCCCCCAGCATGTGGGCCATGCATGTGCTTTGTGACAGCCCCAGGCAGCACTGCACCCACCACCACTCTGATCTGAAAGACAGCTCTGTGTGGAGAGGCGTGACCTCTGATTTAGCTGCACTGCCAGAGGTGGTAAATTACTCACTGAAACCGCTCCTCCCCTCCCAGATATTACTGCCAGTGTGTGGAGCGTTGTTTGGTAGTCACCCTTTCTCTCCCAGACTCCTCATTTCCCTCACATTGGAAGCTGCTTTAGCATTTTAACTAGCTAAAGGGTTTTCACTCTACCATGGAAAGCAGGTAAATGTCATATGCCAGTCTCACTCAGAGGTGATGTCTGCTCCCATTGAACTGCCCTGAGATGGTAGGTAGTTCAGGCAGCAGAATGAACCTGGGAAGCAGGAAAACACCCCAGAACTGGCTCTGGGCTGTTTCCTACCAAACTGAAAGCTCACCTCGCTGCTTCACAGCATAGCTCTTAAGTCTCAAAGTCCCTTGCTCATAAGGAAAGCTGGCAGAAAGTGACATCTGATAGAAGCGCAGCACACCACTACTTTCATGCATGATGTGCCAGAGCTGACAGGTTTAGACTTTAACTCAGTTTTCACTCATTTTCCATGACTTCCAGTGCTTTTAATGACTGTTTGTTTGATTTGAACTCATCGTTCCCTGGATTTTCATTTATAAAACCAGGAAAATTACTCTTTCAGGGGGGACAGGATAGATGGTGTTACAAACTGCACTAGAGGATGGTGCATCACAGCCACTTTTTCTCCCTTCTGCATTAGCTTCTCTCTGTGCTCTCAAAGATGGCATCGTAATTCTTGTTAAAATATTATTTCCTGGATGATTCCAAATGTTGCTTCCTGGGGGAAGAAATACTAAAATAAATGGAAAACACTTCCTTAAAAAAAACAAACAACCCTTTCAGGCAAACAAACACTAAAATCTGCTACATTTGATTACCAGGACAATGGCAAAGTAAATTAAACAAAAGCATATGCTTAATTTTAAGCCAAAAGGTAGTGCTGTAGAAGGGCTCTAAAGCATAAAACAACAGCTGAGTCTGTATCAGTGAAGTCCAGGTTTAAGTGGATTCTTCTCAAGGGGTATGAACTGCCTCTGCAGTTAGGATGGATTTTTATTTTTTAGTTTACAGCAGAGCCCAGGAAATAGTCCTCCATTGTAAGTCTTTCTAAACGCTCCCAAACAATTTTATTGCAAGTACAATACAACCTTGAGAGCAGTCCTGGAAGATATGTGAATGTCCAGTTCTCAAAACAAGATTTCAACATGCGTCATGTCCCTCCTTGGATTATTTTGGCCAAGGGTGACAGCATCAACTAGAATTCCAGGTTACAGTTCATTAGTCCATGACAGCTAGATTATCTCTGTCTGCAAGTGGGGCAGCTCTGACCATATGCAGGAGGATCATTTAAACATTTCCTAGGATACTTATCGTGATGCAACTTTTTGTGCCTCTGAGGAAGAATAGAAGCAATTAGAGCTGAGCTGTAGGTGTAATCAGCTAGCTAAGCACCTGACAATTTGTAAATGATAAATTCTGCTTCAAATACAAAATTTCACATGTGCAAGAGAAGATCCTTTCAAGTCAGCAGGATCCTCAGAAATGCACTTTCAGATAGAGCTGGTCTCTTTCAAACTGCCTTGGGTATGAGCTAGGCTAGGGAATCAGGAAAAAAATAAAAAAAAAAGAACTGCTTAAAATAATTTTGAGTCAGTGAAAAAAATTATATAAAGTCCAAGTGATTAGTCACTGGAACGCTTTACTGTGGGAAATGGTGAATACTCCAAAGCTTGATGTCATCAGATCAAGGCTGGACGTTGTTCAGGAAGGTTGTGTATTAGATGAGAGACGTTATTGAGCTCAGCTTGTGATTATTTGTATATCAGAGATGGAAATGGCTGACATGGAACCTGAAAACGTGATGAAAATCTGTGAAAGCAGGTTAGTGGGTTCCTTATTTCATCTCTCAGTGTAATAGAATGATTCTGGTCTCAGAAATGAATTAAGTGTTGCCTGAAGAGTGGCTGAGTCAGTAGAGCTATCAACTCCCTCTCTCAGCGCTGCATTGGCTCCGTAGTGCTGACAGCAGTAAAAAAACTTGTTTATTGATTGTCAATGAAGTATGACTTGAATATGCAGCCTTCAAACAGTTAGAAGAGAAAAAAGATGATTTTTACATCATCATCGGTCTGACTATTCCCACGTGTAGCTGCACTGAGTGGATCCAATTATCTCTTCTCTTGTTGTTAAAGTTTGGGGTTTTTTTTAAGGAAAATTACTCCCATCTTAGAAGAATTGAATATCCTCCTGGAAAAGAAAATGTTGACTCAGATAAGGAAAAAGACTGCTGGAAACATCACAGAAAGTAAATGCTGCCTTTTATTTAACTCTTTCCTCCACATTCCCGTGGGAAATACGCAAAAGATGAGATAAAAAAATGTGCACATAATACAGAAACAGAAAAAAGCGAAAAGAGAAAAAATAAGTGATGTATGTCACTGGAAAAATACCCTGAAATGTTGGAAGAAACAAATATTTTACTTCCCATTCTCCTTAGGCACTATTCTGCCAAAAAAAAATACACAACCTTTTCAGGCTGTTCTGGTGATGACTTTGTAGGAATGACCCCCATGCAGAAAGCTGAAGCAACCTCTGTAGCTCAGATAAGACACAGCAAGTCCTATTTCGAAGGCAGCCTTTTGTAAAGGATGAATTCCACTGTTTAAATAGATGCAGGCAGCCCTAAGATGAAACAGACTTAGCAGTTGTCTTAGCAGCAATGCTATGGCTGAAGATGCTTTTCCTATTTTTGAGGGCTTATCATGATTTTGATTTAGGGCCCATTGTGTTAGTCATAGGGCAAACCAGACCAATGAAGCAAAGCTTTGCTTGCAGGTTTTTCATGGCCCTTACACTTATAAAATGGGTAAGTTTTATGTATGTGGAAAGTATGGAAGAAGGATGTTCGTCTTTTATGTGCTTTTTGGTAAAAGCAGGGCAGCCACTATTCAATGACAGAATAAAAAGCCACAGAGTTCGACAATAGGCGACATGTGGATGTTGGTTTAGTTGCTGTAACTCCAAAACTGCATTTTAGACGTTTCTGAATCCTCCTAGTTTAGGGGTTCACACTGACAGATGTGCTTGGCACATGACACGCAGTGTGATTTACAGTCACACCTACGTTGACAGATCTCCAAGCGCATCAGCTATCAAAGGGGGACACATTTATTTCCTGTGTGCAGTCATTTGAACCAGAATGTGCTTTACACCCTCATTGGGGTCTTCCACTAACTGTGTACTTGCTTTATAATGATGGAAATGGCCAAGCAAAGTGCAGAATAATTAATGACTAGATCACTGTAGGACAAGTTCAGGTGACATGGGCAAGACAGACACCAGGGCTCTGCCCCACAGAAAGAAGTGGCCCAGGCTTTTGTGGCCAAAAGCAGAGGGACTGCATGGGCAGTCTGACTTCAAGCAGGGAACTCACCATATGCACTAGAAGCATTCAGAGTAATACACAACTGTCACAGCAGGCCAAATTTCCAGGGGCACGTAGCATCTATGCCCACTCCAGGGGAGATTTGATGTGTCTGTTGATTCTTTGAAGGTCTCAGTCTAGTCCTCTTCACTGCTTTATAGCACATTGTGAAAGCCCATAGGACTGCCCATGATTCTCCAATTGTGTGTTTTCTCCATGGGCTTTGGAAATTCTGCCATCACCTCTGCCCCGAAGAGGTTACCCATTAGGTGGCTGCCTGAAGACGGGGGCGGGGTCTGTTTCATTTTCCATTGCCTGAAGTGATTCTACATGCTCAAAGGGGCATTTGTGGATGAGCTGGACTTTCACAGACCATGTTTATTCATGGGGTTTTTGAGACTTTATATGCCTGCATGGGGTCAGAAAACTCAAAATCCAGGGTCCAATTATCCTTCCATGGCTGGAAAATACATTTTAGATTTTAAGTGGAAGCGAATACTATAACGAAGCTCTCGGAACCAAGCTAACATCAAGCCCATGTGTATATACTGCTATGGCAGCATTCTTTATGCATTTATGACTACAACCATACTTCAAAGCAAGGTGGGAATTGATTAACTACCTCAGGTTCTCATCTCCATCCTTGGAAATATGTGTGCAGTTCCCAACACACTCAATGGATGCTATCGAGAGCTCCACAACAGAGCCACTTTTGAGAGGCTTGTGCAGAGGAAGGTCAGGGTGTAGCTTGCTGTTAGCACTCTCCTAAACCCATTTTTCTCTTTTCATTTTTTTCAGTATTTCTCCTCCCACACCTTTGCCCTCTTTGTTTTCTGAACTCTCGCAGATATTTAAACATTGGCTTTGGTACCGAAACTGGGCCCTGATCCTATGTGAAAAAGAAGGGGCACTTTCTGAAGGAATAACCTAAGTGTAACACCAGATAAATTAAAAGTGCTCTCTGCTGTCATTCAGCAAAGCCATGTGCAGACAGAGAAGTTTCACAGCTATTAAAAAAAATGTGCTATTCAGTGCAAACTTGCCATCTGGCTCCTAGTTCTGGATTCCACTACAGTGTGCTTCTTGAGATTACACTCATCTGCCAGCCTCCCCCTTGCCTCCCAAGGCACTTAGGAAGACTCTTCTGGGAATAGAAAGTGAATTATTTTATCCCAATCACCATGCAGCTAACTATACATGGTAATTAAGCAAAGAGACATTCTCCTTCTGCCATTGGAGGCAAAGGTTTTCTAGCTAGTCGTAAATAATGAGTGCTCTTCAGGAAGATGAAAAGATATTTACTGAATAAACTGGTATACTGTTATCACGCTGATGACCAGGCAAAGATAACCAAGTATTAAAATAGAAATCAAGGGAAAAACGTTCAAAGCTGAGTATTCTTATGCCATCTTTAATGGATGCAGTTGTTTCGAATGAGCACAGAAGAGAGGGGGAATGTTTGTCTCTGATTTAAATAGCCATGAAGCCAGTAAAGTCCACCAGGAATGAATACAGTTGGCTGGGAGACCTCCCCTCCTATAGACAAGGGTGTAACTTTATTAATCCCAGTGCTCTCAGTAAATAGTGTCTTCCACATAAATGTTTGCAGGATGAGTCCCTAATAGCTGGCAAGATGGGGAGCTTTTCTGTGCAGTTCCCATTGTTGTCTGGTAAATACTAACATTCAGGCAGAAGAAAGTGCTCTTGCTTGTACCAAGTACCTCTGACTTCAGCTGTGGGAGACCTACAAAATGCAACCCTCCCTGAGGGCACCAACTCACTTGGCAACTGCCTTCTCTTGTCCACAGTCCCAGATGACTCATGGTCTCCTCACGCCCTCTCTGCCGCTGGCCCCAACGCTCTCTCCAGGCTCCCGCCATTTTGCTGAGCTAGAAATCCCCAACAGCACACCATGGAGCTCTGACCCCAAATCTAAAACTCAAGCTCTTTTCTCTTCTGACCTAAAAGTTTAGCTCCCTCATAACTCAAATGCCCCCAGTCTTTTTTTAGGTCACATTTGAAAAGCTTTGATAATTTTCATTCACCTGCAACTTCTGTCTCAATGTCAGGACTGACAGCTCTAAATGACAAAAAAATATCATGAGGCATTCACTTCCAACTCTGTCCCACTCTGTGGTCATGATGCTTACTTAAATAATATAATGAGATTTTCATTTAGTGTTTTGGTTTTGGAGCCTTAGAATGAACTGAAGTTATGCTTCCAGGTCCTTAAAAAAACAAACAAACCCAAAGTGAAGAAACCAGAAATTCTGAAAAGTTCTCAGGACTCCTGGGGCTTAGCTTTCAGTTAACCATTTAGTTAAAAGGAAATTTGAAATTCCTCCTTGGTTCAACCACTTCTCCTTACAACTTAAAACTACATCATGATTCAGGCTCCCATCTTCAGTCTGAAATGTGATGACTCCCTCTTGCTTTGCTGGGGAGCTTCCAAAGTTTTCTGGATGTAAAATTTCATCTGCATCACTCCTGAAGGAGTGATTCCCTACTGAGTCCTAAACTCTTGCTTGGGTTCCCAATTGGCTCTGCTTCTTGCTCCTGAGACCAAATTTATCTTATCTCACATATAGAGGTCTCTACTGGCTCCTGCTCATTGGTTTCTTTTCCTCAAGAGCTGACACTCCCCCATGGTTTTGTACTCTACTTCTCCGTCTGCCAAGTAATATATAGCATGTTATTCATAACTGCATAAATGTGTTTTGATAGACTGGTTCATTCAATATCCTTGGTCCTGCTGATGTCACAGACCTGGTAGTTTGTCAGACAAACAGTCTTCCATTTGCCAAGACTTTAATGTCTAATGATTAAAAATGCATTAGGAGAACTAAATAGCCTCATATCTTATTGAAACTCCTCCCTATCTGGAGGACACAGGGTTTTATGGCTTCACACCAGCTATAATTTTGGTTCCTGACAAAATAAACTACCAAAACATGTCCATTGTGTTAGCTTGGTGTGTTTATAAACTCATTCTCAACAGCGGATTCAACCAGCCTCAGCACTCTGGGTCTTCAAGATTGTACTAAGAAACCACCAACTTCCAAAGTCTGCAACAGAGTGTCCAAGTCTGCTTGATGTGTTAGGGCTGGATTTACCCCTTTCTCAAACAGTCAAGGTCCACCAAGCTTTACAGCCTAATCCTCCAGCCCATGGCTTGGCCCTAACTGCTGCTAAGCCCAGCAAAAATGCAGTGACTTGGAGTGGACCCAGGCTGCAGACAGCAACAAGAATGCAAAGCAAGTGGGTATCATAAGCTCTGGCTCCTGCTGAACTCTACCCTCACCACTTCTACAGCTGGCACCTTTCGGTGTCCCTTAGCTAGCTGTCAGCATTGCTCTTTTTGTGATACCCCTGCCTACATGACTGTGTCGGGGTAGAGCCGAAATTTAGTGCAGAAACTAGTCTGCTGATAGACCAAACTTGGCTCCAGTCTGGTGCCCTATGATTCACTCCCACACTATTGTTGCCTATTAATAATATGCTTTTTCCAAGACACAGAAAATGAATTACTCACAGATAAGACACTGAAAATAAAATCTTGTCAACACTGTATATTTAGAAAGTGACTGTGGGACAAATCCAGGTCAATCCTCCATTCAGTATAGAGCTAACACCTGAAAGGATTTGCTTGCTGCAGGGGACAGTACCCAGAAGTACTCATCACCTTTTCCTCTTGCCATCACTGGCTATCTGGGCTCACAGCTGCAACTTCATATGTAATTCCACAAGGTGGAGAACAAAGCAGGCAAGTGAGATAATGGAGAAGACATTTGCAACATTTTTGATGTTTTCACTGTGCCCATGAATAGATAGTTTCCTGCCATAAGATGGGAGTTTCAGAAGTTTACTGAAGTTTTCCTGGTCTGCTCACCTCTCTTCCTTCCTCTGCTGTTTTCAAGCTCCTCTTCTTCTCCTCTGAGAGGACAGAAAAGGAAGTGGGACTTACGCGTCTTCAGCACCAGATGTCCCACTGAACTGGTTATTTTCCCCAAAGTGCCTGCATTTTAGTTCCCCAAAGGGCTGCATTTTAAATGCAACATCTAAGGGACTGTTTTAGTGATGTCCCATAAGTTGTACTTCAGAGTTTTCAAGACTGAAAACGATGGGTTAAAAATTAATAGATGTGATAAAACAAAGGGTATTATATGCCCCAGAAATCAGCTCCTGGGACTTACTCTTGCAGAAATTAGATATGACCAGTGTCTATCTTCCATCATTTTGCTTCATGTCTTGCTTTCCAGTCTATGAATTTCAGTGGCATCTGGAATTCTTATCAAAATCCTTGCCAGGCATCACAACTCTCTTTAAGTCCATCTCCTCCAAGGTGGAAAATGGTCTAAATTCACCTGTCCTCTATTAACTTTTGAAACATGCTGAGCTGCATCAAGGATAAAAAATGAGTTTCTGAAACGGCTCAGATCTGCATAAAGTTTATTCATGAGGACAAAAGACATACGGACAGTGGTAGTGGTCACACTGGTAGATTTTTCTAGGCTGACTGTACATTCAGAGTGAGGTGGAGATATGAAAACATCAACTGCTCCTCTAGATTGTAGCCGGGTACATATTTCAAGTCAAGATAGTAAAGTATTAATGATATTGAACGATATATTTGTAGGATTTCAATGAAAATTCCTCTCCTGGGCCAGAAAGATGAACTCAGAATGAGGAAGGCAAGGAGAGTGATTAGGGAATAGCGAACACATCTATGGAAGACTTAAAGACTTAAGGAGTTTACTTAGCTTAGCAGCAGAAAGTCTGAGAGAGGACATATTTTATATAAATGCATGAGGTAAGCATGATGAAAGGGGGAAATCTTTTTAGAATAAAGGGAATCCCTGGCAGAAAAACACATAGGTTTTAGATAAGCTTCAAGCTGAAAATAAAAGGACTTGTAGCACTCAAAGGATTGCAGTTCTGGAGAACGCATTAAGGCATTTGAGCATGCTGAAGATGGAGGTCATGACATACCTGCTTACCTTGCCCCAGAGGATTTCACTTCCCCACCCTGGAACTCAAGTCGTATGTGTACTGCTAAGATGTCCCTCCAATTGCAGCATCCTTGCAGCAGTACTAACCGCTCAGTTTTACAATCACAGAGGTCTAATATGCCTAAGATTGCTTATAAAATAGGTAGGTTAAACCCCAAGTATCTTGTGCCTCTCTGATGGACCTGCTTCCAGTCCTTTGTGAACAAGATGAGAGCTACACCTTGCCCTAGGCCTGTTTCAGTGTTTGTACACTTCTTCTTTTGCAAGTGATGCCTCAGTGCTGTCTATTTAGTCCTGTCACTGTTGTCTCTGCCTTCATCTTTCTTTGCACTACAAGCTTTATGGGAGTTTCCAGACTGATGCTGTCAAATGTTGAAGTAGAGAGTATGGGCAGACAGAGCTCTTGCCTCATCACCATCAGAAAGGCCTTGCATTTCCTTTCCCTTTCATTAACAGAATTATATAGTAAATTTGAGGTTGTCAAGGAGCTGAAGGTCATCTACTTCCAAGTGGTTGCTCAGATCTTGAGTGTCTCAGACTAGGGCAACATGATAAGTCAAATTCAGAGTCATTGTTAAGATGTTAGATGGGCTGACTACTCAAATCACATCTGAACCTCCAGATGTAAAGTGAGTCCTGCTTCTCCTCACTCCCTAGCCTGCTCATCCCTCTTGGTGTATGGTAAACTTTGCACACAGAAAGCTCATCAACAGCAACCAACAGCTCTCTGCTCCTGACTTCTGGCCTTTCAACATCCTATTTCTTTCTTTCAGCATGCACAATGGTGACTGATCATGACCTCACTAAACCTGAGTATCCTGAATAAATCTATGGCTTCCAGATTAAGCAGTACAGCCTGCTGTCACATACATTTGTTCCTTACATCTTGTTCTTATGTCCTCATGTTTTACTGAGGACAACTGGCCGCTCTGTTGGTTCAGCCCTAGGTATAAATCCTCCTGGCACATCCCACATCACTAAAACCCAATGTTAATAGGCATTTTTCAAGCATCTTTTCAGGAACTATCAAGGTAGGTGGTGGTCTGCTCAGCAAACAGCGTTACATCAGTACCACTGCATAGTTTCACTATTTATGTGATGAGAGATTGATTGTGTTTTGACATTATGGATTGCTATCGTGACAGCACCTAACAATGTCAGCTTGGTTTATCTCCCAAACAATTTACAAACATTAATTTCAGAATCATAGAATGATGTGCTGTGTTTACTAGAAAATGTGAAGAATCCTCTTAAGATCAACATGTTATGAGTAACAGATTTCTTAGGAAACAACTGCAGAGTGTAATAAGAGGAGTGTTTCTGACAGAAATGCAACCCCTGGCAGTTGTGTCCATAGAAAGCAATGGAGCAAGGCTGGGAATCTGTTTATTTACAAGTGACATGTCTTTCCAGTAACAGTGGGAACACTGCAACTTAAAAATAAAAAATGCACACAGAGACACCTTACTGGAATGTATTTTAATTTAAGTTGCACTAGACTGGGAATTCATTCCCACTGCCTCTTTGATGTGGCAATAGGCAAGTGAAAGAATGTTCAGTTTATGCATTCATCTCTGGGAGAGGCAACCCTGAATTCCTTGTGAAAAAAAAAGGTCTATTTATGTAGTGGGAAATCCTTTTTCTCCAAACTACTATTATGTTTTCTTTGCCTGGATTTTCTGCCCAAAGGCACATAAGATATACAGAGACTAGAGGGACTTTCAGCTACCTATGGCCGTTTATATGCTTGTGTAATATCAGCTCCAGACGCTGAGCCTGGATGTTTTGTGAGTAAAGGAGATGCAAATCCAGTGCTTGTAAACTGCCAGGGAATGGACAACCAGGACAATCACAAAAAAAGCAAGTCATACTAGGTACGCTCACTTTTCGTAAGTGGACATGAGGTGCTCTGTGACAGGATCATTACTGGAGTACTCGCTTGGGAATATAAGGCCTAGAGCTACAAAGGTCTTGAGACACTTACCTGCCCCTTCAGTATTCCCACAGACCCTCTGTTGCATCCCAGCTGCTGCCAAACCCTGCAGATGTCCAAATACTTTAGGTGCTTTGATATCCCTTATGTCCCTTGTCTTGCTCCCTTTCAGGTAACACCAAGGCACCTTCACAAAAAAGGCATCCTACAAAAACCTCTAGGAAATTGCTAGTGATTTCTTTGCATCCATTCTCACTAGCCATCCTTCCCTCTTCGGTTCTGGTTCACAGGGTGAAAAACAGGGATGTTCTATGCAAGCAGCTGACCAGAATCTGCAACAGAATTTCTGCCTTGGGAACTCAAGATAGGGGAGCTGACCAAGTAAACCACATCACACGCTCATATGGCTTCTTGCTTCATTTCACTCTTCGTGTAGGTCCACACTCAAGTCTGTTCTGAAAACTCTTTATTGCATGTGTGCATGTCTCCTTTCATTACACAGAGACACTGGGCACTGATTCATGACTCAAGGGTAAAAGGATAGACACTGTAGTGCCCATGAATCTGCAACAGTTCCATTTGTTTTCATACCATCCAATGCACACCACTTACTTCTCACACCTGATGTGACACTTAAAATTGGTGGCAATCAACTTGTCCATATGCAGTGGAAGGGGAGGGCTGAGATCCTCCATGGTTACCTGCCCTCCACCCCATGAACAGTACAATAACCTGCCCACATGCTATAGATCCAACATACTGTTGAAACATTGCCCTTATCCTGTGCACATGGTAGGGCACAGGCATCTCCTTTATGCCTGAAGCCCAAGTTGTTGTCTGGATCTGAGGAGCACGCAAGAAAAGAAAGGTGGCAGGAACAAGCTGGTCTTGTCTTTCCCAGAATCTCCTAGGGGCTAAGTGAGGAGCAGGTGTGTGTTAACAGCCTATGTTCACATAGGAAGCCTATATTATCATGCCCAGGTATGACTGCTAATTACCTGGAGGGATGTCTGATAAGATGACATTGTGGTCTCTTCACAACAATGACCCAAATACCCTGCCTTACAGCAGCCCACCTGAACACCTTGGGCAACATGCACAAGAACCATTTTTAATGCTGCCTTTGCCCTTGGCTCTCAGTGCTACTTCAGATTAGCTACAGAACCTGACTTAGGCAGACCTGGTACAAGAGAAAGAAAATAGGGTACTTTCAAAGCTTACAACACAAAACCAATTTTAGCCCAACTGTGCTTTCTGGTAGAGGCAAGGAGATGCTTAGTTCAATGTGTTGCTTTTCTATGTGACTTCCTCCCTCCACCCCAGGCTGCTCCATTAGTTTCTTTGTCTGAAAAAGTTCAGATAGAGAAGGTTGCAGGTTTCTGCTCAGTGGACTCTCAGTGACCTCCAGCTGCTCTCTGGTGTTTTGGTGAAAGGTTGGTGGTTATAAGGTGCTAATTGATCCTTCTGAACCAGAGCCCAACGCCTTATTTCCACAGGGGAGCACTCAGGCTGTGATACTGCCCAGGGGAGAGAGTGACAGAGGAGGACTGTAAAAATCTGCAGTTTCATCATGGGTAGGAAAGAGGGAAAAAAGGGATAAAAGAACTGTTCCAGAGTTACCTCAAGTTCTCCTACTACCAATAAATTATTAACCTCAATGATTACAGTAATATTTAAAAGAGTGCACTAAAGCAGTAAAGATGGGCTAGTTGTTGAAGTCCCATTTCCTCATTGCACATTCCCTCCTTTCCCCACCGTGCCAGCCCTGCTTGGCCGAGGGCTGAGCTCCTGGTGGAACTCTTTGGTGTGCACACGCAGGAAGGGAGGTCAGGCTTGTTTTGGCAGTTCCAGCGGCATTTATCCCAGATAGCAGCTGAATTTTATCAGTTGGTTTAGCCTTTGGTCTGCCAGAGACAAACTATTATTTCACTCCTCTTTAAAAAATAATATTCACTGTTAAGGAAAAACGGGTGGTGTGTGGGAAGGGAGGGAAGGATGGATGGATGGATGGATGGATGGATGGATGGATGGATGGATGGATGGATGGATGGATGGATGGAGGGATGGAGGGATGGAGGGATGGAGGGATGGAGGGACGGACGGACGGTCAGGAGCGGTGCGGGACGATGTCGCCGCATCCAGCGGTGAGCTCTGCGGCGAGCGCCCTCGTGTGCCGGCCGCTCCGCACCGCGCCGCCCCGCGCCCCCGAGGCTCGGCTCTTTTGGATGTCCCGTGTCTGTCCCCCCCCTGCCCTCCGCGAAGGGGCGAGTCTGAGGAAGGAGCCGCTTGGCCGGTCTTCCCGACGGGAAGAGGTTGGCATCTGTTCCCTGCAAAGCAGGGTGTCACCTGGCGTCATCAATCTGTGTCTGGGTGGAGAATATAAAATTAAGTAACGGATAAAGGCAAAATAAAGTATTCATAAAGTCAGCCCTCTCTTCAGGGCTTACGAATAAACCAAAGAGTATCTCGGTCTACTTTCCAATTCCTAACTAAATAATTAGGAGAGATAAGGAGGGACTCTTCATTAGTGTAGCGATAGGACAAAGGGTAGCAGTTTTAAACTGAAAGAGGGGAGATCCAGATTAGATACTAGGAAGAAATTCTTTACTGTAAGGACAGTGAGACACTGGAACAGGTTGCCCAGGGAAGTTGTGGATGCCCCATCCCTGGAAGTATTTAAGGCCAGGCTGGACTGGGCTTTGAGCAACCTGCTCTGTTGGGAGGTGTCCCTGCCCATGGCAGGGGCGTTGGAATCCAATGACCTCTAAGGTCCCTTCCAACTCAAACCATTCTATGATTCTATGATTCCTCTCCTGGTGCTGTGAAAGGTAGCTACTCAATAAGAGTGGGCTTAATAGTTTAATTTAGAGTAAATTTAAATTTAGTTAAATTTCAACTTCATTCACTCCTCAGTACCAGTCTTGTCAGTGCCTGTGGCTTTATTTACAGAATAAGAACACAAATAGTTATTATTTTCCTAGGTTAATTTGAATTTGTTCACCTTGAATAAAGTTTCTCCCATCTGAGCATAGGCGTCCTAGCAGATCCATCTAGCAGAAAAAGCTATGATTTTTTTTTTCTTATTAGCAACTTTTATACTACAATCACAGCAAGGCAAACACAAACCCCAGATATGAAATATAAATAACAAACAATGCCCAGATTAGAAACTTTCTAGAGATTACATTAGACTCTGGAACAGGGCCCCTGACTCTTGTCAAAGAAGTGTTATCTTGAAATTGTCAATGTATGCTTCAGGGTAAGAGTGACTTTGTCCCCAGGGACCTACGGGAACATAACAAGTGACATCAGTCATATTTTGGAGACTGCAGAGCCTAGTGTCACTAAATGTCAACTAAATCTCTGTACATGGCTCCGTTCAAAGAGTCATTCCTGAACTGCTGAAAGGTGAGGGGGGTCTAACTAAGCCAATTAAAGAAACATTTACTAAGTCGGGGAAGGACACAATGATCTACAGACCAGGTATATACCAATCTATTTTCTCTTCTTTCAGTTTCCACCAAGGCCAAAGTGGGTGGGAAAAAATGCCTCTCTACCAGCGGTAAGACTTTAGCTGACGAAAGGCAGGAGGCTTGCGCTGCAGCAATGGCTATTTCTTTTCCCCCTAGAGCTGATGTTCTGTCTGTTCCACCTCGGCATTCCTTGTGAAGCCAGAGACAACACGCCAGTCTGCCCAAACACAAAAATAAAACGCCAGACAGGCTTCTTTGGGAAAAACAAAGAAAGAAAGAGAAATTGTAACTGGAATTTACAGGAATGCTAGCAGTCATGCCATCAGGTCCAATCCTGATCCTACTTGCTTTATTGTAAATAAAGAGCAGTCCCAGGGACACACCAGCTATGGCAGCTCCTTATTAGGCTTTTTATTCATAAGTCTGAGCTCTTCAGAAATAATTCAGTGGAGAGACATTTTATGGTATTGAAAACAAACCTTTGTATTTTCTTGGTGAAACCAGTGTTTTTCCTTTCACAGAAACTGACTCATGTAAAAAGTATCCATAAAGGAATCATGCAGATATACTTAGGGATACAAATAAACTGGGCTTTGTCAAGCAGTTCCCTGTCAGTTATGGACAGGGCAGTATTCTGCTTTGGTGTAAGCTGATAGTGTAGTTTTGAGTACCATGGATGGATGAAGGAAGAGGTGTTCTTGCAGGTCCAGCCAAAGCAGTTAAAGAAACCAGCCAGCTGCTGCTCAGCACTGGAGGTTACGGTTTCCCAGCAAGGTCTGATCACCACATCTGGGCAAAGCCACCTGCTTGGTAACACCTTCTGCAACAGCTCAAAGTGACTTCACTGAAGCTGATTAGCTGACTATGTCCATTCATTTGGCTCAGCTGAGGACATGGTAACCTCCCACCCAAAGTCACTCACAAAGGGGAGATAGGCAGTAACATCTAAAATTAGGAAAACCCCTTTCTAAAAACATAATGAGCCTGAGCTTTAAAGGAGGAATTTGCACACGACATTCTTATCTGGGATCTGAGTTCAAGGCTTCTTGTATCCTGGGTGTTGGTTCAGTTCATTATGGAGATAAGTCCAAGCTGTGAAGTTTGAATCTGGACCAAATTTCTCCATGGTTTGAACGTGTCTGACTCCATCATTTTGGAAAGGGCCTGTCACTGCTACTAGGTCTTTTAACCTGAACAGCCGATATAAACATAATAAAAAGAGAAATTAACATTAGGAAGTCACCGAAACTGCATCAGGCTGGAGCCCCAACACTTTCCAGAGTCTCTAATTTACAAAGAAAGAAGAAATAGTAAAGCATAAACTATAACTGAAACACATCCAACATTTCAATCAGCACAGTGTACTTATTACGTAGCTGCTATAAATATGTTCTACTAATGCAGGAAGTTTGGAGCAAGTACAAGAGCAAAGGCAATTAGCTATACTTGTTGCAATTACGAAACATTTGACAAAATAGTGTTTGATATTTGGAAGTATATAATTACATACAGAAGATCCCTATCAAAACTGGTTTTTTAGTATAATGAATGTGGCAGCAAAATCATGTTGTGTATATATTTCTGTGGCAACACCACTCGACATCACTGAGGTATGAAGTATAGATTGTACAACTTCAGGTGACCCAAGACAGGAAAAAGATAAGAGATAACAGAAGGGCTGAGATAGAAAGCAGAAAATATAAAGAGAGATGGAAGCCAGTGGCAGGCTGGTTTAGTCAGCACAGGTTGTGAAAATGAAAGACAGGTCTGACACTTGGAGTCATCTTTTCAAAGGGCTCTTCACGCTTGGGCCTATGGAAAGTGAGCCTGTTGGGTCAGCAACGTGGGTATTCTTTGGGGACACTCATAGAAGATTTGGCTTCTTGTGATAAGCACCTGAGAAGTTTGGCCTCAAGCCTACAAATGTTAAGCAAGGGGAAAAAAATTATAAATGTAGAGCATGTTCTAAGCCTACTGAATTTCACGAAAGACTTCATCAACATCATCTGGCTTTTGTTCAGGCTTAGAGTCATTATTACAATTACTGACAAGAATGCAATGCCAAAAAGCAAGGTTTCACAACTAATCTTTTCTCTGCAGCTCAGCCTTGATTCTTCTTCTAGGGATAACTTTGTTACACAGTCATTGTGTTTCTCTTGGTTAACAAAAAAAAAAAAAGTAAATAAATCAGCTATTGGATATACTCCATAGTACACTCTTTATCATGTTCATTTTAGATGTACACTGACATCATCCACACTAGGTAGGCAAGTGTTTGGCTTCATTTGAAGAAATGTTTAAGTGTTAAAATGCAGCTGGAACTGAAAGTATCCAGACTGGCTATTTTTTTGACAGTTCAACAGTGGGTAAAAACATGAATGTGAATGGGAGTGAAATAATTAGCAAAACGGAAATCTTAAGAGTCTGGAGAGGAATAAGGTAGCAAACCCAACTAATTTCCAGTGCTACAGAATATCTGAGCATCTCATGGGCTTTGAATTTATCCTTTCAACATGCCTCAGAGAGAGGTGAATAAAAGGCCTGCATTTTGCAGGTGGCAGGCTCTGCCCAGGGCGGTTTTGGTTAGGAGATGATTGAACCCTGGTCTCTAGAGCCCTGAAGTGAGACTCTCATCCCAGACTGGGTGGCTCTTTGGGAAGAGGCAGTGTATGGGCTCTGCAGCACAGGTCCTGGAAGAAGCAAAGCTGTGTCTCACTGCTTCTTTTTACTTTATGTTAAAGCCAAGGGAGATGGAATTTCCAGAGTAGGGTGTGACCAAAGCCAGGAGGGCAAGCATTACAGAAAAAGGACTATTGAAAACCTTAGAGAAAACCAAGCATGAGAATGTACTGGTTTTCTTTCTGTTTCCCCCCACCTTGTGTTTGAAGCAAGGCTGAGTGTTTCAGTCCTCTACAAGCAGAGCTCTCCCTGCACTGCGCTTTCCTCCACAGTGATTTACAGACTGCTCTCCTCTACTTCATTCTTCTTCTGGGAGAGATTGCCAGTCCTGTCAGCATTATCCTCTCTGACACTTCGCTCTGGAAATATTTCAGGATCAGACATGCTTTTCTTGCTTTCGCTGCCTATATTTCTGGAAGGGCCATCAACCAGACAATGTTTTGCACCCGAGTCTGATGCCAGTGCCAGAACAGGGATGACTTAGCAGCCACTTAGTCTACAGAGCCCAGTACCAGCCTTGTTCTACAAACAGTAGCAAACCTGAAAATCCAGGGAAACAGGAAGCTTCTTGAAGTGCAAACCTTTCCCTTATTCAGACCTTCTGGCTGTAGTTGCTGATGGAAAGGAATTTGCAGTGGGAATTGCAGATCAACCTAAATCTCCAACTAAATATAGTCTTGCAGTGGTGAGGGGAAGGAGGGGAAATATAACAGGGTGGGGATGAGCCGAGACTATTTTTTTGACACTCAAAACCTATGTTGGGAGTAGTTAGGCATAATTAACTGATGATGAGTTTGCAATAGCAAGGTTTGTGTCTTTAAATTCTATCCAAGTAGATCAAAGTTGAAGCAAGGGACACCCAGTGTTCAAAAGACGTGTTACAAAGCTGTGCATGTTACAAAAAGAAAACACTTGTAAGTACCAAATATTACTCACTGGATAAAAATAAAGCAAATGACTCATGATATTAAAGAACTCTATAATAAACAAAAGTTGCAAAATGCCTGGGAAGACTTAACTAATTGAACTGCTAGTCATTATATTCCGGCCAATGTGGCCTTCCACTAGCAGGCTTGAAAAACTAATTGGATGCCAATGGGAGGTTAGTGTGAACTGCAGAGGAAGGGTGTGTGAAATAAGGGGTAAGTGTAAGTTCAAAGGGTTTCTGAAGGCAAACCATGCCTTGACATGCATAGGAGTACTAAAAGGTACTTTAATCTCTACCATTTCCATGCCCATTTAGGAAAAGAAAAGTTCCCTCAGGGGCCACGTGGGGTCTAGGGGACTTGGAAGGTGAATTTTAAAGATTTGATCTAGTAAGGAGGGGTTGAACTTAGGACCAGCCCAAATTATGCATGGCTTCACCCTTCCAGCATCTCATCTGCACGTCGTCAAATGTAAACCATAACATTGGTAAGATACATGGTGGGAATTACACTGGAACTGGATTTCAGGTGCCAGAAACTACAAGTCTGAAGTTCTACCTGATGTAAGTAATTTTGCTGTCAGTGTGGTACTCAGTATTTACAACTGCAGAACGGTTAATGTGAGGCTCAGCTTGACACAGTGGTATGAAATACTGCAAAGGTGACAAAGTTATCTCTACTCTTGTTTATTGCCTGAATTCAGTTCCAGTGTTTATAAGACAAAGAACAGTATTCTAATAGCAGGGGGGAAAAAAGAGAGATTTAATTCAGTAGTGCATATGAATAATACTTGAAAAGACAAATAGTGTTTGGTTTAGTTAATATATTGCTCATTAGTGAACCACAATACAGACATTTTTTAAAAGACTGCAATCACCATGACAACCTGATAACATTTAGTCACATCATTTCCGAATATGATTATCCTCCTCAAAAACTTTTCTTTTTTTATGAAAACAGACAGCAGATTTCAAGTCTGCGGTCTGTTCTTAAGATAACCTGTTTGTTCCCTCTTTGAAAAGCACTGCAATACAGTGGGAAAATGCAAGGAGAAGTGAAAGAAAGATATAAGTGCAAGGGGGGAACGTGTATTAAAATTGAAATCCCAAGTTCAAGGGAAATCTTGCTGTCCTACACGGAAAAACCCATAGAGAGGGAGTGATTTACTCAGGTTTACTCAGGACTGTAGGTTTTACTTCTAATAGAATCTTCCTTGAGGTGCTGTGATTCCATGGTGGGAGTAGAAGTTCAGCAGCAATCAGATGAGTATAAATGCAAGACCAAAAGGAGGTGGAGATCAAGACATTTGGGAACACTCATCCTTGCAGTCCTTCAGCAGCACAGCAGAGAAACCAGCTGCTACTGTGAACCCACAGGATGATTCTGGGCCAGCCTGCGGGCAGGACTGTCTGACCTCCATACTGACTTGTCCCTGAAACTCTGAAAAGCCTTGGAAGAGGGGCAGCACATCATGTCAGAGGCGTGCAAGATGTGTTGTTGCATGAGAAATAGTGGGGAGGATGCCTGCTTTTTGTCCCATGGGCCATAGCTGGTCTGGGCAATGGTCACAAGGGTACTCAAGGCACAGTGGCTGCAGTTGCTAATGCAACAGAGGCAGGTCAGTAGTTCCCTCCTGGGATGGAGAGAGGTCATGTTTCCCTGTTTTCCTGAGAGCATTACCTACTTCACTTTCTGAGGCAAACGACTTTAAGAGTACAGTAGCTTACGTCCGCTTGCAGCTAACATAGCTAAGTGACGTGGCTTGATAAATGGATTGAATTTATCGGCAACTTCTGCTGTCTTACACTGATTTACTATCATCATCTCAGGCACTGCCAAATTATTATTTTATTGGGAAGGAAAATAGAGGTACCACAAAGTGACACTTATTCCTAAGAAGAATTTGGCAGGCAGCCGTGATAAGAACGACTCAGTGGCCTGAGTCTGATCCTCCCAGTGGGACCGCTGCAGTGTGAGGATTCCCTTACTAGGATACAGCGGGAGTGGAGTCTGCAGCCCCCCTTGGCTGGCGTCCATGGCATCTCATTAGGTTAACACATTTTGGATGAAATATTTGCAAACTCCAAATGTGTGCAAACTTGCAATTTCCCACATAATTAATTGTGATTTCCTGACATAAATTGTTGCAATTAGATGGTTAAGCACTCACGCTTCTGGTCCAGGCAAGATGACTGCCGGCAAAGTCACTCGTCGGGAATTTGCAGAAAACCAAGGAGAGAGTGTGCAAGGGCTGTCGAAATAAATTTGGTCTAGGAGCCTGAATTAATTGAATTAATATTCAGGATGGAAATAATGTATTTTTATTGCCCAAATGAATACAGATAAAGGACCCAAGCCCATGGCTTGAATTCAGAATGCTTGGGATTTAGGAATTTGGCTTGATTTGTGAAGACATGTGGCTAGTCACCCTGAATATATTCAGCACTGAGGTTTTGCACCATTATTTCTGACTTCTCCTGGGCTGCACAGGGCAAAAATCACCCCCAGACCTTCTTTGCATGGGAATCCAGGGTGTGATTCCCCCCAAAGGTGATTGGTACCAGTGCAGGACTGAGCAGCCATTCTGCCCTGGTTCCTGGTTTAAAACAAGAATGTGTGGGACAGGGAGACTTCATAGGGACTATTGAAAAAGGAGGTGATATATAAGACCTTCCCTGTTTTTCTCTGGACTGCGAAACAGCCCAGACAAGTGCTGGAACATGAAAACAAGAGAACGGTCTTGAGCAAGGCAGCATTACCAGGGGTCAGACTGAGATGGCCTCCAGGGCCCCCAGCCTGAAAAACACAGACAGGCTTAGATGGTGCTCTGCAGGTGCCTCATAGGTGCTGGCAATTGCCCCTGGACCAATCATTGCTGGCATAGAAAGCACACCATGCCTCAAAGCCATTTAGCAGACTGCCAAGACACCAGGTTTCTGTGGCAGGAAGAAAACACCTGCAAATAATCCTCTTACTGCAGTCTGTGTTTCATGGAGAGAGCATGGCTCTGCTCAAACAGCTGTTGTCCAAACATGGGAGCACTTGAGGAACAGTATCTGGCCACAGGGAGCATTGGCAGAGCTCTGGCCGTGGCACAGCCAGGGGTGATACCACAAAAGGTTATAGACATCCAGGTGTTGGGGACTTCGGTGTGCCTGCCATCATTCTCAGTGGGATCACCATGCAACATGAGCACATTTTAACCCAGTTAGTTCTTGGTGTTTGCTAGTGAAGCTGGCAGAGGGCAAGCAGCAAACAGCATGGTGTTTCTACACTGGCTTCCCTCACAGGCTCTGGCAGGTTGCTGAAGTGAATTTCATCCCCGGCACTGCACCAGGATGGTATTTGGGAGTGTGTGATCTGAGGCAATGCAGCTCCGCGCCAGGCACCAGCCTCCGACCTCTCAAAGAGATGCTCAGCTCCACTTGGCTCTCTGCACGGTGGGAGTGGGAAAAAGGGCCGAGGTTTCTTATCTCTTATTTCATCATTTTATTGCAATATTGTGGCTGATTAAGTACTTGAGAATGACTCTTCATGCAATTTTGGTTTTGCAAGCTCCTTAGGGACAGGTCCTTGTAGCCTGTGTTGCTCCATTTCAGAATGAATAAAGGAGGCTATGTTAAACTGCCCTTCAGGAATTACAATTATGAAAACCTCATAAAATTATTCAAAACACCCTTTCATATGCACTTAATGGAGCCATGTTAACCTGCTATTCTGTTTTTAAATGATAAAAATCTGTGCTAAAAATCTAGGACAAAAATCTAGCCCAGAACTACACGTTTCACAGGAGTTATAAACTCCTCAAGACAAGTGGCTCTAATGGAAACAAAAACAACTCTGTAATGGTAGCAGGTGCAAAATGAAGCAGTACATTAAAAATAGCCTGGCTGCATTCTCCTGTGGCATGAGTTCTACATGCATATCACTCCAAAATAATCCATTTATCCTTTCTACCCATGGTTACAAGGAGCCAGCTCCGTGCTGTGTATCCTGGGGTTCTGCAGCCACAGCTGTGAGAATTGAAGCAAAACCGCAGCCCGCCAGCCAGGCGCTCCCCTTCTGCCTTCCATTTAACATCAAAACCTTTTCCTTGGCTTCTCCCTGCTGCAGGTGGGGGAAGGACTTCCAGAAGCCAGTGCGTCTCTTCAGCCCCTGATGCGTGCTGAATTTATTTCTAAGTGTATGAGGTTAATTCACGTTTTGGTAAGGGGCTGTTTCAGCTTCAGGGTTTAGTGATCACGAGCTACTCTGGAGCTCTGAGAGCTGAGCAGCTTCCTATGAAAAAAAGAGTATTTTTCCTTTAAATTGGCAGCATTTTGCAAGGAGAACCCAGCTTTTACAGACTCCACCCAGCCTTTCTGCAATTTCTGCCTGTCATTTCTTCTCCAGTCCAAAACCCTGCCTTCATCCTAGGCTTCCTTTCTTTATTTGCCTTAGAACTCCTTTTTGGTGTCACGTAGGGACCTTATGGGATACTTTTTTCAGATTGCCTTTCCATATTTGCATTTGGCAGTCACATAATCAGGCCAGATGACTGAAAAATAATGATGGATGTAAATGCTGCCATGGTGCTAAAATCATGGAGCACGGTCCTGGAGCCTCTGGATCCATCCCAAGGGCAGCTTTGTGCTGTCCTCTTTGCAAGTCCGGGTGACAAAGACTTGCCTTTGAAAATGCAGATGCCCTGGCTGCTTGGGAGGACCTGCCCCTGTCCCTGTCCCTGTCCCTGTCCCTGTCCCTGTCCCTGTCCCTGTCCCTGTCCCAGGGGTGCATGCAGTGGAGTTTGGCTCCAGGAACCCCCAGTGAACTGCCTCTCTCTTCCAGGGACTGACCATCCCAGGCTGGCTGATGTCCAGGCCACTGTGAGCAAGTCACTTGCAGAGCCACATGAGGGGACACTTCCACATGCTGTGGTTTACCCACAAGCAGCAAACATAGCTAAAATAATAATTGTAATTCAAAGCATGATCTTCCCAAGTTGTTTGGAAGAGCAGGTTTGACTCTAACCAGACACTAAATTTTTGTCCTTATTTTAAGTGAGGAGTCGATGAGGGAAGTAATATTTTTTTTATGCCACGTATTAATTCACAAGCTTCTAGGAGGATACATGCCAAGTCCCACAGGACAGCCAGTTTGGCTCTCTGGCAACTGATTCGATCCTATTTGATCCTGTTCTCCTCTGATGGCTGGACTTTGGCTGGTGAGCTCAGCATCTGTAGTGCCCTACTACAGTGAGGAGGAAAGACTTTGCTGTCCCACCCACTCAGGTCAGCTGGCATCACCTGCAATGCATGCACTTCAAGTGCCCAGGGACTCCACCGAGTATAAATAAAAATTTTAATTCATAGCATCTGTCTTGTCCATCAGCATTTGTAGCCTTCTGGGTGCACCAGCAAAACAACTGGAGATACTGGCTGGTACTTGGTTAGTCAGGCTTTATTGGCAGACGCTTAACATAATGTAGTCCTTCCCCATGCTGAAGATTTTTGTAAGCTTGGAGGACTTGCTCATATTCCCAATCCATGCTCTGTTTATATTTTCTTTGTCTTGAACAAAAATTGGCCCCATTGTGTGGGAGCAACACTGGAAAAGAAAAACAAGAAACATCCACTGAGAGAAAATGGATATTGTGGGAGCTGAGGAAATGCACATACTTTGCTGATTCCATTTTCTGATGATGTCAGAGTCAAAGAATATCTCTAAAAAAAAACCCCTCAGCAACTTGGAATCAAAAGCTCTGTTCATCACAGTCTCTTGTTAAAAGAAGAAATGTAAACAATCTTCCTTGCCACCCCCACCACCCCCAGCCTCCAAGAAATTAAATCTGTCTCCATTTGGATGGACCCTCAGATGGAATTGAGGGTACGTCTCCAGGGAGAGAGGCGTTAATGTACCGGGGGAGGGATGGAGAGAAGGGGGGACAGGAAAACTTGATTGTGCCATGTGAAATGCAGGGATTCAAGCTGCTGCTTTTCATGAAGGCTGAAGAAGGGCGGCCTGACACTTTACAGATTGGGTGTAATATACAGGAAATTTGTCCTTTCTGCCAGAGCAGTCTAGGGATAGGGCTACCCCCCAACCT
>VZTM01027512.1:181080-225095 GCA_013400555.1 Jacana jacana
CAGCCACTTTGCTTGGCTGGTAAAAGCTCAGGAGAAAAGGGTTAAATAAATGTTTGTGATATGATAAGGTGCTTGTTTATTCAAGGGATGACAGATTATTGGCTCCCAAGGCAGGGTTGAAAAATAGTACAAAGGAGCTGGCGTTCCCTTCACTGATGTGATTTCCTCCTAAGGTTTTGCTCTTTGGTAGGAACAATATGCGCTGGGAATTAAGAAGGATGACTTTATTTCAGACTGGAACAGACAGACTAAGAGCTGCTTTCTGGAGTCACTGACTCTGTTTTTGTTTTTGTGGGGGTTTTTTGGGTTTTTTGGGGGGAAGGGGTGGTGGTGTGTTTGGTTTTTTAGCTTTTTTTTCCTTTCTGCTGAACTGTGTCTCCCAAACTCTTTGGAAACGGGGTTATCTCCTGTCCAGGAGGAACACCCGGCATGGCAAGCTGACTAGAACACTTCAGATTAGGGGTTTGACCCTTTTACTTTGTACATAATTTTCTATTTTATCACCATGTTTCTGAAGCTAGCTCCTGCTTCACTGCCCTTGGATAAAAGCTCAGGTCCTAGCTGAGTGTTGCGCATAAGTGAATAAAAGCCAGGCATTACAGCAGACCTGCCAGCTGCCAGAGGACTACGCACACTTCTCATAAACCAAATTCTCCTCTTGCAAAAATGCTGGTGAAATCCAGAACAGCTCTCTTTGGTTTGAGTGCAGCAGAGAGACTCTGAGTCACAGGGCTCACCCAGCCTCTGTAACCCCAGGGAGCAATGCTGCTGCAGGACCATGGGGCCAGGGCACGAGGCCTCCAATGTGGTCAGCCCTGAGGGTCTGAGCTTTGAGCTGCTCCAGCTTGTAGGTACAGACAGAAAATATGCCACTTCATTCCAGCTTCAGACGTCCTAAATTGTCTTCCATTGCCCCTTTGGTAAAGGCTTGAGTGAGCTCCCCCCTCCACCATGAAATGTTTTAGGCTGAGGGGCTGGGGAAGATGCTGGGAAGCAGGACACTGCACAAGGTTGGGGTGCCCCTCTCTAACCACGGTTGACAGTGCTGCCAGAAAAGCCCAGATGTGCTGTGAGAGCATCTGCGCACCATGGGGAGGTGTGGATTTGGGCAACGGCGAGTGTTTCCCACCAGTTATGTCACCCCAAAAAATTACTTGCTGGCCAAATGCCTGCAGCCCTAGGATGATGCCTCATCAGTGCCACCAGCCAGGGGAGCTCTTCACATTGAAACTTCACATTATTAAGACAAATACACATTGTGTGATCACAACAGAGAGAAAGGCAAGGGGAGGATTTAATTTCTCGGCAGCAGGAGATGTGCATGACAGCACGTTGGAGGGGACAGCAATGGAGGTGTGGCTCTGCTAACAACAGCTTCCAGGCTGTCACCCAGAGGCACAGCCGTGATATTCAAACTGCACCAAGCTGGTCAAGTCAGTGCACTTCAAATACCACAGGAGAGCACGCTAGTGGTTGCTCATTGGGAAAATCAGGCAGCAGTTCCCATGATGCTGGAGTAAATGACAGTTAAGCCACACATTTGTTTTCAATGCTTGGATCTGGCACTGGATTCCTTTTTAAATGAAAACTATGCCAAACATCTTTTATAATTTTTTTCCTCAAGCAAATATGCAAGCAATCCAGCAGAGGAGTGCCAGAAAGGGGTAAAGAAAAAAACAGCCAAACCACCACCACACACATGCACACAACAAACATTATTTAAAGGCTTAAAAGAGGCCAAGTGGCTTTAAACCCTAGTAGGACTGGGATATTGAACTCTGCTCCAGTGAGTGTGTGTGTGTGTGTGCATGCAAGGGAAGGGAGAGTAAATACATACATGCTAGGGGTATGCATGGAATGACTTTCACACTGTCTATTCCTGTCAGGTACTGCACTACCTTGCAAATAAATACAGATATGAATAAAGCGGGGGGATGGGGAAAGGGATGTGAATCAAAGCTTAAGATCAGAACTTGGCTCTTGGAAGGAAAACTCTGACTCATTTAATGGGTAAACCCAGGAGCAAACTATGGGAGCTAGCTGATCCACATGTTTCTTTAGTGCTGTAGTGGCGTGGGCCCAAGCAGCAAAGACGCTGCTCCAAATATCCTTGGAGCTGTATGCATTCATGACAAACAAAGATCAAGCAGAAATGGGGTGCAGGCTGCACTAGAAGGTGGATTAATGTTCAAAGGCCGAGTCAAAGGAGAGAGGAGATAAGGCAAACAGCGTCATACCAAAGACAGCTACTAAATGCAGTGGTAATCTCCTAAGCCACAGCCAAACAGAGCCTTTTTGCATTGTTGGATGTGAATAACTCAGGGACAGATGGGGGTGGGGATTGGGGTATGGATGGGTGAAGGTCCGCCTGAAGGCCTGCTCCTCAGCACTTCTAGGTACAAAGTTCTTTCCCCTCTCCTCCATTCTGGTCCTGCTAGACCCATCGCTGTGGGACCTGAGCCTTCTGCCTTGCAGGAGACTTAGCTGAACACTGATGCTGGTAAGCATGAGCCAGATCCTGCTCCCTCATGTACAGAGTGGGGGCCCCGACCCAGACCAAAACCCCAGAGAAAACGGGTCTGTAAGCCTTCTCTCCCCTAGAGATCCTCATTGCAACTTCTGATAATTTGTTCTTAAATGTTCTTAGTAACATTTCATCATGAATGCTGAAATAATTTCTACTGGCTTAAGCCTCTTTTGAATATTAAAATGTTTCTTTTTAATTAATATTGAGTTATTAATATTATAAGAGAAACATCTTGTCAGGTTTCTGCTATAATATTGAATTAGCCTTTTTTTGGATCTTGTTGCTTTGTGCATCCTTGCTAGTTTTTATGATCCTATTACCTCTGTTTGAATGGTATTTTAATATACTTTCAGCATCTCACCATCTCTATACCGTCTTGTGCACTGCCACAAGATTTATTAGGACTAGGAGGCCAGACCATCCTAAAAACATGTCCTTTGCTTACTCCCACATCAATAAAAGGCACCAGTATCATTTTAGCTCTACAAGAGTTGTGCAGCTATTAACAAAAACTCTTTGATATGCACCCAGTGCCCATAAAGTTCTCTGTGGGTCAGGTGCTTAGGAAGCAATGGTGCCTAAAAATTCCAGACAACTGTGTTTGGCAGTTTACAGCAAGTATTTCTATGGTCTTTTTGAGAGTTGTCTCTGGTGCTCTGAACTTGAATGGAGGTAATGCTTCCCCAGCTGTGGTGCAACTTTGTCCTACTTGGTAGACTTAAGTCAGTTCACACCAGGGGCTGAACTGGTTTGAACAAACATTGTAAAATATCCAGCTCTGCAATGTGTCAGTAATCTCTGCCAATAGAAATATTCTTACACACGTCCTTCAGCTGCCATTTCTGTTTATCGACACAAAAAAAGGAGGCAAATTTTATTACATGCACATACTCCTGTCCCTACCTATATGAACAGACTATCCTAACCCTAAAAGCAACAGCTCAGGATGCAAACAACTTCTCCTGTACTGGGAGAAAAATAAAGCATCAATAGGATTGCATATTTTCAGTTCCAGCTTTTGTTTTCAGGACGCTCGCTCAATTTGTGGGTCAGGTTAAGTCAAATATTTCCATGCAGTGTTTCACAGAGGAGAACAGACACTCCTTTGGCTGCTGAGCTATTTCTCTTCTTGGACATGAAGTTGGTCTTCAACCAAGCCTGGGTAACAGGTTAACGGAAAGTCAGGGGAAGGTCTTGTAGGATGCAATATTTCTTCCCTAAGAGACTATGTGGAACCAGAGGGGAAGGAGGTTACGTCCTGAGGCTGTGTCTTTGCATGGGCCTTACCATCCACTGGGGAGACCACTGGCCGAGGGTCAACATTCATCTCCTCACCAAGGCTGTTTCCACCCAGCATTTGGGTGGGATCTGAAACCAAAGGTTGACTTGCCAGATTTGCACAGGTCACAAAAAGTGATGACTGCAAACCCTGTCACCCAGGGATGTCCAGTTCCCCCCCTGCTATTATGTGATATAGGGCCAGGAATTAAGGAAGCTCTTGTCCCAGTCCATTGTCACAGCTCGTCTCTATCCCTCATCCCCACAGGCCAGTTATTTCAGCCCCAAGCACACTTTCAGTGTCATTCTGCACCAAAACTGTGCTACTGAACATGGCATGTGCCCTGTCTGCCCCTGCCACCATGGTACATGTGGCAAGTATTTTCTTTCTTGACTGTGATCACTGTGATGGCTGATTGGCCTCCCTCCATTCCCTTACTCCCCACCCCAAGGAATCACATGCTGAAAGCAATTATAATTTGGTTGCTGATAGAGTTCTGCGATGATAGGGATCACAACCAGCAAGACTTTAATTATGGCCTTTTGAAGACCAGCCAAAGGCTGCTGTTAACCACATCCCCCTGTCACCGCTGGTCATATGACTGCCTGGCACTGTCTCTGGGGTAATGCACACTCTCTGCTTCCCCAGCACAGCTCCATCTCATCAGAGGAGTTGTTTTGCCCGTTGCAGGAGGGGTAATTCCTTCACTTCCAGGGAAGCAATCGATCACATACACAGTCTACTTCTTGCACAGTGGCACTAGGCTGGCCAGGAGCTCCCTCAGACCCCCTCCCTGATGGTATCCGGCACTACGCTGCAGGAGAACTAATGATGCTGTAGCAGCCCCAACTTCTGGAATTTCCTGGCTTTTCTTAATCTTAACATCTCATAAGCGTTTATTTGCAGATGCATATCCTTGTTCTCTTCTCACACAGCCTGCTGTAAATCACCTCTGCCTCAGCTGCAATCAATGCAGTTGCCTCAGAAAGGAAAGGCCAGTTCCCAGAGGCAGGGGGACTGCTGCCAACCCCCGAGCAGTGTCTTCTTCACCACAGACTGAGCCTCCCAAGCTAATTGTGCCATCTCCAGGGACCACAGCAAAACCCAGCTCCTCATCCAAACTTTCCTCTCAACATCTTCACTAAGCTGAACTCACAGACCTTCAAGAACTTGCCCATTGCTAGTTCTTACCTGGAAGAAGGATCATCTTGCTACTTTTTTGTGGAACAATGGATCCAGCCAGCTTCTTGATAAAAGGAAGAGGTTTTTGGCTAACAGGCTTGGAATAAGCAAATGCTTTATCTGAATGCACAAAGTGATCATTAATATAATGTGCACTAGAAAGATGAGTAGCTTTGTTTTTAGCTAAGTAGGAAATGCTGTTATTCAGAGGTTGAAGATCAAGTGGCAAAATGGTTAAAGCGTAAACAAGACTGGAGAGAGATGAAAGAGGGAGCATCTGTCTTCTTATTTGTTCATGGTGATCACTTGCAGTCCATATTTTTGTGATGGTGACAACACTCACTGCACTTTAAAAAGAAATTAATGGTGAATTGGTCTCCAGTTACTGTACAATGTTCTTCACACATAGCATACAGTGTCAATCATCACACCAAAAGTAGATTATCCAAATCACAACATCACAATGATGGGAATATCTTTTCTGTTGGAAAAAAGGTATTGTTTTTATAGGAATTAATCTCCTCTTCAGCAGGAGGCCCAAGTACCCATTGTTGGGGCAGAGAGGCAGAAGAGATCTGATAGATCTCTGCCTTGAACCGCAAACAGTCTGCATTATCCAGCTCCACATTCAAACTTTCTGAAAGGTCAAACTTTCCGAAAGATCAAAGCTTGAACCTGTTGGCCTAGCTGCCTCCTCTCCCCAGCGCTACTGCTCAAGCTTCCCAGGACTTTGCCAACCTGTCCCTCTTGGAGGGTGGCCTAGGCACCTGGTGACTGGCTTACCACCGGCCCGCTGTCCATCCTCTCCCGAAGAGGCACCAGCACACAAAGATATGCCAACCATCACCTTCTCCAACATTTGCTCTGGGATGCAGACTCTCACATTGCAGCCAAGGCCTCATTGCTGAAGACTGAATCTCCAGAAGAGATATTTCTCCTCTACAGAGAGCTGCCCTCCCGGCTCTCCTCTCCTCTGGGCCTTCCTCAATGCACCACAGTCCCACCCCAAGGCAGAAAACCATTTCACATTTATGGCAGGTGGCTGAAGCATACCCACAGAGAGGAATGACTGTAGCAAAGCAGACACTTGCCCTCACTGTCCCCGCACTCCTGGGAGAAAGATGGAAGGGGGTTTCACTGCAGGGCAGCACGGAGCCATAGAAACCTGGCACAAACCTGCAGCCACCATGAAATAACACATTGTGGAGAAAAAATCCAGCCTAGGACAGCTCAGCACCCAAGCATCCCCAGTGGCTCTCCCCTCCATCCCCAAAGCTGGTGTGTGCCGTGTGGCCATCTGGCATGTCCATCCCTGGCTCCTGCACCCAGCCTGGCCAGGCAGAAAAGGATATTTGCCTCTCATGCTCCTTGGAGAACATTCCTCAGATAAAACTGGGTTCATAACTCATCAAAAAATATACTAAATTACAGGAAAGCTGTAAAAAAAGAAACCTATAAACTGTATGCTGATACAAGATGTACTGAAAGACATAACTGTAAATCAATATACACCTCATAAGAAATCTTGCTATACTTAATGTGTACAAAATATGAAGCAAATAATTACATATCAGTGTATATTTCTACAGGCTGTTTTGGTTTGGGTTTTTTTTCTCTCAGCCTGAGATGAAAGCTAGCATTACAGATTTATTCTAGTGGAAATGCCGATGTTTGTGTGAAGTGAACTCTTTCTTTGTTTATGTAACCCTGGGTTTTCAGCTACTTTATCAAATAACTACCTCTTCATATTTGCTGGCTGGCAGAAAACCTTAGCTTTGTTCCACAGCTCTAGTTACAGTCAGGATGATACAACAGGCACGTGGTTAAGGGGATTTTAAAGTAGCTAAAATGCCCTGGGAGGGTTTCTATCTCTGAAGATGGCAAATTTTGTGGTGTTAGTCTGTGGGATAAATGTCCCACAAAGGAGGAAGGTGGTGGTTAAAGACTTTCATTTGTATAATGCTTTCTCTCTGAAACAACAATGACCTTTATAGTATGCTTTAAGTTTTGGTCACTCCTGAAGTGGTCAGGCAGTTGGACAAGATGGTCCCTTCACAGAATCACACAGAATATCAGGGATTGGAAGGGACCTTGAAAGATCATCTAGTCCAATCCCCCTGCTGGAGCAGGAACACCTAGATCAGATCACTCAGGAACACGTACAGGCAGGTTTTGAATGTCTCCAGAGAAGGAGACTCCACCACCTCCCTGGGCAGCCCCTTCCAGTGTTCAGTCACCCCCACTGTAAAGAAATTTTTCCTCATATTTAAGTGGAACCTCCTATGTTCCAGCTTGCCCCTTGTCTTATAATTGGATGTCACTGAGAGGAGCCTGGTTCCATCCTCCTGATACTCACCCTTTACATATTTATAAACATTAATAAGGTCACCCCTCAGTCTCCTCTTCTCCAAGCTAAAGAGACCCAACTCCCTCAGCCTTTCCTCCTATGGGAGATGCTCCACTCCCTTAATCATCTTGGTAGCCCTGCCCTGGACTCTCTGAAGCAGTTCCCCGTCCTTCTTGAACTGAGGGGCCCAGAACTGGACACAATATTCCAGATGAGGTCTCACCAGGGTAGAGTAGAAGGGGAGGAGAACCTCTCACGTCCTACTAACCACCCCCCTTCTAATACACCCCAGGATGCCACTGGCCTTCAACTATTCTGTTCTAGTCACTCTCTTATCCCCGTCTTGTGGTGTAGCACAAAATGACCTGAAGCAGGAGAAGAGCTTTTGCTTTCATACCTTTACAGTGGCTGAGGAGGAGATTTTGCTTTTCATTGCCACCATGTCTCTTAGGCGCTAGAAAGCAGGACCTGTGAACACATGTAAACCACCTGCATTGCTGAAGGTGATCTAAAACTGTCTATCCTCCTGAGCTTAGCTCCTACACAGGTTGTCCTCGTGCATTATTCACAACCCTACTGGATTAGCCCACTGTGGACCCAGAGTTAATGACAGGGGGCGGGGGCAGGGGTGAGTGCAATGGGCCATACTAACTGAAGAGATGTTCTGAGTGCAGTGGGCATTTCAGGTGCATGCTGCCTACCTAGCTAACATACATGTCTTTTCCATTCAGGTTACAAGGGAAAGTTACAGAACAAGACCATGAGACTTCCATGCAACAAGTACAACTCCTGCAGAACCCTGCAGCCCATTTTAAACAAGGGATTAGCAAGTGCTATCAGGGCAATTTTACACTGTTTTTATCAACATTTATGTAAAAACACTTTTCACATTTATATATGTATAATTGCCACTTTTCTTATTGCCCCACTTATTAAAAAGTACTTCTTTCTGTCTCTGGTTAATATAATTTTGCCATTTTCTTTTCCTCATCTAAAACAAGAAGTTGCCTTTTTAATGGGTTACTTGCTGAAGAAAATACAAAATATTTTTTTCCACACCTTGCCAAAAGTTGTGCTAATGAAAGAGCGGCAGGGTCATGTACATCCAGATATGTCATGGCTGTAAGGGTAGTGGGGAGAGAAGACTGTGTGTAAGTGGGGGGTATGATTCATTTGGATAACAATAGAGTCCACTGCCCTTTTCTACCAAATGTTTTTAGTTTGCCTCAAATAAGTCATTGTCTAACTTGTATAAATCTTTCCATTGCTTCTTGAATAATTGTTATATAATTGGGAAAAGTATTTTTTGGGTTTTATAAGGGGGGAAAAAAATGCTGATTGCGATCACTTCCAAATAACACTTAACTCCTTGACAGAAGGTCAGCAGGAGGGTTTCTGCATGTGTGTGTGTGTGTGTGTGTGTTTTCTTTCTAATCTGTGAGCTGTTCCCTGAGAGACACATTGAGAACTGGGGCTTGTCTGCTGACATGTTTTACACAGCTGATCCATTAGGATCCTGCTCTTCCTAGCCTCCCTGGCACCGCTTTGATCAGCGACATGTTTAAAAAAAAAAGAAAAGGAAAAAAAAAAAGAGTAAAAGGCACTTCTCTGATCAGGAATCCCTCCCCTCCACTAAATCATCTCGGGCACTTTTAAGCTATAGGAACCACTGAAGGACCCCTCAGCTCTGCGAGGCTTCATGACAGCTCTATGCTAAAACATCCAGACGTGAGACAGGAACGTCTTTTGCCCAGTGGCCTCTTCTGCCCAGCTCTAGGGTTAACCTCTTCCCTGCCCAGTGGGGAGCCCCTGCCAACCTCCTCTGCCATGTCTGCCTTTCTAACAGGATATTTTCCAAAGGACTTGAAGCCCATCCTGTACACCAGGCAAAAAGGGTAAATGTCAGCACAGCTTCGCCTCACCTCCCCCACTCCTTGTAAAATCTTGCCTTGCTTGAGATATTTGGCTGCTGCAGGATCCTGCCTTTGCCTTCCCATTGAGGAGGGAGGTTTTAATTCATTTTTGCTGAGCATTTTTCCAAGGGTCAGCCAGAAAAGCATACGGAATATCTCTGCAGGAGGGCACAGAGAGGGAAAAGGGAGATGAGGGGACATCAGGAGCAGGGATAGGTACAGGTGTGCCTGCTTAGGTTGCCACTGGTGCCCAAGCCAGATAGGTATGAAAATACGATTGAAGGGACAAGCTTCCAGTGTATCTCAGTCAACCTAACAGCTGACATGAGGCTCCAGGGGCACAGAGACTTTGAATAAGCTGTGGATTGCAAAGGTGGTGAGAGATGCTCTGTCCACATGGGAGCATCCTCTGACAATGCACAGGGTTGACACAGCCAGGCTGTGGCCATGCCTGTACCATAGCTCCTTGCAGCATACACACAACCAGACAAGTCCTCACCAAGGGGTGAGTGAACCCCTATGGGTTAATCACAGCAGTCAACACTAGGACTTCCCAGGTCCAGCTGACCATGGCTGCTTGCTCCTGTTGTACTGGGAGGAAGTTAGGTGCAGCAGCGCTCAGGGACTGCTGACATATGTCACTGCTTTATGTCTTCACAAACCCTGTAGGATAGAGCCTGTTTCTTTAGCTGTTTGATGCCACTTTGGGAAATAAAGAACCAAGCGTCTTCTTTGTAGTTTGCTGAAGGCTCACATATAGAAACAGAGGCAGGATAACAGCATAAGAGCAAGCCCAAGAGGAAAAGGGAGACAGTTGTACAAAGGTGCAGGGGCCTCCAGCTGTGAGTGAGAAGGTGAGGGCAGCCTGGTATGCTGCTGCTGCTTCTGTGACAATCCAGATCAGCTTCCCCATCCCTTCACTTTTAATGTCCCTGAACCTGGTGATGTCTTCAAATCGGTCACTTCCTGGGCAATTGCCAGCAATAACATTGAACAGCCCATGTCTGGGCAGTGAGGAAGGAAGAACTAACAAAAAGGTCATCAGTGCCTTCCAAGAAAAAAAGGAAAGTCTTTGTTGTGCTTGTTTCTTGCCACATTGTCACCTTGCTGGGAGGCAGAGCCAATGAACTCAGTATAATATGGTGGCTCGAACACTAAAGAAGTACCCTGTGATGTTCATTAGCAGCAGGTATAGTGTCATGGTGGAACTAGCGCAAGGTGGTACTGATTGCTCCCCTGTGTTCAGGTCTTCAAAGTCACTGCAGTTTGCAGTAGATGGAGTACATACCAGACATTGCAGAGATCCGAATGAGTTGTCCACTGCTCAAGGAAATCCCCTAAACCACAGCTCTAGCAGCTTCCCTTCTGCTCACCCATCTCACCCCCACACATTAATTCCTTGCCTTTTTTGAGCATTTTTCACTGACTTGAGTGATGAGAGGGACTTTTTGCCCTGAATGTCCAGCGTGCCCTTTTTATTTGGTTTACAGAACAAATAGGGATAATGTGATGGAGGATCTGCTCTTGACAGCCTTCTTGAGGCTGATATTTTGGCAGCGCAGAAGTTGAGGAATCGTTGAAACATGCTTTCTTTTTCCATACCCCTGGTACTAGCTCACACATAGCTCTGTGATTGCCACATCCACCAACTCTTCAAAATATCCAAATACTACAGCTTGTCTTTGAGGCAGATTTGAGAGCACGCACGGTTCCACCTTTGGCATGAAACATTTGCAAGAGTTTAAAGGTACTGTCATCTGCATTGTTTCAGGGAGGCTTTTCTATGTTAAATTGTGGTAGTAACGTACCCTCAGTTGTTCACATTTCAAGTTAAAGTCCCTGCAGCTTGGAGGACACCCCTAATCTGGGTCCCCACCACCTGGGTGTCTGATGTGGCACCATGTGCTTTGTTCAGCAGGCCAGGCTTAGAGAAGAATTTTTTACAAAAAGCAAAAAAGCTCAAATACCCAGACTCGGTTCATTTATGCTTCAGTTCAGACTGTGGCTGAAGGCAGATCTCTTCAGTTCTAGGTTTTCCTCACAGTATAAATCCCCATGACTGGATCCCATAAAACAGTCTCATAAGCTCCCTAAGAATTTGTCGGGATGCCAGGTCCAGTGTGCCTAGCCCTAGCAAAAGGGGGTAGCTGAAAGCAACCAAATGAAAAGAAGACAAACACCTTAGTAAAAGCAAGGATTTTTTTTTGTTGTTTTTAAAAAAAGCCACATTAAAACAACATTCATTTTTTTCAGGCCGTTTGCAGATAAATGACCTCCGTTCTTCTAATTAAAGAAAGTGTGCAATTATCTTAATCAGATCTGTGGGAAGAAAAGCAGTCACTGAGTCTCAAAAGACAGGTTCTGAGAAACTGCAGCCAACTTTTCCTGGGGCCGACTGGAGACACTACATCAGAAACAGCATGAGCCCTGCCAAAGCCTTCTTCCTGTGAAAAATGATGTTTCAATTTAGGCTCCTGTATATTGTATTCGTTAATCTCCCTCTCGCTTACTCACTTGTTCTCTCTCGCTCTTTGGCACTGTAAGTAGAGGCATGAAGAAGTATTGCCTTGTATTGATATGGGCATTGCATCCTAATTTCTCAATGAAATAAAGTCAAGTTCATAATTTTTGTTCCCTACTAGCCTCCGTGTTCTTTCTATCTTGTGAACCAAAGATGAGCTATTTCATGATACTAGCCAAGGGCCAAAGCATTCAGGGACTTCAGGAAAGGAAAGTGCAATGAGAAAAGGTCTTGAAACCTGTAGCAACTGGGGTGTGTGTGGAGGTCCTGAGAGGCTATTGGAAGCTGAGCTCAAAGATCAGTCCCTCCTTTCTACAGACAAAGTAGGAAATTGGGCAAACTCCAGGACCAGTTCCCTTAACCCTTTACTGGGGTGTGTTTGTCAGTAACCTCCTCTTATTTATTCCATAGGCATTAAAGAATAGAAATTGGGGAAGGAAGAAACACGTGCCCCATTTATAAAAAAAAAAAAAAAATAAAAAAAATTTAAAGTAATAGCTATTCAAATAGCTTTCAAGTCGAAGACTTCTTCCTAGAAGTGGGGAAAATTATTTTTAGTCAGGCAGAGTAAAGAGCCAGCCCTACGACGATCTTCCAAACCCACAAACTGGTCTGCAACTGAGCAGATGGGTACAGAACCAATTATCAGAACAAATAACCTTTATTCTGTCCGTTCCCTACCCTGCATTTCCTAAGGGCATTTTCAAGCATGTTGTGAGCCATCTCTGCAGCCAAGCAGATGTTTGACTTTTCTCTGGATATTGCTCTTGGGAAGCGAGAGAGGGATACAAAGTTCCCCCTCGTTTGTCCATGGTGGGTAGTCTTGAGATCAGGGTTTGCACTCCCCGTGCAGGAGATAAGGACCATGTCACAAGTAAGTGGTTGTTGCTCCTGTTCGATGCTCATCCACCAGGATAGTTTTTCCTCAGTGTCTGGCCAGCAACCACCATTTACTCAGCAAGTACTTGCTTCTCTTTATGTCCATCTGGAAGTTACTTCATTGCAAGCATGTCCTGTAATCATACAATTACAGAACCATAGAATTGCCTAGGTTGGAAGGGGCTTTACAGGTTATCATGTCCACTTGGGTGGACATTTCATGCAGGAGCTTTCTCTGTTGCCACAGGTGACAACAGTCTGGCTAGTCCATTTTGGACACCATTCTTCTTTCCCACAGGAATGACCTCAACTCTTCAGTGAGTGACTGGTTTTGGTGCACAGCACAGCTTCACCTCTACACCTGTGCCTGCAGGTACAGGTGGTGCTAGTAAATAGAATCATAGAATGGTTAGAGTTGGAAGGGACCTTAAAGCTTATTGAGTTCCAACTCCCCTGCCATGGAGTTCCCACACCTCCCACTAAAGAGGTTGCTTAAAGCCCCATCCAGCTGGTTTTGAATACTTCCAGGGCTGAGGAAAGGTCTCCATGTGTTGGCAAAAATCTGGTTGCTCATACACAGGCAGTAAGCACCTCCAAAACCAGACTTTTTTTCTTATTATGGGGACATCTTTTTTCTAAACCTTTTTGACTCCAAGATTTTCAGTGTTTCTTATTGACATTTTCTAGAAAACACTTTGACTTTGAAATGTCCATAATATCTTTTTATTCTGCTTGTTATGTATATGTGTTTTTTTAACAAGTAAATGCTTGATTTTTCAGCTTTGGCCTGTTTTTGTTTTGGTTTGGTTTTGGTTTGTTGTTTTTGTTTGTTAGTTTCTTTTTTCTTTACAATTCTGCACCTAGAGAATAGTTAGATAGGCAGTTCCAAAAAGTAGAGGTTTCTGTGCTGTTGCCTGTGCTTTCTTGTTGACTCCTAATTTTTTCCAACCACTGGAAAAGGGGAAAAAGTCAGGATTAAAACTAGAGATGGGGCCCTAAAATGTCTCCAAACCAACAATAGGAAATGGATGTGTTTATTTTTTGGTTGGTTTCCAAAAATCTGAAGGAGGTAATACTTTATGTTAAAAGTATTTATTAGCTCGGATAATGAACACATTCAGATAAAGCAGCAGTTGCCCAAAGTGTGAGGCAACAAATAAGCTAAAGCTTGTCAAATTTTACGTCATGTAATGAATGTTTCAGTGCAAAACCAAAGCTTCTTGACCAGTCAGGAGGGAATAATGTGCAAGTCAGTGTCACAAAGCGCTGTGTGTGCCCGTTCAATTGGGATGGGAAAAGCACTGGCATCCCCCACGATGGATTCAGCTTTCCTGTCACCCCTGGCCTCATTTGAGGAAGTTACAGGGTACAAACTGGGGACTGCAACCGACCCTCTCTGCCAATTCCTAACAGCCCCCAGCCCATGGGGTGGATCGAACAAGCAAGGCTTGCACTTACATCCATGGGTCCCAGCAGGGCCCTGGGGATTTGCCTGGTGCAGCAGAGGCTGGCAGGCTCCCTGCCAGCGGCTCCAGAATGGCAAGAACTGGAGGCTGGCCTGAGTGTCTGAAAAAACCCATCAGTAACATTTCTGACAAGATAAATTGCATTTTAAATGTGGAGATGACCTTGGTAATCAGAAATAAATCAGCAGGACAATCAAATTGATGGGTAAGTCAAATGTAGAGAATTTATATACTGGAGCCCTATAGAATAGCTTGGAAATCCCCATAAGTCGGGTCCTGGCTGAAATTTTGGTCCCTTTGCTGTAGTAATTTAACCGTTCTATTTACTTTGGCATTCCTCTTTTCAGTGACTTGGCCTGATCAAAATGCTTTGATATGTCCAGCAAGAATAAAAAATATAAAAGTTGAAGGGTAGTATCTTGGTTTAGGACAACTGTGAACATGAAATTTAATCCTTGGACTTCACAAGAGGGACTCTATAGAACATACCGGGGGGAAAGCAATTAATACTGCATTTAAAAAAAAAAGAGCAGTCCTTCCTTTTCACTTTGCTTTTCAATGTCCTGTAATTTGGGCCAAACCAAACAGTGCTTACGCCACTACTGATGTTACAAGTTCATGTACCACTGCTGATGTTACGTACATTAACACAGCAGTCACTGGAAAGGAAAAGCAAGTGTAATTTATCCAGAACATGGACAAAAGGAGAGTACAGAATGAAGCTGGTCCTCCCATTACTTTATTCCCTGCTGTTATTTGCTTTCTTGATGCACCCTTGCTTTTGTCCTTTTGACATGTAGGCTACCATCATGCTACACAGCTACCAGAGCCGAAACTGCTCCAAGGCTCATTATCCCTTGAACAATCTTAAATCTACAGGCACTGTTCTGACATGCTTCTAAAACCTATTTACTGGCTGCAGTGTAGCTATTCCTGCTTCATATCAGTGCAAGGAAAGTAGAGTCAGGCCAACTCTCTGATCTACTCAAGCTTGACATCCACATGCGCTGCACTTATATCGATCAAGAATTTGGCCCTGAGATCTCCACGTTCTCAGTTTGACCCAATGTTTTAACAAAATACTTCAAATCTGTGCCTCTTTTTTCTGCCTTTCCTCATCCTTTCCAAACTCTAATGCATACGCTTCATGTCTGCAAACTCAACCAAATGTCCCAGACCTCTTACAAGCCATTTATTGTTTTCTGTTATGCTTCATTCTTGAGTTTACACATATCTGCTTTCTTAAAAACTTTTTTTTTTTTTTTGTGGGGCTGATAAAGATTTTTCCAATGCTCTGAAGTAAAGTTGATTTTTCACTAACAGGAAAAGATATTCATCATAAAGCGTGTCAGGTAACAGTTGCTGTTTTCCATGGGCAAGACAGAAATGCCTGAGAACTGAGATTTCAGTCCCTGCAGTTGTCACTTTGGTGCCCAATATTCCTGTTTTCTTCCAGGGGTGTGTTCACTACCTCAGCATCTGAGCAGGCAGTTTGACACGGCATGACATGACAACTCCTTCAGAAGTCCTCTGATGGAGTTTTCATCTCTGTCTCCCTTGTTTGGGACAATACATTTAAGCATTTAGTAGTCAACACGGGGCAAAGCAGTTATTTTCTGACCACTCTACTTGCAAATTTTTAAAGTCCTTAAACATATAAAGGTTACAGTACTTTACTTGGACAGCTAACAAACAATACCACCAGTACTAACCAGTTGATAGCAAAGATAAAGTCAGGCAAAGAGTTGAAGGACTGGGAGAAGGATATAAAAAGAATCACAGTTTATATTTTTTGTATGTGTATTGAAGATTATTGAAGATCAAATCCAAGACACTAGATATGAGGCGTCGAAAGAAAATAACTAAGTTCATTGACAAGTGTTGAAGATCAAAGAGTAATAGTCAACAAAGAAGCTGGGAAACAGCTCAGGAAGAATTTAGGAAAGGTGTGGAGGCACATCAGTGAAAAAAATGTATCTTTGCTTCCACACCATGAATTGCTTCCATTCCCTGGTTTTCAAATGTAGAACACCCCACACAAGTTGTGCTAGGGGGAAGGGCAGAGTAAGGCCATATAAGCATGTCACATCCAGGTCTAAGTCATCTAATCATCTTCTCTAAGCATAGGGAAAGACCCTTTGGATAACACTTTTGGGAGGACGCATCAGGCACAACCTCAGCAGAAGACCTAGCTCAGGGATCACAGGGCTGGAAAAAGGCCACGCCACATCTGCTGCTACTGAAGGAGATGCAGGCTTTTGGGTAGTGTGATGGGAGAGCCAGATGTACAAGATTTAACTCACTCACTGTGGAGGACCTGCTTATTATTAGCAATGGAATCTTCTCACACTGAGACCAGATATTGGTTCAGCCATTGGACATGTGAGGATTCGGAATCATCTCAGTCTGCTGTTTCCAGAAGCAACTGCTGCCTCCAAACAACTAATGAAAGGATTCACTGCTTAGGATTTACCCATTTGTGATCTTACCTTTTAAAATAACTGATTAAGTGTAACATTTTACTATCTTCTTACTGTTTCCTTCTCTCTTACTACTCTTCACCATAATGTGAATTACATTCTGATCTCATGTGACAGTTTTCTGCATTGAAAAAATATGAAGGGTTGCTGCTTTTATCTTCCAGATACTTATCACTGTTTTAAGGGAAAAAAAGGAACTTGGTGTCTCAAGACTTCAAGCAACCCCCTTCCCTACAGCAAGACCCACAACTATAAATGCAGCGTATTTGGAAATAGAGTATACAGCAATGCACACATACTACACAGTTCAAACTCTGGTCATGCTCAGACAGCAGTTACTGCCATAATTTTCTGGCTTTGCATTAACTCATTGAGCAGGAGCCTTGGCTTGGTCACAGCATTTTTCTCGTCTGAAAGATGACCTGGTTCACAAAGGACAAACACTGGAGCGCCTCTGTTCTTTCCTCTTCCCTCAACACATGCACACACGCACACATTAATATGCCTATATGTGTGTGGTACATATAGATATATATCTACAATACACATATCTAGAACACACGCACACACATATATATATATTATACATTTATATAGGCACACAAACAAATTTCCTACTCTTTTCCAACACCAATGAGTGTGAAGACTTGAAGGGGCAGTCTGCTTCTCTGCTGTAGTCTTATGTGCTTTCAATTCCAATAATCCAGCAGATGTCCCTAGATCATATGGAGGAGAAATAGCTACACCAGCTGCTTCTGGGCAGACAAAATAGACTCTTGTGCCTATAATGTAATGTTTTCCTTGGAATATATGTTGTGCCATAGGAATAGGTGGCCTTCAAGGCTCTTGAAGGACCATACTTTTTCTTGGAGCCAAAGTGAAGTATTATCTATCAAAAAGCTAAAAATGACCATCACCAACAGCAAGAAAATTAAGCACATGCAAACAAAACCAGTCAGAAACCTGGCTCTTACCCAGGTGACAACTGATTTCTGCTTCTTTTAGGAGTTATGCACAGAGAATAATACAGTTCATGTGATAAAACAACCCTCACCCTCAGTGGCTTTCCAGACTGTGGTAGATCATAGAATAAGAATTGTCTAGGTTGGAAGGGACCTTTAAGAACATCTAGTCCAACCATCAACCTAACTCTGATAAAAACCATCACTGAACCACGTTGCCAAGTATTATGTCTACCCATCTTATGCTGGGTTGGAAGGATATTGGTCCGGCACTGTTGCAAGAGGCTGTACTCATAGCAAACTTCCTGTGCCTGCATGGGAAACACCAGGGGACACAGAAAGTGGGGTGAGGTACCAGCCATACCTGCTCCCACAGTACAATAGAGCTGACCAGGCTACTAGGGCCAGCCCACAACAATATCACTATGTATGGCCAGTGCCTCCCCGGGGCACTCAAGCATAATATTTTCTGATACATTACACTAACTAAATGCAAAAGGCAAATAATTTAAGCAGTGTTCCAGGTATGCCATGCAGGAGTGCCACCTCATGCTGAAAATTCAGGCTGAAAATAAATTAACCTGGGGACATGTTATTCTGAGGCTTGAGTTATAAAGATCAGGAATGGGCTGAGGGAGCTGGGTCTCTTTAGCTTGGGGAAGGAGACTGAGGGGTGACCTTATTAATATTTATAAATATGGAAAGGGTGAGTTTCAGGAGGATGGAGCCAGGCTCCTCTCAGTGACATCCAATTATAAGACAAGGGGCAAGCTGGAACATAGGAGGTTCCACTTAAATATGAGGAAAAACTTCTTTATGGTGGGGGTGACTGGACACTGGAAGGGACTGCCCAGGGAGCTTGTGGAGTCTCCTTCTCTGGAGACGTTCAAAACCTGCCTGTACGTGTTCCTGAGTGATCTGATCTAGGTGTTCCTGCTCCAGCAGGGGGATTGGACTAGATGATCTTTCAAGGTACCCACCAATCCCTGATATTCTGTGATTCTGTAAATAGTCTGAAACTGTTCATGCCATCACTGAAAATCACATAAGTCAGAGCTTGCTCATTACCTCATGTATTAGTTTATACACTGCTGCAAACAAGGGGAAAACAGATAAAACAACTGACAGTGTTGTAAAATGACTGCAAAGTTGTGAAGTAACTGAGGGATAGTGTCTGTTGGTGCTGCTGAAGGTGGAGCTGGTCTTACATTTTAAGAGCAGTTCAAGGATACAGAGACATGATTTAAAAGACAAAGAATCAGAGGAGCTCTGATTGTTCCAGCTTTCTAGGGGTGGCAAGAAGCATTCCCAGTTCTTGCCCACTTGCTGCTCTGAGGGTCTGTCTTGGGTAGGACACAGATTGTCCTCCTAAAAGGAAGAAGGCAAATCCATCCAGAAGGCTGGAGCATGCCTGCATGAGAAGGCAAGGATAGCTTGGAACAGGAAAATATTGTTTGCTAATGACGGTTATGAGAATTTAAAAAAAAATGAAGTGGAAAAATAACCACAAACAACTCTCCATGAAACATTGATAAGATGCCAGTTCACATAGCTCTCCTTGGCTACTATGTATTATTGTTATTTCTTTTAAAGACTAATAGATCCTGTTCTTGACAAGCGCAAAGCCAGGAGGTGGGATCTTATCCAGTATTTTCATTTTTTAGCCCACAAGAGACAATGATTGTATCAGAATATTATTTGTCTGCCCAAATCACATTCACTGTGTGAACCTCTGCAGAGGACTCACATTCTCGGGAAAAACTGTTCTTTCAGAGTGCAGAAGAAACATTCCTTCTTATCCAGGTTAAGTCAGTTCAGTTAGGACAGGGTCTCTTTTCCAGTTTCCAGTGCTGACTTTCAAATCTGCATTTATAGTTTTTACCTGAAAGCCACTACACACAGAGAAGATTTGATCCAGGCTATGTGAAAAAGCTGAGTGCTCGAATAGCTGAGTCACATGTATGAAGGGGTGAAAATGGCAAAGTGAACCTCAAAGGCAGACTGGTGGAGCAGAAATGTGGTTGAGCCAGCAGCGAACCCGGGTGGCCAAGAAAGCCAATGGCATCCTGGCTTGTATAAGAAATAGTGTGACCAGCAGAAGCAGGGAGATTATTGTCCCCCTGTACTCAGCACTGGTGAGGCCACATCTTGAGTATTGTGTCCAGTTCTGGGCACCTCAACGTGCCCAGAGGTGCTGAAGCGAGTGCAGAGGAGGGCGATGAAACTGGTGAAGGGCCTGAGCATGAATCTTATAAGGATCGATTGAGGGGGCTGGGACTGATTAGTTTGAGGAAGAGGAGGCTAAAGGGAGACCTCATCACTCTCTACAACTACTTGAAAGGACATCGTAGAGAGGTTGGTGCCAGTCTCTTCTCACAGGTAATTAGTGGTAGAATGCGAAGGAATGACTTTAAGCTGCAGCAGGGTAGGTTTAGGCTGAACATTAGGAAAGAATTCACAGAGAGAGTGGTCAGTCACTAGAATCGGCTGCTCAGGGAGGTGGTTGAGTCACCATCCCTGAATGTGCTTAAGAGTAGATTAGATGTGGTGTTGAGGGATATAGTGTAGGGGAGAACTTTGTAGAGTAGGGCTGATGGTTGTACTCAGTGATCCCAAGGGTCTCTTCCAACCTAAATGATTCTGTGATTCTATGATGCAACCTCACCTCACTGCATGGGAAACACAGCTTTCCGAGTGGCTTTTTGAGCAACCAAAAGTCAACTCGTGTGCAAAGAGCTTTGAAATTCTTAATATGGAGGTGTTTTAAGGAATATGTGGGAGACCTACTGGAGAGATTGGGTTCAAAGCTTCCATCCCAGTCATCTTATAAACCCCTAGGAACTTCCGGTCCAGTAAAAGAAGCCCACAGAGATCTTTGTGTTCTCAACTTGCATTTTGAATGACATTAAAGCAGAGGCGGTCCCAGAAGGCAAGCTCTATCCTTAGCCTTGCCCTTATCTGTCTATGCACATTTTCACTAGCTCTTAGCGTTACCAGATCCTGACTCATAGACTGGCTTTGCTTTTTTATGAAGCTACCAAAGGGTCCTGGCGCTAGCATGTGTGTGAGTGGCCCGATAAGGGTATGACAGCATGTGGGAGGCCACAGGCGGGTAATGCCAGTGGTATGTTGAGTGGGGAATTAGTTGTGTGCGTGTAATGACCTCTTCTTTCAAAACGTCTACAAGACAGAGACCAAGGAGAAAAAGCAGCAGTGACGGGCTCAGCATTCAATCCACCCTACCAAAACTTTCCAGCCTCATGAATGGAGCCGTTCGCTGGATTTTGCTTTCTGTTTTGCTTCTGTATTCTTTTCATATTAAAATAGACAACTTCCTCTTGGGGAATAACTTCTGCCATAGTGCAGCCCCAATGATGTCAGTGGAGTTACACCAAGGCTGAGGTTGATTCCCATGTCTTATTGCTAGCAGGTTTTCTGGAGTTAGACCTTAAGTAGAACAGCTCTGAGAAGCATTTGCACTGTTTTGGTCTCAATCTGTTTCCTCTGAGAGCACCGTTGTGCAGAAAGGATTAAAAAATAAGGGGAAGAACCCATGAAAATGGTGTGGTTGTTTCTGCATAGAAGAGTTTAAAATGGAACCATATTTTATGGAATTTTTCACACAGATCCTCTCCCTCCCTCAAATGTCAATGTTCCCTTTTCTTCTCTTCTCCTTGTTTTTGACTTATTGCCACTGAATGAAATGAAATGAGAAATAGCCGGGGGCTTTCTCTGACATTTTCTTCCCCACCCCATCCTTCTGTCCACCCAGACTCTTCTTAGTTTTATTTTTTATTTTTTTTAATAATACAGAATGGCAAAAGGGAACTGTAGGCTGTGTGTACTCTTTGCCGTAACCCACCCATTCTGCTGTTCCTTGCCACCTTTCTTATCATTCCTGCAGCATTTTTTGGACCATCTAAAGCTGAAAAAAATAATTCTTTGCCTGCAGATTCACTCCAGATTGACAGGGAGGGAAAAATCTGGCCCCAACATCTGAGATCAAGAGCTTTACGACCTAGTCCTGCCTAATTTTAAGGGATTTTATATAGCAGATTTGGAAAGAAGCAAGAGACACTTACAGCACATGTTCTGAAATACCAAGAATAACAAAGCAAAGGCTTAATGAGTTCCAAAGTGTATGTCTGCCGTGAGTAATGATGCTTAATCCTGGTACAAAATAATTCCTTTATATGTTCTTCTGTTTTTTAAAAAATGCATCATTGCTGCACTGGGGTCATAAAAATTACGAATATGTTTTCCCATGGCACGAAGCCATAGCATACTGTAAAGCATTGTGCTGGGCCATTATACACAGACTGTAATCAGAAACAAATGTATTAAGTGAGATGATGTGATGTTACATGAGAAAAGTGAAAATAGAGCAGGGAAGTGTGATAGACAGTGACTTGGACCACAGTATCAGCTCTGAACAGCCCATTTCTCTTCAGAAATCAGAAGCTATGCCAGAAGTTGTGTTTCTAGACCCTGGTCTAGAAAACAGGGTCAAACTTCTTGGAAGACTGAGAAAATAAAACTTGTCTGAGAGCTGGGATAGGCAAAAAAATACTGAATTTCCTATTCAGAAAGAGAAATACTGCTATTCTGCTGAGGGTGGTTCTCTGTGGTGTGCATTAACACAGGCTTGGTAGTGGTCACAGAAATGCAGAGGACACCATCCTTCCACCTCTTCAACTTACAAGCTTGTTTCAGGGATCCAAATGTTGGCCATGGCATGGTGAGAATTATTGCTGAAGAAAGGGCTCTTGTTTCTTTGGACTTGTTTCTGAGACTTTGCAACAGTACTGCTATGACCAGCTTAAAGTTTAAACTTGACTTATACTAGGAGAAATGAAGTGACTTGTTTGTCTATTTGCCAGTGTTTACTTCTTAAAAAAAAAAAAAAAAAAGAAAAAAGATGCTGTTTGTGACAGCAGGAGTATACCATGACTCTTCAACATCAAAGCTGGATTTTAATTTATTGACTTTGCAGCACACAGAGCCAAAGGTCAACTAAAATGAGACTCATTTAGAAAAATTATAATCACCATTAAGAAGCATGTGGACCATTTGAATGCTCTGACACTTTACCTCCAAGCCTTTAGAAAGGCCTTTAGAAACTCTTAAAGCTCAACCACATGTATCCTCTGAGAGATGTGCAGACTGGGTCATAACTGCAATGTGCAGGTGAGAGCAATCTTCACCCCAGCAGTAAAGCAAGGTACCGTCCTATATCCCAGATGTTACGACAGTAGGCTCTAAAATCAGAGCACTGCTCAGAATAATCCATCTTCCATCCACTGCTGTTTTCCTCTAATGGCTGTCCACAAGCCAACACACAAGGGTTTCTTATCCAATTCAGGCAAAAGCTGTGTTAGCCATCAATCCCCTGCAAGACACTGTAAGTAAAAAGCAGAGAGTGGGACCATCAAAACTTAATCATGAAAGCAGTAGTTCATAAATTATCTAAAAAGCAGATTGCTTGGACAATAGTGCTCTCTGCTTTCCTTTTTTTCTTAAAACTGCCTGGATATACCAGCTGAGTAGGGCACAGTAAAGGACCTGGATAAGTAAATCCTATTTAATTATTGACAATTATCTTAAGAATTGCCTCAGCTGTATTCTTAAAACTTATTCAGATCCACTTAAATCTGCAAGATGAGCAATCACAGCTTCGATGTCTTCTACAGAAAACAACCATCTGCTCAGTAACAGGACTTGCTCCATTTTCTGGAACGTACAAATAATTGCTACAAACAGGAGAATTACACTTAAGGCATTATAAAGCAGGGCTTTTTCTTCGCAGTGTCTGGACCTTGGATGAAAAATTAGTCTCTTTGCAATGAAAGAAAAGTGGCTCAATATTTGATATTTTTGGACTGTGTAATACAAATGTGTATTTATGAACCACATCGATGAGCCAGGTGCCTTTGTTGTAAATCCTTATATAGCAGCATTTGCTTTTCTATCCCTATTTCTCCCTTATGAAACAGTATGGCTACTTTAAACCATAAATAAACATAGTTAGGGATTTAGCATAAAGAAAAAAGGATTTAGCATGAAGAAAATCTGAATTACACTCTTCGCAGTTAACTTCCCCTTTATGTGAACAAATCCGCTTAGATGACAAACCCCCAAGCATCTAAAGCTGTTGAGGCTCCCAAACAGACAAGGTAAACCATATGTGTTGCATTTGTTTGCTTTAATAAAATGACTGATTTATTGGTCACAAATTCCTCAAAAGCATTTGTTTTTATCCCCTGGGTTCTTATCAGAGAGCTCCCAACATCAGTCAAAATCACAGCTGTCATTCACTACAGCAGAGCACAATTCAAAGACATTCCCAGTGCTCCCCGTTAACAGGGAGCCTTCCCCTACCCCCCACAAGCATGTCCCCTGACAGGGCACAGATATCCCCTCATCCTACAGCTGTCTGCTTCCTAGAATAGCTAGATTTGAGGATGAGAGCCTACCTAATGGAGCTTTGAGTGCATTTGTGGCACAACAGGTCATTTCTGGCTCACTTGCTTTCTTTTCAGCTCACAGGACAAAAAGGGACATGCTTACACCATTTGCTTACATTGGTAGGTAAAGAAAACCTTAAATGTCGCATGAGTCACTCGCACTCAGTTAATTTCTGCTAGTGTTATTTATTCACGTTTAAGATATGACTTTTTTTTCTATATGTGACCTTCAGCAATGGAACTGATAACAAGAACATTACTTCGGAAAAGGGAAAGGTTAAACATTAACCAGAAAAATAGTTCTAAGACAAACATTTTGAATGTTTTTTTCCTTCATATTTGGAAGTAACTTGTCGCTTCCCCTCTTACCACCCTCCTTCTCCCCATATTACTGTTGTGCTGTTGTTCCTGATACTCGGTGGATGCAGGAAGCACTTCCAGCACAAGATGGACTCTTCTCTGCCTACTCCAAATCATCAAAATCTTTGAGTTAGGTGCAAGCTCTCACCTGATTAGCTTTTTGTTAACAATTGCCGGGCTTTCTCACCTCCCAGGAATCTCACCTGAGAGAAGAGCCCTCATCATCATGTCCTGAGACAGGGGGTCAGCTCTGTTCTCCTTTTACTCCTTGTTGCACATGGGGAGTGATGAAAGAAAAAAATATGTGAACTGGGGAACAGGGTGAAGGATTGTCTGAGGTTCGAAATCACTGTGTGAATTTGAAGCACTGATTTTAGCAGCTTTTTCCTCCATGACCACCAAGTTTCACTCAGGCATAACCACTGTCCCTGAGAATTTCAAATTTATTCTACAGCGTGAGTCAGCTAGGGCCAGGATGAGGGTGTTGTGCAGCTTTGGTGGTTAAAAAGTCTTCATAGCAGTTAAGAAAGGACTGAGAAATGAAAAATAGTCTCTGTCTTTAAAGTTGAGTTCCTATTTCACCTGTGTATCAATTATTTTTTTTTATGGGAAGACATACTGCTTGAGTTCCAACTCTGCTCTGAAATCACTTCAGCTTTTCTACTCCAAGGCAGCCTCCAACCTCAGTCACAACAACATCAATTGTTAAAAAAAATTGTAAAATAATGATGTTACTTCTGATGCCACCCATTTTTGGAAGCCCAGAAGATGGGACATGCATATTTTATTCAGTAAAACAGCCTAATTACCTGTTGCTTGGTTAATTTGGGCAGCAAAAATAAACTACCAAAAGTAAAGATGAATGAAACAGCTAAGATAAAACAAAAGCCAAACAAACATCAACAACAACAAACTAGGTGGCTGGAAAAGAGTAACTACTGCTCCAGAAGTCATTCTGGGTGGTCAAAGCTCTGCCTTGACCCACAGCAGGACGGGAGTCTTGGGGCACAAGGCTACTGCACCGCAGGACAGAGGATCACCTTTCCTGCCGCCTTTGTTCTGCCCTTCCTGCGTGACTGATGCCCCTGGCACATTTTGGGGTTGTTCACCCTACCCTTCCCAGTGCAAACATTGCTCTACTGACAATATTTTGATCTACCCAGAAAAAAAAAACAAAAACAACCAAAAACCAAGCAGCAAAAACTATAACATCCCTGCAGACAATCCCAGCACCTTTACTGAGCTTTAGTACAATGGATTAATAAACCCCTGCTACTTTTCCATCTATCTCAGTCTCTGTTCAGTCTCTCAAGAATTGTAGACTAAGTCATGTCTCATACCAAAGAATGACACCAGGTTAAACCATGCTGTATGAATAGGGATTTCCCTTCATCAGTTCTTACTTTGTCATATTTCCGTATGTTATTAAATGTCCTCTTGTCCTTGGCCATAGAACAAGCTGAATAGAAATCTCCTGGTCTTGTTTGGGACCATCTATTATCTCATACAATTTCCTCATGTCTCCCCTTATTTATGTCTCCCACAAGGTAATCTGTGCTGTGATAAGAGATTTCTCCACCGGTGTTGCTGATGCAGCCAGTGCTAGAGAGTACCAGAAGCCTCTCGTCATAATTGCTTTGCAGAAAATTTGCAGCCAGGGTCACAGACCCATAAGGCAGTTTGGCTTAAGGCAACTGGGGCTTGAGCCTACCACAGTGTGCCTTCTCCCACCCCTCCCAGTCTGGCTTGCACTCTCCCCTCTCATCCCCCTCACTCAGCTCCCCACGGAGCTCTCCTTCCCCAGACAGACGATCCCTTCCTGTCGCCTCCCTGGGATGGACTTCTTCATTTTTTCCTTAGCCAGCTCCCCTGGACAGACTTGGTTTCTCACTGAGTTGTTGTGCTGTTGAGGTTTCTTGGCCTGAGTCCCAGGGTTCCTGCCTTAATCCATTCCTTCAAAGAGATTTGGATAAGTCTGGATAAGCTTCCAAGCCTCTGGATGCTTATTCAAAGTGCAAGGCTGGGGGAAAGGGGGAGCATCCCTGAAAGAAGCCAGAGGCCATCTATGTACAGTCAAAAAACCTTCTTTTTTCTTAATCAGCAATACCTCCCCAAATCCCTCAGCACCTGTGTGTCAACATCTGCATTTACACTAGCAAAAAGGCAAACCCTGGCCCACACATCCTGATGCAACATGTCTGGACATTTAGATGTACAGATGGGCCAAAATCACATCATGGTGTCTGTAGTGGAATTAAAAACTGGGATTCCTTCTTTCAGGAAAGGTTGGGTATGTTTACATACCACTGGCTATTTAAGGGGTGACTCACTACAGAAGTCCCATTTGAAACCAAGAAAGATCATAGTTTTGAAATGAAACGCACTGAAGAGGTGTGAACACAGCAGCAGATCACAAAAAAATGTGAGGCTGGATTCTCCAGCCTGTGGGAGTTTTGCTGGGAAGCAGCTGGGGTGGAGGGGTCCTCTGCTGTGGCCAGTTGCTGACTCTTGGAACGCAGGAAGGGTGAAGCAGCTGTAGGAGTTGGGCCCAGAAGGAAACCTCCGCTGTACCATCCATCCTCCTCCTCACATCTGACATTACAGGTGGACTGAGAAAGTGCCAAATGGAACTATTTCTGCATGTGTTTTGAGTGGTTCTGGTCCTGGCTTGAAGTCACTGGCATCTGCCATAAAACCAGGCATTTTCACAGCACTCTGGATGCACCCAAATTAGAAGCGGGTTTCAACTGCTCTGGAACCAAAACCAACATTTACTTGAACCACAGTTACTCCAGTCCTTCCCATTAGCCCCTTAGCATTCAAGATACATCCATTCATAGTTTAGTTTCCTGCTTCAAATATGTTTGCTTTAAGAAAACCGCTCTTTGTTTTCCATCCAAATGAAGCCCAGTTGTGTCCTGTCCACCAAAAGAACAATTTGGCTTTAAGCAGCTTTAAGAAAACCACTATCTGATGTCAGTAAATCTCTGTCTATGCTATAACTGCTTTAAGTCAGGAAGCAGTGGGTGTGCTCAAAACAACACATAAAGATAAAGATTTCCAGTGCCAGGAACGTGAATGTATTTTGGAAGAGAACACGGGGGGCATTCCGTGCGGGAAGAGATGAAAACATGCATCAGTCTGGGGAGCCTGCCAGTGCCGCAGCACACACGCGCCAGCTGTCTGGGGAAGCCACAGCTTCAGGAGAGAAGGAGGCACTGGAGGGTCCTATCCTTGGCACACACACAGAGAGAATGGCTGCTGCTGTTATTTGTTTCTTTGTCTTGCAGTAGAGCGAGATTGTTCCTCTGTCCTCTAAGAGCTGAAGAAACGCATTAGAAAACAGATCCCAGGCCCATTTCTTTTGTAGGGATGTATGTTGAAAGTTCCTGGAGGCAGGAGAAGATTCGGCCATTTGGCCACTCCTAGACTTCTGTGGGGACCTGTCCTCATCCTTTTCTTGGCAGAGCAGGTGATGCCACAACCAAACCCTTACATGCTGGTCATGCTTTGACCCTACAACAACATGGAAGTCCTCAACAAAAAGGGCATCTGTCAATCCCATGGGCTGACTGTGTGTCCCTAGGAAAGCCATTATAACAAGTGATGCTGGAATAATTCCACCAAGGCCAAGGATAGTTCTCTCTTTTGCCCAGCATGTGTGAGTGAGAAGGGAAGAAGAGAGGTCATTGCTCTCTCTTAAATGTATACCTGGTTATCAACTTACCTCTTTGTCTTGTTGCTGGATTTACTCTTACTTACAATGCAGAACAACAACAAAAAAAATTGGAAGCATATATCCACTTTGTTACTGGACCATGTCTTTTCCAGGAGATACCGTCTTTTGGGTCCTAGGGGCATTGCACCTGTAGGAAGGAGAATCAGTTCACTGACCAGTTTTCTACATAAAAGGCAGAACATCTGTTAAGCCATGAAGACAGACAAGGCAGTAAGTTACCAGTTTACAGGGTACTTTGACTCAGAATGGTAGGCACATCACCTGCATCTTTTATTAACAGTGCTACTTACTCAGCTTCTTTCATCCCAGACTATCCCAAAGCTACTCATATTGTTAAGTGCTAACAACCTGAGTTCCACTGTCCATATATTTTGTCTGCCATTACCCTTCTTCAGGCAACTTTTATTCTCTCACTCTCTCCATAGTTCTTTTGGGAGGGAAGCAGAAGGCACATGGAAGCTGCAGCTCTCCTGTCATCCCTTGTCAGAAGGGAAAAGGCAGTGGAGAGGGCCACAGCAAAGGATAGCGTCACCAGCAAAGGGAACATTTGTGGCCCATGACAGTGTCCTTGGGAGGTTGATGGCATTAGCAGGGCTGGGATGACAGAGTGGGAGAGACACCACCTTCTCCTGCTCTGGGGAAATGGATGTCCCAGCAATGTTTCTGGGTTGCCCCTTAGGACGCAGCCTTACAGACGGGAAAGCCATGATCACACACAATCCCTGCCTTTCAAAAAGTGGATGGGAATGGTGGTACTTATAAGAAGTCACTGGATATTCTAGCCACAGTAAATCTATTTTTTTCTAAAGTTTAATTTTCAGAATAACCGTTTTTGTGTGACCTTTGTGCGACATTTGTGCATACTTATTGTCTCTAATATAAGTTATAAAGGCTTTGGGCAAGAGGCCTCTATGCTTGCCCTCTCCTACTCTGTATACAGATATACTTGTGAAGACAACTGCAAAAATCATCATAGATTCAGACAGATCTCATTCTAGAGCACCACAGTGTGCCCAGTATCTCCAAGGGAAAACTGACAAGCGAAAAGGCCCCTCGGGCACAGCACCTGCTCTCTGGCCTCTGTAAAGTTGCACATTCCTTGCTGAACTGCAATTGCCTTTCCAAAGCCAGAGGAAACCTGTGTACTTAGGGACATTATGAAGCCTAAAAAATCCAGCATAATTCCAGTGAGGACAGTTTTGGTCATGGTCTGCTGTCATATATTCAGACAGAGTATATAACAGACAAGAGAGCAGAACTCGTGAAAGTAAGGGCAAGGAGTGTGTTAAGACACAGAAGTTAGCCTGACTAAGTCTGGCTTTTCCCTAAGAGCAAAGTGCTGTCCCCTGGAGCCTTCTAATACTGAAGCTTACAATAATAATGAAATCTCCATGGGCCCAAATATGCCTCCCACACACATCTCGGGTAGGAGCTTACCACACAAGGAGTCCTGCTGAAATTCATGGGCTGTGTGTGGATTACAAGAGGCTATTTGGAATAACAGGGTGACCTCACAGACATTTTCCCATTGTTGTTCCCACTGACCATTCAGTATACCTGGCTTTAAGTATAACTGCACCTCGTCATGAAGGAAATGAAACACAGGGAGGAAGATGGAAAGAGGGAAACGTGTTTATATGGGGAAGCATGGTGTAATGGTTCGAGTATAAGCCTGGAAGGCTTGGTCTCCAGCTTTGGCTCTCCCACTGACTCCTTATGTTATCTGGATGCAGTTGACCCATCTCAGCTCCATCCATCTGCCACCTGGGGCCTGCAAGTCCCATGAGACTTCATGTCACAACACATGCAGTCTTGGCCAGCATGGGGCTGGAGAGGAAACCTCAGGATCCCACCACCCATGCATGGCTCTGTGCGGGTATGGCCCTGAAGGGGGGTGATGAGGTTGTAACTGAGAAGAAGGCAACAGAGGTGCCTGCGTCATGGGCCTTTTCCTGTTTGCTTTATTCCCAGGGGTTATTTCTGTGCTGCAGCATGATGTCAGTGTGTAAACAGGGAGGTGAGTGTCGTCAGGGCTCAGGGGGTGGAGGTGAAGGCATGTCTGGCTCCCCGGAGAGGGGAGCAGGAAAAAAAATCATTGCAGATAAAGCAACCTAAGGGAAATGGCAGTGGAGCCCCAGAGGAGGCAGTGGGAATGGAGGGGGGAAAAAGGCTGCTGTCCCCATGCAAATCGTTTGGGAAAATAGTGCACCACCCTCTGTTAATTCCCCTGATTAAAACCACATTAGTTTGTAGGTGTCAGGGACAGGCAGCTGTTTTCAAGGAAGCCCTGGCTCCACCAGGTCCTTCCTTGCTGGGCAGTGGCGGCTCTATCTGGAGGTACGTGTCAGCGAGGCGCGGAGCCTGCCGACGCTTGTCCTCCTCCTGACAGGCCCTGGCCAATGTCCTGCTGCTGAGGGTCGCGGTAATTTACGTCTCTTCTGTGTACATTAACTTATCTGCAGCAGAGCTGGCGGGGCTCTTTCAGCCAGGCTGTCTCCTCCACAGGCTGGGAGACTTTTCCTGCCTGTGGGACCCGGAGCAGGGACCGGCTGTGCACCCCTGCCAAGTTCCTGTGCCGGACCAACAACAACAAGCAGAGCCGTGGAGCCGGTGGCTGCTCGCCCAGCCCTGCCGGCATCACCCACACCCACACAGACCCCGTGGAACCCACAGACCCCACATCCCCTGCAGCACTGCACTCCCTGGGGAGAGGGGAGACAGGCGGCTGCTGGAAGCCAGTCGTTTGGTTGTGAGCCCCCCGCCCCAACTCTCCTCCCCAGTTTTATTTTGCTGTTAGGGCAACAGCTCAAATGGTTATTTATTATTTGCAGTTCCCCTGGGGCTCTTTACCCATCCCTCCTTCCCTGCCCCCAGTGGAAGGAAGCAGCCTTCTCAGGCAGGAGGCAGATACTTCCCATTGGACTGCAAATTTTTGTGGCCTGGCTGTGTTGACTACCCTTGTGTGTTGGCTTGGAGAAATGTGACTGTACAGGTATGCTGTTATCAATGGCTAATTCACCTTTAGCCTGAGGAGACAAGTATCCACTGCTGGTGACAAGTAGGTGTGCAGGCACCACTTGAGTCTTCCTCAGCAACACTTTTTTCCCTCACATCCATGTCATTAATTTCTCTTTAGCCTAGAGAAAAGGTGATTGAGGGGAGACCTTCTCACTCTCTACAACTACCTGAAAGGAGGTTGTAGAGAGGTGAGGGTCAGTCTCTTTTCCCAGGTCACAAGTGGTAAAACAAGAGGAAACGGCCTCAAGTTGCACCAGGGGAGGTTCAGATTAGATATCACGAGATTTTTTTTCACTGAAAGGGTTATCAAGCATTGTAATAGCCTGTCCAGGGAAGTGGTTGAGGCACCATCCCTGGAGGTATTCAAAAGACAGGTTGAAATAGTGCTTAGCGGCATGGTTTAGTGATGAGTTGTTTTTCATCAGAAGTAGGTTGATTGTTGGACTAGATGATCCTAAAGGCCCCTTTGAACCCTGACAATTCTATGATTCTATCATCCTAAAATGCACAACTAAGCATATTTAATCATCCAACAACTCTAAGGAGGTTTCCTTGGTTTTGAAATTTTGGGGAGCCATTGCATTCAGACCACTTTTTATGTGATTATCCCCTTATGAATCACTGAGTCCTTATTGGAAATCAGAAAAGATGACATGAACTCTGCTCACTATACTCCTTCCCAAATTTGCTACTAACACCCTAATTGACTTTGACTAGGTTAGACAAGGTTTCCCATTACCATTACATGCTCACAAAAATGTTGAAAGCAGAAGGCAGCAGTGGCTAAGACCACGTGGTCCATTAGCCTGAATCTAAACAAGTTCACCCAGAAAGAGTTGATCTGCCAATCTAATTGCTATTAGGAAAGAAGGGGAAAAAGAAATGATATTTGTAACAATATCAGAAAACATACCCTCTAACACAGTCTTTCAAGATTCCTCGGATGACCCCCATCAGGTGGCTTGCTTTGTACCTGCAAACCTGTTACAGCAGGTTGTTGTATCAGAAAGCCACCTACAAACTCTCAAACCGTCACAAGAATTCTAACAACTACAAATTACCTTTCATCTTCATGAGGACTGAAAACTGTGTCTTCTCAGTAGCTATTGGCTCAATGCCCTTTACATGTACATCTCAACCTACTAATTCCTGGTGTGGCTAGTAGGTATGATACCAACTGTAGGGCAAATTATGGTCAATTTTGCTATACTCCCAGAGCTCTTAGTGAGAATTAAGATTAAAATTAAAAAAAAGGAGGGGGGGGGAGGGGAGGGACCTGGGTGTTTTTTACAGACTCTATATCCTTGCTCTTGTTCTCCCCAGAAGGTGCAGGTCACCCTTAGCAACTTGGAACAGTGACAAGATGAAACCCCAAATGCAGAGACATGACTCACAGCAGTAACCATGAAATACAGGACCTGTATTTCCTTCTGAACAGTCACATGCCATGGAGTGAAGACTGGAGAGTGAGGCCAGCATGCACCTACTCCAAGCATGGTGCTCGGCTTGCAAGTCCATGCCTAACTCTGTGTTTCCAACCTTGCCATACTAATGGGTCCTTCATTCAGGACTCCATGCCTTCCACTGGGCTTGAGAGAAGGTGCAGAAAGGAGCAAGGTACATGGGAAATTTGTGTCCTTTGGCAAGACAGGAAAGCAACAGCAGAGCCATCTTCTCTAACTGAAGCCTGCTGCCTGCAGCAGCAGTTCTGCGACGCCTCGAGAGCACTTTCCACAGAGAGCTCTACAGAGGCTGTTTCTGTTGTCAGCCCAAGCAGACTGAGCAATTTGGCCCTGTCACATTACATGGCTACCTTGCAGAAACGATGGGTGACTGCATGTATTTGCACATGGGAAAGGAAAATGCCTTCTGTTCTTGCAAGTTTAGTTTTTGGAGGTCTAAGCTGCTTGCCAATGAAGCATATAGGCTGGGTATCAAGGGATATTGCAGCATCTCTGGTTGTTAATAGAAAATTCTGAAAATTTAGAAAACACATTTGCACAACTTTCTCTGGTGTTCTGGGCATATCTGTTGGCCTCAGGACATTCCACCAGTAAACTCACATCCTTACAGCCATACCCAGGCATCAACAGCAGATTTCAGGTGTGAGAGGACCATGGAGATTTTATTTTAGTGCTAATGTCTATGTCTGTCTGCAAGTAAAGGAAGTTGTTATGCACCGAAGAATTTCAGGCCCATATTATCAAACTCTTTCACATAAGCTGGAAATACTGATTTCATTTTAAAGGAGATTCAGCCCTTGTTGAGAGACACCAACAAGGTGTCTGGTGGCTTAGCTGGTGGCTAAGATCCACTGACTTTTTAGGTACTTTGCTGCTCAGGAGGATTTGCATCCCAAAGTTAGGTGCCTACAAGTTGTGTAGAGAGTTAAGCACCTCGGCTGTGGAGCTACCTCAGCTAGTTTGGAAAAATGCCCAGGGAAAGGCTTTAACTTAAACTCTGCATGTTAGGGGCCTAGCAACTTTAAACCATGGTTGGAGGGAAGATCCTACATTCACTTGAAAGATTAAAGCCATTTCCTGATGACATCCCTTTTTTAGAAAGTGTGCTGGCAGTGAAAACAATAGGCAAACCATTGTTTGAGCCTTCACTCTGGATATTTAGGCATTTTTATGTTGAGTATTTCTTGTATCAAGCACTGGACCCCGGCTTTGCTCCATCAGGCCAGCTCCATAAATACTGGGCAGGCACCCTGTTTTTTCCTTAACTCTATATTGTGAAAGTGTTATACAAATAAAAAAATTCTCAAAATGTTCACCAATAGATGTTTCATTAAATATCAAATGAAAGTTTCTAAAATTTCCATTTCTTCAGATACTGTCTTTTCTCTCTTGGCAATAGTTTTTCTTCTGCCTCCCATGATGATTTGGTCTCAGTTTTGCGGGAGGGAACAAGTAACTCAGTCATTTGCATAGACAGGGAAGAATTCCTTTGGATATTTCCCCAAAAAGCTGCATTAAGTATAAGCATGAGGAAATCTGAATCAGAAAATGATGTGACTTGCATAGCCCTGCATCCCTCATTGACTGTGCTTCCTTACGAAGGTCTTCCTTTAAGTGCTGTATTTTCCTTTGCAGTGTATGGTAGAACCTGTCCTAGGTGCTCAGCTTTCTGAGAGATACCTGCACAGGAGAACAAGCACTTGTCAAAGATATCCCTCACCATTTTTTTCTTTATCTTCATTGAATTCATATGGAGGGAATCCTGCTGGATTGCAGCAGGAAAACTTCTATTCTCCATAACTACTTCATGTTTAGTGAAGATCCTAAGGCTTGATGTGATATTTGGAAGATCACACTGCTGCAAGCAGTGCTGTTTGCCCCATTTTGACCGAAAAGTCACTAATCTCTTACGAACTCACGCTTGGCTTATAGGATTTCATTTTAAAATACAGCTTAGACAACTCATCAAGGTGAAACTTCCCCAGGCTTTTCTGCATTTTGTTCTAAAGGGGATAACACGGGAGACTGGGACTTTCTGTGGAAAAGCTGACAACTTTTTTCCATGTGAAGGACTCTCATTGTCAGTGTTTTCTGTGGAGGACAACACAAACACTTGAGTAATGAAGAATATCCCTTCCTTCAAGCACTTCCAAGTGCTTGTGTACATTACCGTGTTTAAATCAGCTTTATGAGTTTTACAGATGGGCAGGAACAGGGAGGTGGAGGGCGATGGACACCTAGAGCCAGAACAGAAATGGGAGGAAATGTTCGGAGCCCAAGCAGAGATATTTGTTTTTCTCTGGAAACCATTAGAATGCATCAAAGAACAGATTTAATCACATACAACTGAGTATGAGCAGGCGTCACTTGGGTGCTCCTCTCCTGAAACTCCAGAAAAAGATTTCAAAGTAGCTCTTTGTTTTCTCACTGAACATCACACAGTCCTTCTGCCAAGCTTTCTTAAGCCAAAAACCACTGCCAAGTCATAGGCACAATGTTATGTGTTGGACATAACTTTACAAACACTCGATGTAAATAATTATCATTAGAAAAGAGCAGCAGCAAAGAGCTAACAACCTTGCCTGTTTTACATAGTTGTTTCCATATATTTAAGTGTTACAATGAACTTTAGAAGAATAGCAAGTAAGTTCAGTGGAATTGTTAAAATATAGAAATGTACCTATCTAGATATCTGTATGTTCAAGACTGAGCAAATATAAATGTCACTGAAAAAGTGCAGTGCCAACACTATGTATTCTTCCAGTTAAATCAAAACTCCAGTTAGACTATGCTTTTAGTTCTTCCAGCTGTGCCTCACAGAATCATGTAATTATATGACAATATCAACTTTTCCATTTTGTGTTTGCAATGGGAATCTTGAAAATATGTGCTTGTGGGCCACTACACCAGACCCATCCTAATGATACTTTAAGATCTCTTGGTGTTTAAAAGAAGGTTACAGTTTGAGGTTAGAAATATCATGGTACCTAGCACCATTTTCTGTTAAATGTCCATAAAAGTTCATCTCCTTATGCTTACAGGCAGCTGCACTGAGCAACCCACACATTCCCATCCCATCCTGTCTCTGATGCTGGGAGTCATGAATATCCCTTGATCAATTCACACACAGGATGAGATACCAGGAGACTGATTCTCACCCTTTGATTCCCTGTTTTCATTTTTTTATAAAAGACCCTTATCAAGACCTCTTGTCAAGCAAGAACAGCAATTCTTCCATTGACACACACGCAGCAGAGATCTCTGGCTCTGACAGGGGCTTGTCAGCTTTCCCCACCGGTCAATCTCACACACATCTATTTGCATTAGACCTGTTGATTTTGTGCACAGTACCAGCTGAAATATGAAACTATCCAAAAGTCATACAAAGAAAAGAACATTTCTGTCTGAAGTACTTTTATGGCAAGTTTCATGAACCCTTCCAGTCACATTTGTAGTCGAAACACTGGCAGCTGGATTTTCCTTATTTTCTTTTCTCTCTCTCTTTCTTTTAGTGACACTGCCAAGCTGTGTTCTAATCTGGTGGGCACTGGGGAAACGAAACAAAATAATAATTGCAGGGCTTCTGGTAAACTTGAGTTTCTCTGAGGAAAGGACTTGTGCTGTGAAGCAGTCAGAAATCCAAGAGTTCTCTCCCAGTGCGTGCACTTTGCCATCGAGGGGGCTATGTCATTTCTTTGAAGCAGGCTCTATTTTGATGGGCAAAACACCAGAGGATGACGTAAACCACTAAGGATGATTACTTGGGTCCTATGTCCGGCTTACTCTCAAAAAACCAAAAAAGCCTTGAAAATCTCTAGAGTTGCTGCTCTTTTGTCTGTCAGCAATGAAAACAATGGAGATGTTACTGGTCACAGAGCAACTGAATCAAAGGACAGGCATTGTGCTAGGGAAAAGTCCTCTATGATGTTTTCTTGTCCTCAGTACAATTTGTCCTCCCTTTTATCTGGAGAGGCCTTCAGACAGAAGTGCCAACTTGGTGGACACTACACAAGTCATACACAACATAGTGTGCATAGTGTGCAGTTTGTCTTGGTGTGACACTGCAAGTTCAGTGCACTTCCCAAGGTATTGGTGGTCCTCATGGCTGTCACCCACATGGAGCTGGCTGGCCAGGGTTCTGGCTGGGCTTTGTAGCTGCTAACGCACACTCAGGAATGGCAGTGATGCTTTCCCCCAGCATCTATCCATGTAGACATGGAAGCCTGTAAGGGTCCTTAGTAGCCCTCTGCACAAACCCTGTTGCAGGGGTCTGAGAATTTTGACAGCAACATAATGAGACTGTTGGTGCTCTTGCCATTTTGATAGTGACAAAAAGAAAAAAGAGAAATTCAAAATGTGTCTGAAAATCATCATGTGTCATAAACCTCTAATCTTAATCTCTGTTTTTTCACCCACTGTGTCCTTGATTCTTCATAATGCCCTCCTACGCTCACCCACCATTCCCGTTCCCAGAACAAATCCCCCAGATTCCCAGCAGTCATGTGGCAAAGTACCAAAATCAAACTAATAAACTGAGAATTTTTCCACTTTCCTCAAATTATTCACAATGTGACAATCGCTGTATATAACAAAGCAGTTATAGTCATGCTAAAATATTTGGGCTATGGTTTATTTATTCTATTTAATTCTGTATGCACTCCAAAATTACATTTATCACAGGAGTTTCTGAGCTTCTTGCAATGATGCATTAAGAAATGTCTCCATCTTCTAGCAGCAGAAATTGCGCAGGGTAAGGTAATCTAGAATTGGACACAACCTCAGATGCAATGTAGAAAGTCTCACCAGTACTGGCCGTGGAGAACAGTAAGCTCAGCTCCTGGAGAGGTCATTTCATTCCCTGCCACTGGTTAAGGCCTGAAAAGTCCCCATTTTATGTACAGACAGTTTTCCCTTTCTTACCAAGGGTCCTGTTAGAGTAGAAAACCTTTGACCACAGCTTGTGTCCCAGAGCTTAAATGGAAGCTTTTTAGATTCGCCATCCAGACCAGGAGAACATGGATATAGCTAACAAGACCGTAAACTTGATTCAAATCCTGATGGGAGGCCATTCAAAGGAATAGAGGACAAGTATGACAAATCGGGATTAATCTCAGCCATTGAGAAAACACAGGACCACTTTCTGCACATGTTGACTCTCTGAAGGCTTTCTACATATTGCATTGCTGTAGCCTGGCCAGGAGATGGTACAGGCACAAATAACCAGAGCCAGACCACTGGCTGTCTGAGTGGGAGAAACTATCTTCACCAGTTCCAGACAGAAGTGGGCATTACTCTTGCTACACCTCTTCAATAACCCTAAATCCAAGATTTAAAAAAAAAGTGAAAAACACAACACACAACTGAGAATAACTATAAGGAGCATCACATGTCATAGAGAGAAAATTAGAGACGTTAAGGCATAGCCCAGCTTCCAAGAGATGTAAAATATTAAGAAATTCTTTTGCAAGTATATTCATCCAAACTGATTTGGGGTTTTATTTCTGTCTTCACTTAAAGAATCAATTGTGATCAAATGTTGAATGCAGTTAACAATGCTGGCAAAAAACCTCATTGGTCAAAAGTCTTTAGTACACCATAAATCAGATGTAAAGTGGAAAATGGCAGATTTGTACCTGCTATACAGTTAGATATTATCAAATGGGTCTCACGCGATGAAATCCATTCCAATAAATTCAGAGTCAATCTCAGTAATATGAAACCTCCTAATCAATGGAAGAAGTTACAGAGTACCAGAAAATAATAAATATAGTAGTTTTTTATAAAGAGAAGTCCATGAACTAAAGCCTGTCTTCATGATTTTTATTTTCATAAAAATAATAGAGCAAAATACTATAGCCAGACCATCAGATGATAATCAAACTACTTGGGAGATAACAGCTGCAGAAAAACATAGCTTTGTCAAGCAAACACTAGCTCTGTTAAACCCAATTTAATTTTCCTCTCTGGGAGGATTTGTGAGTTGATATCACGTATCTGGATGCTAGAAAGGCTTTTGACACTGTCTTGTATTACAGTTTCCTAAGGAAATTATAAGAAAGCATAAGCTAGTCAAAACTATTGTAAGGCAGGTGTTCAGCCACTTGGAAAACTCCACTCAGAAAGTAGCTGGAAATAGATCAGTGCCAGACTAGAAAGTTTCTTTGACTGCAGTTCCACAGGGGTCCGTCTTGGGTCAACATTTTTATTAAAAACTTGAAAAATGTCAGAAGGGATATTTCACTTCTTGGAAGAGCCTGGAAGCATTTTGGGAGGCTAGATTAGAATTCAACGGATCTTTACACATTGAAGAAACGGTATTTAAAATAATATTATCAGTAAGGACAAGAGTAAAGTATTATAGCTAGAAAGACATTCTCAAATGTCAAAATGCAAGTGCAGGGAAGAACTGAATAGGCAACGGTTTTTCCAAAAAATGAACTAGAGAATGTGGAGGACCACACATTAAGAGTGAGTTAATTTTGCAGTACTAGTGCAAAAAAAAAAAGTTTAAAAATCTTATAAATTATGAGGATTTTTAGAAGGGAACATTTTATCTAATACTCAAAGAAATCTTTCCATTCTGCTCAGCACCTAGAAGGCATCTGTCAAAGAACTGTGTCCATATCGGAGAGACATTTCATAAAAGACTTGGACTAACTGAGGAAAGTCAAGAATAAACAGAAGTTTAGACAACATGACGTATAGTCAAAGAATGAAAAAACACAGGGTTGCTTAGTCCACAGAGGAGATGTGATAGTACCTTTCAAATACATAAAATGCAGCTGCAAGGAAGAGTGAAAAAGAAAGCACCTTTTGTCTGTTGCAGATAGAGCAAGAAAATGTCATCTGAAATTGCAGTGTGGGATATTTCTTTCAAACATAAAATGAAGATTTACTAATGACAAGGGCAATTAAACGCTGACACAGGTTGCTAAAGCTACAGTGGACTATTGATGGTCAAGAATAATTTGGGTGTTCCTCTCTTGCAGACAAATAACAACATTGATACCTTTTGGTTCAGTGGTCCCTATGATTCTGCAAGAGTGAGGAACACAAGAGCACTCTTAATCCATGGGAGGGACTGACCAACTGATGCATGCCTCCCACCAAGGGGAGCACATCTGGTGCCAACTCTTCAAAAATCCTTTCTTTTGTCAGTATCGCCCTGGGTCATTACTTACTGTACCTTTCAGCAACTAGCCTTAATCTATATATTGCTCTCATCCAGATAAAGTAATCTTGGTCACATTAGCTGAGCAGTACAACCATACAGCAAGAAGGTTGATCAGAACTATCTGCCAAGAGTGCATGTCATCAGACTGGAAGGAAGATATTGAATAGCAGGAGAGAGAAATGATCATCAAGGGACTAGATAAACACAAGGCCCAACAACAGAAACATAGGTTTCTGTCTCATGTAGTCACTGGCATCCCTCCAAGAGGGACCTGGCCATTCAGTGCATTACCCTGCCCCCCTGCTAACACTCTCAAGTGAAATTGGAGTATCTTCAGGTCAAGAGTGTAAAATGTAGAAGAAAGATCCAGGAGGATGAAAATGGATGGCTGTTTTCTATCTATTGACAAGGAAAGACCATCCATCAATGCCACTGAAGTGGCTTCAGTTCAGTGTCCTGGTCTCAATCCAGATTATGCCCTCTCTCATGATAATTAATATCCCTGCTACATATAAATGTACTGGCCATGTTTCATCTTACCATCAGATACTGGCCTGAGCAAAAGGATATCTACTCTGATCTACAGGACGGCTACAGTCAATATATACACTATACATCTTTCTCCCCATTGGATGGCATATGCAGCAGATGTGCTAATAGAGCTTAATTCAGAAGCAACATTCCTCACAGTTCTAGAATGAAATCGAAATACCCTCTTGGAAACAAAGATGAATAAAAATCACCCAATAAGTGAATACTGAGGCTAAAATCTTTGTAAGCACTCTTAGGTAATTCCTTAAAAAAAGAGAGATCCATTATGCCCTAACCTGCACTTTGTCACCAGTGTTGTTCCACTGTCAAGGTAAAGAACTGAGGAATGTCCACAGACTTGTTATGACATTAATCATATTAAACACGGCATGTGAACAACAACGGCAATTAAACTGTAGCAATCAAAGACATAGGAAGCATTTACATTTTGAAAGACCATAAAGTGGTATGTTTTACTTAGAAATCACAAAGGTTGTGTCAATCTGTAAGACAGGAACTATATACACATTCTTCCTAAAAAGTAGCCCTATCTCAGACAGAATTTGTCTGCATCTCTGAAGAAGAGTCAGAGAGTTCACAAGGTACTAAAAACTTGACCCTGGTACACAGTGGTATACCCTCTCCAGATTAATGAAGTATAAACAGTCCAAACCTATCTCCTAGCATCCGCTTCTCATATGGCTACCAGAAAAAGCCAAACTAATTTTATTATTTTAGCTTATTAAAAGCTAAGTAATTTTTAGACTCCCTGCACAGAGCTATAATGCCTCCCAAACTGCTATTTCACCACTGGGAATACTGATGGGTTGACAGGAATCACTGATTGTAAACACATCTGCTCTGAGGAAATAAGCTTTTTCTTCCCCCCAAAGGGTTTCATATTTCTACATGAGGACTCTGAACGGTGAAGTCAAGATTCCTGCCCTAATCTGAGGTTGCTTAGGAGCTCCAGAGAGCTCAGGTTTGTTCTTAGGGCAAATCAGAAAATGATATTATGCCACCCCACCTAGACTCTGATGACAACCAAATGCTCCCAGACTTCTCAAGTATTCAGCTCTTGGCTCTAACACAAAAGCATTCACCTTCAGTGAATATAGACAGCAAAATGATGATCAAAATGCTGAACCACTAGCTTCCAGTCATAAAGGTGATCACCAAGTATGACTGAAAAGTGCTTGGCATGTTCTGCTTTGTAACATGGTTTCCAGGCATAACACTATGAGAAATAGCTTGTTCACGTACTTCCTTGGGCAATAAGTGAGATCCTTATGAACAGGACACGGGGAAGGAATTATGTGCATGTCACAGCATGCATCTGTGCAAGTCACAGCATGCATCTGTGCAAGCCATTACTCAAACAGGAAGGTTCATTAACTTTGCTACTGGCATTTGTCTGATCTGGGAAGATGGTGCCCATTGGTCCAATATTTGGCAAATTCAGGAACCAGATGTGTTCTAAGTTCATCAAAGTTCACCAAAGCTTTGTTCTTTTCATTACTATTCTAAATAATTTTGAATGCACAGAGCATTTCTGAGCAATATTCCAAAGATGATAATATCTTCATTGGCTTTCCAATGCTTAACAGGCACATAATGGATGAGAAGCTGCACATGAGCAGGCAGTGTGCACTTGCAGCCTAGAAGATCAATCCCATCCTGGGCTGCATCAAAAGGTGCATTGCCAGAAGATCCAGAGAAGTAATTCTGCCACTTTGCTCTGGTGAGACCTTGCCTGGAGTATTGTGTGCAGGTCTGGAGCCATCAATAGAGGAAGGACATGGACCTGATGGAGTCAGTCCAGAGGAGGGCCACAAAAATGAGCAGGTTGTTGGAGCACCTTTGCTATGAAGGTTTGCTATGACAGGCTGAGGGAGCTGGGGTTGTTCAGCCTGGACAATGGGAGGCTCTGGGGAGACCTAATAGCAGCCTTCCAGTCTCTGAAGGGGGCCTACAGGAAGGCTGGGGAGGGTCTGTTTACAAAGACCTGCAGTGACAGGACGAGGGGCAATGGCTTCAAACTTGAGAAGAGCAGATTTAGATTGGATATTAGGAATAGGTTCTTTACCATGAGGGTGGTGGACCACTGGAACACGTTGCCCAGGGAGGTGGTCGAGGCCCCTTCCCTGGACATATTTGAGGTGAGGCTCAACAGGGCCCTGAGCAGCCTGGTCTAGTTGGGGGTGACTGCGGGGATGTTGGACTAGACAGTACCTTCCAGCCTTGACCATTCTATAATTCTATGAAAGCTGCAGATACTGATGTGGTGATTACAGCTGCCTTTGAGCTGCAGGTCAGACAGACCTGCTCAGCAGAGTCAATGCACTCCAGCTCCCCAGCTTCAAGGACACTACTAACAATCTTTCTTCTCTGAGGTTAAGCTGGCCTACTGCCACTGTAAACACAGAATCTCACTTACATGGTTGAAAGATTAAATATCTGATTAAAATTTCTGGCCGCTAATTTGTTGAACTTGGCCATAGGGGTAAATTTGGACTGCATGATATTCAATTCTACGTGCTTAGGAGTAGGGGGAGAAAAGGAGAAGGGGGATGTCATATTTCATGAAAGAGCAAGGAAGTCACATTTCAACTGAAAATCAAGACAGAGGATATGATTCAGCCGTGCCTAAAACAATAGATGAACTGAGTTTGGGCAGGTTGTCCTCCTCAGAGCAGCCTATGCAGGAGTGGGGCTCCATACAACCAAACCAGGGTGTGAAGTCACTACAGCCACTTAATGTGTGAAGTCACTACAGCCCTGTTGAAATGCAGTATGCTCTTCCAGCAACGCTGCTGTAAAACCTTGCCAGAGGCAGAGTTTAGGGATAGTCTGCAGCTGAGGCTGCGTTCAGCCTCAGTGGGTGTCAGTGGGTTGGATCAGGAACTTCTCACTCTCCATGAGTAAGTTAAACTACCACCTGAGCCCTGGTTCATCGCACTTTGGAAATCTCACGGGGGTTTCTGGGGGCAAACATATGGGTCTCCCTACCCCATTTCTCCGGGATTTGTCCTTAGTAAAGAGACCATTTCCTTTGCCAGAGTCCTCGAATGGGCTGGGGCGTGCTCAGCCAGCATCCTATGCTCAGAAACTTCGGACAAGTTCTACAAGTTGTAGTAAAATGCAAAGGATTGGGTGGGGTTTTTTACGTGACAGTGTCCAGGCAACTCTGAACAACCTTTTTTTCATAGACAGCAAGCAGCTCCTTCCTAACTGCACATCTGCCCCTTGCCAAATTTCATAATTTGCTTGCTGCAAGCTATGCTGAAGCTCTGTAAAAGAAAAATGATTGGAATTTTTTTATAATGGGAAATGTTAGGCAACTTTAACATAGGAACTTTAGGGGTTCCTATATTAACTCTTTATTCTTGTGGCTTAATTTGACCTTATGGTTTCAGCCTTGAGCCTCAAACTATTTCCTTGGAGCTGTTCTTATAGGACTAGAGCCTCAAGCAAACATATTTCCCCGCAAATGTTATAATGCACATAGTAAGTATCAGAAAAAATACCACAATCTACTTATAGCAAGGACTGCAAGGCCCCCATCTCTTCTGCAGCCAAAATTCACTGAAGAGGGTATGTTTAGAAAACTATAGATTATGTAAAAGCCATGGGTTTGTCCTAAGAGTACTGGTCTGTTTTACCTACACACCTGTGAAGAGCTATTAGGGAATATGCCCCCCCCCCCCCCC
>VZTM01027512.1:225115-318759 GCA_013400555.1 Jacana jacana
CCCCCCCAGCATGACTTTTCAGAGCTATTTTTAGCATCTTTTCAACAGTCATGTTCTTTCTGGAGTCTCTTTTCACCCCACCCTTTGTAGAGACTTAATGCCGTAACAATTACTCATACCAACCACATTGCCTCTTTCTTTTTCTGCACAACCGTGATAGAGCTATGTTTCCCCAAAAGTGTGCAAATCCCCACCATCTCTTCAAATTCAGTACAGTGAGGAGAGATCCTGAGCAATTTAAACCCAGGCTGGGCAATGACCAATTTGTCTTAATTGGTCAGTGAAAGCTCATGGCACTGCTTCTGTTCCCAGCATCAGGTTTCATTCAACAAAGTCAATGAGACACGTCCATGTACTTAAAGTTAGTAAGTATGTTTTGAAATTGGGGTCTGGGGTCTCAGAGCAAATATTGGCTTTTCTCCCTAAATTGGCTTTCCATAGCACATTTGTGCCAATAAATGTCACTGCTCAAATGGGAAGCAAATACACAAAGGTGCAAATAGAGCCAAAGCAAATTAATTCAAGCAGATACCCCCGGGCAAGGTTTTGCTCTGCCACCACCAAATGGCTGCAGGCAGTGACTGAGAAGAAGCCCGCTGTGCAAGTTAAATGACAAGGAAATTTAGAAGAGCTGAGGAACTGGGAGCCCTGGGGAGCCCTTCACAGCTGCTCCACTGCTGGCAAGATGACACTTGGTCTCACAGGAGTTCAAGCACCCAGAAAAACTCAAATAAAAGGGAACCTATGAGGGACACCTACAGAGACAACCAGTCTGCCCTTGACATTTGCCAACCACAGTTAAATCACTCCTGCAAACAGATTTTAGCTTATGGATGCAAGGTAGGTAGAAGCCACCTAGACACCCTTGTTTATGTAGCTGGGCCACCAACAGAAAGACAGGGCCAAATTCCATCAGACAAGTTGGGGACTGAGCTCTACTACTGCTGCTGCTGCATAAAATTGATAGCAAAATGTGGCCCAAGAACACCTTATAGGTGTAAATGCTTTTGTAGTGGTAACCCAACAGATAGTTTCCACTGCGGACATCCTACTAAAATAAAAGGCACACTTTTGCTATGGAGGCCCGAGCTGAGCATCCTGCTGTTTAGGTGAATATTCATCAGCAAATCTTGGAGGCTCCCATTCTGAAAAGGCTTCTTTTATTTTTCATTGACCTGCATTCTTTCGTAATACTGTCACGTCATGTTATATTTACCCCAGCAGTTGCCATACCCCAGCATGGCTGCACAAGCCTGGTCTTCTTTCTGTCCCAGAGATGAAAAAGGTGTCGGGCTTTGCTGCTTGGAGCCCTCTACACAGGGAGGAGGAAACCTGTAGCGCAGAGGGAAAGCAGAGAAGCAGACTCAGCACCACACTTCTGAGCAAAATATGCAACTTGATAGTCTGGAAATGTCATTGGCTGGAAGGCGTCCGTTTACCTTCAAGAGTATTTAAAGTATGTTAACTACAGACCAAAAGAATACATTGTAAACACAACATAATAACTCTCTAATAGAGGAGAGAGGTTTTTTATTTACCTACCAGAGACATTTGATTATCAAGCAAAATTGCCTTGTGAAAAGAAAAGCACTCCATCACCTCGCAGCCTGGAGTGCCAGCATACCACATATAACTTTAATGTGGTCGGTATCTGTTTAGAGGTCACTTAAAAGGTAACTATTTCAGAAAATGCATTCATATAAACATAAGTTTTAATGCCTTTTGTGTGAAATGTAAAAGTCAGGTCTTGAATGTCTGCACTTGTGAACGATCATGTAGTATTTTTAGCAAGATTAAAGGGGTTAATCCTGGTCAAATTCCACTTTGAATACTTACACTCTGCCTACTTTAATTCTCCTGAAATTTCAACTGTACATTGTGTTCTCCTTGGCTTTTGCCCTAATGTGTCAGTGTTACCTAGACATGACCACATTTCAGTAGCACGTTCAATGGTGGGGCTCTCCACCCCAGCCCTCCCCACACCATGCGCCTCTGCACCACTCCTTTTACCTCTTCTGGCACAATTACTGGTCCTTGTGGGCCATTTCACAGGGACCTGGGAAAAGTCCCTGAGTGAAATGGGCCTATGGCACACCAAAGGAGGACATTTTGCACTTACTTCATTCGTCAGTAAATTGCCCAGGAAAGAAATGTGCTATATAAGTAGGAAGGACCATTGCTATTAATATCAACAAGTAACAGTTATATCTAATGCCTTCTTTTTCACTTAACATTTTTGGTGATAAAAGGATCTAATTAAAAATATAAACAGGTCTTTCACTTTTTGTTTTATACTTATCTTCCACATGTGCTTGTAATAATCTGCCTTCTTGCCAACACCATCTTGTAAATGAGATCCATATCTCAAGGGTTTATCCTGGTTAAATAAACTGAATTCAATAAAACCCATCTTCAGATATTCCACATGTGAGAGTTATTACTACACTAACATGCTACTGTTGCTTCTGTTACCTAGTGTTACAGATGCATTAACTTCTCCCCTTTGCTTGAGTTATGCTCCACTGTATATCTAAGATAAGAAAATGGAGTGCCTGGAGTCTGTTCAGTGTTATCATATAACAAACAGTGACTTTTTTATTGAAGGAGCTACACGAGCGATGCACGTTTTATTGAAACTAATTCAGAGGGGAAAAAAATATTTAAAGATAAATGTTGAACTAAAACCCAAGAAACCCAAGTAAGTCATGATGTTGTTTGCCCTCTTTCTCTTGTGTTCCTGTCTCTGTGCTCCAGCTGGTAAGTGGTGTGATAGCGTTGCACAGGGCTGCACAACATTTCTTTTCAGTCAGAGCTCAAAGGTTACAGTGGAGTCTTAGAGCTGCACCAGTAAAGTTGGCACCAGCATTTACTGCCCCCTGAAATTCATTCATCAGCTTCCTTGCTTTGAACAACTCTGCGGTGCCTGCAAGCCGGATTGTGCTCAGCACAAACCTCAGAGCAAAACAAACAACTGTATTTGAGCTCCATGGGGTTTCTTTTCTTTTATTTTTTTCTTCCTGGATAACTTCTCCCAGCCATCTAGCTTGAACTTCCTGCCTTGTAACTGCAAAATGATCTGATCCACTGTGAGACACTGAGCCCTCAGTGTGTTTTTCTGTCAGCATTTCTTTCTCAAAAGCAGCCCCAGGCCATCCACTTATCCAAGTAAAGCTAGATGCCCATTAAAAAATCACTGCATTTCCTGCAGAATCCTCCCATTGTTGTTTGGAAGAGTGCAGTGGACACCTGGGTCTTCTTCCAAAAGTAGGATAGAGACCCCTCTTAGAGCGGGATCCCAGAAGTGCACACGGGAAAGATCAGCTATGACCACTTTTCTTGGGTTCTTATGGCCAAGCCTCCCTTCATCTCCATTTCTCTTCTTTTATGATCTTCTTTTTCCTGTTGTCTTCCCAGGAAGGAATCTGCTGTTTTGTATCACAACTATCAGATGGAAATCTTCAGTTCGGTTTGCAGGGACATGGACAGAATGAAGGCCCAGCCCTTAGATACACGATTGTTTTGATTGGCAGCAAGAGCTTGATGTCCAGAATGACTCAAAATGATGAATTAGAGATACAGAACCAAGGTTCTCTCAAGATAGTCACAAGGCAACTCTTGGCCTGTCAAAAAAATAATTAGAACAGCATTGCAAATAGCAAGGCTTCTTTTGCAACATTTATAGTGAGTGGAGGCCTCTCAGGGAAGATTTCCAGGAGCAGAGCCAAATTCTATAATAAAAGCCAACGAGGGGAAGATTTACACCTCCCTCGAGAAGACAGCCAATAAGATTTCAAGGTGGATTTTGAGACTTTGGCTGCTGAACTACATTTCTCAGATTTTTCTCTTTGATTTTAATGAGGTGAACTAATGCTTTTGTTTACTTAAATGAAGAATAATAATAACAGAAACAAATTCCAAAGAAGCATCTTTTCTGAGCATCAAGGCCTGATTTCAGGGTTTCATCTCCAACTACCCTCTCCCATTGGTTTTTATTTGCAAAAGCACATCCTGGTGAATGGGTCAGGGACAGTCTGTGCTAGGCACTGTTTAAACCACGTCATAAAGTCTTTGCCCAGGAGAACTGGCAATGTCTCATTTGGGTAGGGGAATAAAAATGAAAAAAAAAGAAGAAAAAAAAAAAGGGAAAGAAAGGAGAGAAAATAGAACTAGCTCAACATTAAAGTTGAGCTTACCTGAGACTCAGATGGGCATATTGTGTAGAAATACAACTGCTGCTGTGCTCTCCTGCTATAGTTCCCTTGTTGGGTTTTTCTAAGTTGCTTCTTGCCTTTTTCTCTGGGAGTACTGTTTCCTCCTAAGTCCTTTCTGCACCCTCAGCCACTTTTTCTTTGCATTGTTGGCTTGGGGTGCCCCAACTACACCTTGTTTTATTCACTGGCCATGTGAGGAAGTCGAAGACTCAGCGAACGAAGTCTGTTAATTAGGCAATCATCTTTTTTTTCCATTTAGGATCAATCCAATGTCAGGAAGAAAAGGTTTCACGTATCTGAAATGAAAAAAAACAAACCCGACATGTCAACATCTTTGTGCTTGAAAATTCATCTGTTAAACATGAAATTAGCTCAGGCCTCTGTTTTCTGCATTTGTAACCCTGGTAAATAAATATGAAATGAACAGAAAATGTTAACTACAGAAAATGTAGTGGTTGTGTAAACAGCAAAGGCTTCCTACATACAGGCCATAATATGGTTTTGGAAGAGGTTCAGTAGGCACTTTGTGAGCGATACTCCTTTGAAGCATTGTATCAAGCCATATCTTTCTGGCAAAGCTTAGAAGTTTTTAAGTGGAAATCTCACACTGGGAATTTTCATCCAGGCTCAACAGCCTGTTAGAGAGCCAGGAGCTGAGACCTGGGAGGCATCCCCATACTGTGGCATTGCTGTCCTCTGAGATATTACCCTGGGTTTTGTGATGACAGGGTTTCAGACCAGTGACTAGGGCTAAGAAACAAAATGATCTGAAGGCAGCGTACTAAAAACTGACAATTTTGTTTGAAGCAATTCCTAATGTGTTTGAACACTGGACGTCAGTCTGGGAGGGGCAGTGATCATTCTGTTCCCCCTTTCCCTGTCACGTGGAACTGTGGAGGCTCCAGCTCCAGCCCTCCCTTGATGGTTTCATTTCCAAGCTGAAAAACCTTGCTCACATACTCACTGTATAAGTGGGAGCCTCTTTCATCCCTTTAGTCATCTTTGCCTCCCTCTTCTGGGACCTGCTCCTTTTCTGCTACAGAGACAGAAGGAGGGCGCAGACCTGCACACGCCTCCAGGCGCAAGGGAATCGTGGGTCTGCACAGTGGTGGCACCGTGATAGTCACTGTTTAGTTCTGTATGTTTTTCTGAATGGTCCCTAACATTTTATTTGTTTTTTTGATCACTGCTGAGCACAGGACTGACTTTTTCATGCAACTATTATAGACCCAAGATCTTGTTCACAAGTGATAGCAACCTGGTCTTTAGCATTTTGCTTTTAATTTCCAGATAATTTCCTCCCATGTGCATCACTTTATGTTTATTTACATGGAATTTCATCTGCTGTTTTACCATCTGGTCAGTCAGTCTTGCAAAACCCTCTGCAATCATTCACAGCCAGCCATCATCTTACTATCTTGAATAATCTAATAACATCTCCAGTGTTATCTCAATATAAAGCCCCTCTCCAGATCCCAAATAAATATTTTGATCAAGGGTTTTAGCACAGATCTTCTGGAACTCCACTGATGAAAATCTGCCATGAAAATAGACCATGTTTTCTATTCTCTTCTTCCTATCTTCTAAGCAATTATTTATGCATAGAAGGACCCATGTTTTTATTCCATTTCTCTGAAAGTGTTCTTTGTGATCTTGAGAAAAGACTTAAGATTTCAGTATACCGAATATCCCAACGTATTGGCTGATTCCTTCGGAGAATTAGGAAATAATAAATATGACTTTAATAGAATTTTGATGCTAAACCTCCCTTTACAAGCATGGTGTTGACTTTTCCACTGTGCAGTATATTTATTGACGTTTATTAATTATGTTCCTCCTTAGTGTTTCTACTGCTTTGTTCAAGCAGAGATATCAGGATTACTGGTCTGTAGTTCCCTTGAAATTCCCTTCAACAAAGGTTGGTTTTGGTTATGACAATAAAAATTAGGCATTAGTATCCCACATTCCAGTCTTCAGTTACCCCTCTAGTTTTAAGTGTGATTTTAAACGTCATAGTCCAGTTATTTCATTCTTGGATTACTCTACAGCCATTAGGTAAACACCATCTGGTCCTGTTGACCTGAAATTGTTCATTGTGCATATGGAGACCATAACCTCTGCCACCAGCATGTCACTTAGGGACAAGTCCTCTGGTTAGTCCCTCATAAACCAAGATCCCATTGTGGGAACCTCCCCAGACATTTTCACACCTTCTTTTTCAGATGAAGTCTTGCATTCCTGATCTTAAACATTAATTACACCTTTGCAACACTTTTAGCAACGAAGTGTTGTTAAATATCATTTTAGAATTTGCAAAATAATGAATTCCATTGTCAATGAAAAGCAAGACTGTGTATGAAAGTAGTTTCCAAAGCCATCTACCCACCAAAAGAGCTGCTGCTACAGGAAATCTAGATAGGAGAAAAAAAGTTTAGTATGTACAGGGATTTTTGCTTGTATATATGTCATGGACCAAATACTGTCTGTACTGCGTGCAGACTGTGGGATCAGTCAGCCTAGTACACGAGGTTTTCAAAGCTGACAAAATCATGGTGATTTAAAGGCTAGTTTATGTTTTACTTACATACTTTTATTTGATTTGCTCAAGTTACAGCCCTCCATGGATCAGGACTGTGACAACAACTACGCTGACACCGCTCCATTAAAATGTCAAGAAAACCCCTCCCTCAAAGGAAATAAAAAAGAGGTTGTCAGCTTTCCCAAGTAGATGTAGAAATGATCTGGTTTGGAGCAGTAAAGGTGGCAGTAAGTATCAGACAGCTCATGGTCACTTATGCAGAAGCTTCTGAATTGCTTATGAAAAGACAGTGTGCAAAGAGTGGGAACCATGAAAAAGATCTAACCCAGTTTCTCAGAATAAAGCTCTTGAAATGTTCTTCTTTGTTAAAACAATAAGATGGCTCCTAAGGAAGCACCAAATTTGGACTGAATTGCTACCTGTGCTGAATTGATTGTTAATGGTTTCTTTTTTCGAGGAATATTTTGAATTTGAGAGATTCATATTGTGTACATATTGTAAGACTTGTGCACAAAGCGATGGTAAAACTTAAGTTATGTGATTTCCTGAGGTTTACTCAGAGTTAAAATCATATATCTTGGTAGGTCAAAAGCTTCTGTGTGTTGCCAACACCAAATGCTGCCAGTCATATCAGTTTTTTCACATAATACAAAAATTAAAGTTTTGCTAAAAAGAACAGATTTTCCTTTGTGACAAATGACTCCCCCACCATTGTAATAGCAAAATGTTTCAAATAGCTGTTGCTTGCTAAACAGGTGAGAGGGGAATAACCGGTCATCTGCTGGGCTGCTTTCAATAAGGCACTGAGACTGCATTAAAATATTCCATACAAACAAAAAAACTGCTATAATGACACAGGTCCTTGGCTCTGTATCACTGTTTGCACTGATAATGCTTACAATAACCCTGCAAGATACCTCTCTGACTATAAAGTAATGAAAAATGAAAACAATTATTGACTCCCAGAGAACTGGAGAGCTTGTGGACTGCATAATACTGTAAGGTATCGTTCAGATAAATTAGCATTTGGTCTGGAAAATTGTGAAACACGGTATTTCAACACTTCTCCTCTCCTGCCAAGGGAGTTTCAGAACCACAGAAGACAGTTTATTTTGAACATATGGAAAAGATGAGGAATGTCCTCCCAGAGATAACCATCTCTCTAACCTGCAGGAGAAAGGATCTTCAGACCTTTTCCAGCTATTAGACATTACTTTTGTATATTAGATAATTTTTGTACAGATATTTAGATACTTTTTGTATATATGGGTATATATTAGGAATATTAGGTATACTAATATAGTACATTCCCTACTTCTGCTTTTTTATGGCTGGGGGGAATGGAGAGGCATTTAAATGTCTGAATACTTCTTTCACGTCTCCTGCAAAACACGCTTAATGTTTTTGTGACAGACTTAAAACTGAAATAAATTTATTTTGCACATGCTAAAGTTTATGACATAAAACTAAAGGGTATGTTACAATAATCAATGGCAAATTCCTTGCTCACAGATGTAACGTTTAGCTGGTATCATAGCAAAGGAGGAAAAAAGAGATAGAATTTCATTCATGGTAGTGCTTCAGCTATAAAATGCCTGACTTTACACTCCAGCTTCACACAATTCCTCTGACTTGATTTAGACTTGATTCTTTCAAATGGTGCTGATTTTTCAGGAAACGGCAGGCATTGATAAAGGGGTAAGACTTAACAAGAGTCTGGATACAGATTATTTTTATGAGAAATATTTTGTATTGAGACACTCACAGCTACATGTGCAAATACTCTGAGTTGTGCATAAAGAAATGGTGCAATGTTCTATTTTCACTTACTACTTCTCTCAGTTCCTTAAAACTTACACAATTTATTATGCCCATTCCCCCTTAGAATTCAGCAGCAGCAAGAATTTTTTTTCACTGTTAACAGACTAAGAGAGACTGCAGAAGCCTGTTGAATGTGTGCTTTTAGCCTGAACTTCAAGTTAAAACTAGCTACAGCCGTATACATAAAGATTTTTTTTTAAATTGATACAGTTTATAACTAATAAGTAAGCTATATGGAAAAGTTTAAAAATATATAAAAGCATTTTAAATAACATATTGCAGCTTTATGACAATTGCGTTGAATCACTGGTGCGGTGAACTACCCTGGTGCTGTTTGCCTCAGCTACAAATATGGGAAGAACTACCTGGAGTTAGGTGGGGATTGTAAAAAACAACCTGCAAAGGTGAATAAAGGCAGATTTTCCTCCTGGAGGTCAATGACACTGTAACCTGACTGCTAGCAACACCCAAATGAGGTATCATAAAACTTGGCTGGTGCCATTTGTGTGACCTGGTGCCAGAAATATACCCAGCACCAAGGTGCTCTGCAAAGCCCAGGTGCTGGGCCCGAGTCGCATGACAGTAAGGATGTCTTTCCAGGGAAAGGTCCTGGTTAGACAAACCAGGTGTGAGGAGCAAAGCATACGTCCACAAAGCTCTCAAGAGAAGCTAAACGAGCCTCTGTGTGCCCCATCGTGCCCTATCTTAGCCTCTGTAAGATCCAGTCCTTGGCAGTGCGTTGCCCCATGCCATGGTATTTCAGTTTCTTTTTGTTCACAAAGAGCTACAGACCCCTACAGTGCTGTATAAATAATAGGCATTTTAACTTGCCAAGGACAAATCAAGTGTTTTAATTTCGCACTCTAACTTAAGATAAGAAAATAAACATGAGCTGCTGGGGAGTTCAGTAAACTTGCTCATGAACTGGAGGGTGGAATGGAGGAGGGGCAACAGCATGTGAAAAACGTCCATTCAGTGGGAATTGGACAGAAAAGCAAAGAGAAGGTTACACTGCATATGAAAAAGTCTAGGAAACTACTGAAAATATCTGGGTACTGCTGTACACACCAGGAATACATCCTGACATACAAAATTGGATTTTCTATTCCTAATCCAAAAAGCTTATGACTCCAACTATTGAAATACAATAATACTGATTCAAACAAAATAAGAAAACTTCCCTGCCTTTCAGTCCATCTTCAGGTTCCCTGAGTAATTGTTTATGTGAAGCCTGGTGCCAAGGAGAAATCTGGTTGCTGACACTGTGGCAGTGGTAAATTTTCAGGAGGAACTGGAGATTTATATGCTCTGACAGGGTCTGTGATGCAAGAGCTCTGGCCGGGTCGCAACACATTAGAAAGACATTTATTGCATTGGCAACATTTTCTCTCTTTTTTTGGCAATTCACAAGTACTTTAGAACTCTTCAAGAGAAACAACTTCTTCTTTTTAATCTCGATTCTGGTCAATATTTCAAGGACGTGGGAAGTCATCTGGGGAGCAATTCAGCAGCCATACCTTTAACACCCACTTCTCTGGCCCCTAGTATTACAGACTGCATCTCCACATGTGAGTGAGCCAGATCTGAGGAAGCAGGATACTTAGAATCATAGAATCACAAAATGGTTTGGATTCAGAAGGAACTTGAGAGATCCTCTAGTCCAACTCTCCTGCATCTGCAGGGTTATCTTTCTCTTGATCAGTTTGCTCAAAAGCCTGTCCAATCTGTCTTTGAACATATTCAATGACGGGGCATCCATGACTTCTCTGGGCAACCTCTTCCAGTGTCTCACCTGCCTTTTTGTGAAAAATGTCTTCCTTATCTCCAATCTAAACCTACCATCTTTCAGTTTAAAACTATTGCCTGTTGTCCTGTCAGTACAGGCCCTGGTACAAAGTCTTTCTCTAGCTTTCTTATAAACTCCTTTAGGTATTAAAAGATGCAATAAGGTCTCCCTGGAGCTTTCTCTTCTCTTCTCTTCTCTTCTCTTCTCTTCTCTTCTCTTCTCTTCTCTTCTCTTCTCTTCTCTTCTCTTCTCTTCTCTTCTCTTCTCTTCTCTTCTCTTCTCTTCTCTTCTCTTCTCTTCTCTTCTCTTCTCTTCTCTTCTCTTCTCTTCTCTTCTCTTCTCTTCTCTTCTCTTCTCTTCTTTAGGCTGAACAACTCCAACTGTCTCAGCATGCCCTTATAGGAGAGCTGCTCCATCCCTCTGCTCATCTTTGTGGCCCTCATCATCACTTGCTCCAACAGATCCATGTCTTTCCTGTGCCAAGGACTCCAAAGCTGGAGACAGTACTCCAGGTGGAGTCTAACCATAGCAGAGTAGAGGGGCAGAATCAACTCCCTTGACCTGCTGGCCACACAGAAGCACAGGGTACAGTTGGTGTTCTGGGCTGCAAGTGCACATTGCCAGCTTGTTTCCAGGTTTTCATCTGCCAGTACCTTCAAGTCCTTCACCACAGGGTTGCTCTCAAATCAATATTTTAATCAATCAGTCAATCAATATTTTAATCAATGAATATGTGCTGGTACCTAAATCTCTGTTTCTCAGAGCTATATTCTTGTGTGAGATTCCCAGTTGTGGCACCACTGCTAGCGTGTCATTTGTCATTCCACTTTTGCTTAACTAATAGCCTCAAAGCAAAGATGCATCCCTCAGTTTTCATTCATACAGATCAGAAGTAACTCCATGCAATTCAGTGGACAGTGTGGACCAGGATATCAGTGGAGCAGGAGAATCAGCCCTACTGATTTCCATCATGTGACTTCTGAGATATATTGTCAAGAGCTAGCTGTGAAGGCTTTCAGAGGTAGACCTGGTGTCCTGACATCTAGTAGAGATAGGATTTCATTGAACAACAAGCCTGTTTCACTGTGAGCAGACCAAAAGCGATGGATGGTTTCCATTGCATCACTTCAGGACTGTTGTGCTCATCAAACCAACCAAGCAGGCATGCAGAGCCTCCATTTACTTGTGCATTTCAGAAACATGATGTCATGGTCAAAAGACCAAGACTCGCAGCAATGACAGCAGGAAGTGATGACCTGTTAACTAATGAATTCTGGAGGAAGTTAAAAGCATGAGGATGTAAATTCCTCTGGAAGTGTCTTTTCATGACACTGCAGTATTGACGGAACCTGTCTGTGGGTCTGTGCAGTAGGACTGCTGCTCAGGAAGCAGGAACAATCTTTAAAAGCATCTTCTGAACATTCCTGTTATATAAGGTCCAGAAGAATACTGGGGCATGAACTTCTAGGCTTTGTTTTCTTGGAGTAACCACTCTGAGAAAAGCAACAATTTTATTCATTGGGGCTGTATTTGATCGCATTAGTGTGTCATTTCATTAGCTCTGATTCCAGTGGATGACACATAACACAGTAAGTTTTTACAACTGGAGCAGATTGGCTTGCAATTTGGGAAACAGATATTTTGAAATATTTTCTCTAACCACACAAAAAAGGGCAAAAGTGGAAAGGAGTTCATCGCCTGTCTTGCTTTTCAGATTTCCTATGTATTTGTTAACAGTCTCCAGATAAACTAATGCGTCTAAACAAAGCAGAAGTGTCTCATTACAAAAAGAAGTAATCACAGGGTTACCTGCCTTGGCCAGTAGGTATAAATCATACCTAATCACTGGAGAAAGCATTTTTCACCCCTGCTATGAGGTGACAGAGCAGAAATTCTTCCCCAGATTTTTACGGAGTGGCACACACCCATTCTCCATAACACTAATCCTGTCTTTCACATTGCATTCATCTGCTATGAGTCTCACAGAAGCTGACTGATTTAAAAAATCTTGAAAACAGCCATAAGACTGTATGGACTATATAGCACAGGGGCACTCTCCTCCCAAATGAACTTTGTCCTCCTCATTCAAAGTTCTTGGCGACACCACAGAGATGCTTAAGACAAGAAGGTATGGCTAACATAACCAAGCAAAGCTGTGGAAGATAAGTGTGGATGGATGCATTTGCTGCTTGGCAAATTTCTCAGGACCAGCCTGGTTTTGCCTGAGGTCAGGACCTCTGATTTAAGGCTCATAGGAAAGGCAGCACCAGAGTACCACAGACCATCTTAATAATGTGCTGGACCAGTTATTTGTTCAGCACTGACTCAGAAGAAAGTAAAAACCACCTCCTGAGTAATCACACCCCACATCCTGAAGGACATAAGTGTATAAATCCTCTGAGGTTTCCCAGGATCCTTTTTTGCTCACTGTTGAGATGTGAGGAAGACGTGTCCCTACCTAAGGAGCAGTGTGTCTGAGCCCAGTGGCGAGTGACCTGCTGGCAAAGGAATGAAGATCAGCAGGAGCATGAAGACCTATCCTGCACCAGCATCTGCAGAGTATGGCAGGTTCTGCCATGCATCCAGCCTGGGCAGCAAACAGCATTACCTCAGTGGGAGCCCAGCAGTGGGTCAGCCGAAAACTCTAGCCTACAGATGAGGCTGCAGATGCTCAAAGGAGAACGTGAAGTTTCTCAACGCTTTAGTAAGTCCCGAGGTATCAGAGCTGAAGGCAGCTGGCATGCTCTGAAGTGGGGATATTTAACTGTGGAAGAGCTGAGAATCCAGCATGACCCTGGGGGAAAGGAAGTCTGAGGAGAGATATTTTGCTACAGTGATGGCTTGGATGTTGTCATCTTCTTTGCAGGTGGATTGCCTTCCTTGTCCTTCCTCTTGCTTCCTGCTTCTCTAGTCATCTCGTCACTATTAGGATATCTGGTGGCCAGAAAACAACAACCACCTTTCCATCCACCTTGAAAAATACATTTAAAAAAATTTTTTTTGTATGTAAGAAGGGGAGATGTCACTGTCACATTCATGTCAAGCCACTTCTGCCACTAAGGGAAACCATAGAAAATGGGATTTTCACATAATAAATATGCCTTCATTGTTATCTTTCAGAATACAGCGGCTTTTTTTCTTTTTAGGTTTATATGGAAAACTTATAATCTAATGGAAAATAGGTAATTAATTAAAGAAACATGCTCTGAATGCTTTCTAGCCTTTACCAGTGGTAAGAATTAAAGGCTTTGCACAAATGAAGACAAGCCCATTTTTGTAGAGAAGACAACTTGAAACTATCTCTAAAATCTTGAGCTACACGTTTGACAAAGACCACTTGTTATATGGTCCATAAATTGTTTTTGGAAGATCTCTTATCTCCCAAGAGTCTCTACAGTTTCTGTAGTCAGAATCAAGTGCTACTTTAAGAAATAACTAACTATGGGGCAACTGTAAAACTAATGTAATTCCTTGTCCACTACACAAATATAGTTTATTAAATTCTCAAAATATCAGATGAATTTATTGTCCCGTGGGCCTCTCAGATGGTACCATAATGACTACTATATTTTTATTGTATTTATTTATAGAGGAATATTTCCTAAGACTGAAACTCCCTGTTGCTGCTACTGCTGCTGTACTAATTCTATGTGTTCTTGACAGATGAGAGGATGAACCAGTTATGAGAGAAACACTAAGGCACCACAAAGGAGACGGGATACCCAAGAAATGTTGCAGTTTTGGTTTTGTCATAGTTTCTCCCACTGCAGAGCAATACCTACCCTCACTGGCCATCAGAGATATTACTCGGGTTAGAGATGGGTGAGAAGGTTAAAGAGAAGGTTAAATTGCTACATGAGCAGTTCCCTCCCTCTTGGGGATGCTACTCTGACAGCTCTCCCTCCTGTTTTAGTTTCACTGCCAGCAGCATTTCCATGAGAAAATGCTAGTTTAGTTGACTGCGTTGGCCGACTGCATCAATTCCACCAAAACCACTGATGGAAGCCACAGTGAGCAGCCAGCCCCACCAGCACGCAGCCCGCCTGCCTCCATTCAGTCCCAGTGCCAGGCCAGCAACTTGGCTGTATGGTGATTTTGAACTTCAATTTCTCTGAAAGTTTTTGAAAATTACCGAGCTAAAATTGAGTAAGTTCTATGTCATGTGGAAATAGAAAATTTTCAATAGGACAAAAGAATCTCTTTCCCTTGCATTTCTCTTTTAACTGTGGCATTTGAGGTATTTAATAATTTAGAAGACCAAGACCTGAACGGGACAAGTACCAGGATACCTAGCTACTTGGCAAACAGAAGGAGTTTCAGCATTGTCACAGCAATAAAACGAGTGATAATTCTCTAAATCACCAGTCGACTATTATGTGAAAAACATAGTATCCTAGATGCACAACAAGCTGTGTAGTGAAAAAGGGCATGCTGATTATTCTAGGAGAAATTCATCTATTCAGGTTTATTGTTTTAAGAATGTTTCCTCCATCCTCTGATGTGTAGATGATTCCTCTGTGAATCAGTTACCAACTTAGTCGTACTAAATTGAAAGCTGATTTCTTTCCCCACTTACACTCTGTAGATTCTTTTATTTCTCTTAATCCCTTTGGCTGTTATGTTTCAGTCTGAAACAGCATCTCCCAACTGCCCCACCGAAACTAACTGAATTTATTATATAATCTCATCTCCCGTTCCAAAAAATCCAAGATCAATCTCAAAGAGCAGTCCTCTGAACTTGGCAGACACTCGTGTGGGAAAGTCTTTAAACAAAAACAAATTTGTTTATGTACTGGGAGAAGGAGCTCCGAAAGAAGATAACATGTGCTGTGAGCCAACAGTGCCCTCAGCAGCAGAGCTGGGGTGGCTCTCACAGCACTGGCGTTGTTGTAAAGCTGCAGCCCCTCCATCAGCTGCCCCACCAGAGCCCTCTGCTCGCCCCCAGTGCTGGTCAGGTAGCAGGGACCACGGGGTGGTTCTTGCATTGGGGAAGATGTGGTCTGAGCATGAAAAGGGCAGTCGAGAACACCTGGTCTGTGAAACAGTTTCACACAAAGCCACATCAAATTTGTGGACTTTGGGCACATTTATTTGGGACGCTTTTTTTTCCTTTTCTGTTTTTTTCCAAAACTGATGTAAGTGCGTAGCACCATTGACATCCCATGAGAGTTAACCACAAACCTCAGAAATATTTTTTACTTGCAATCTAGTCCCAGCTCTGACAGGGTACATAGTCAGTTTTCCTGGATGGAAAATAAAGCCTACACCTACTCAGGGTGCCAGCACAAGACCAATCCCCCACTCAATTCCCACATAAGCAGGGTTCAAGCACTTTCAGTGTCTCTCTATGATCCACTACACTGAATTAGGGATTTAGATGATAGGTATTGTTCCAAATATGCATATTGTTAACATTTTTTTGGAAAGAAGATTAAGGAAACATGGCCCTGCTCTAAGAGAAGAGTCAGCAAGCTTTGTTTCAGGAAGCTTTGTTTCAGAGACTGAGACGAAGCTGTATGGGAAGCCAGCAACCAGCGTGAAGGACGGGATGATGCATTTGTATGTTGTTGGCATGGCTGAGGAAAGATGGCTGTGTACTGTGCTAGTGAGTGAAGCTTTCAGATGGAAACCATAATCACTGGGTACCCACTGCTGAGCCGCAGCACAGACCACAAACACAAGAACCGTGCACATACCTAGTCAGCGAGGTAAAGAATAGGGCTTCTCAACATAGTTGTGCTTGCTTGGATGCAGGGTGCAGCATAAGTAGACAGTGAGGGAATTGCTAGCCACACAAGGGCTACCTTTGCAGGTGTCAAAATGCACTGTAATTTTAAGATTATGTAGCTCGGGTATACACATGCCACACCAGTCACTGCTGTGATTTCATGGCAGTGATATCCTCTGTCCAACTGGTTGCATTTCCTAGCTGACCAGAAACAGCAGGGACACAATTTCTGAATGTTGTGATGGTGAGAGCTTAGCATGAGTAAAAATTTCTAAGAATCTAAATCCAAATGGGTCAAAACAGTCAGATTGCTTATCTCAGGGGACCACAGCTGTGCATTTTCTAGAAAGCCATATCTTCCCTGCAGAGATTTGGCTCTAATCTTGATTGGTCTTCAGTCATGACAGAAGCTGATCTCCTTGAAGTGCTGTATCATCCTGAAGCATGGGTTTGACCCAGTGACACCTTGTGAAGTCAGTTGACCAATGTACAGAACTTACACCATCACACAGAAACTAATGGGGCAGATGGAAGTCACAGCGCACCTTGAAGTCATTACTCAGATTATGCATTTTGTGGGGAGCTGTGCCAGAGCTTGTGGCAGGACAGAGCCCTTACCCCAGTGTGCTGCCTTCCATCACAAAGGATCTTTGGTTTGCGCTCCAGGCAGAACAAAATGGAGCAGTTTCCAGTTAAATACCTTCCCTCAGGTGCTAAACCCTCTGACCTGTAGGTTTTGGTGCAGCCACACTCTCGACACACTTTTTGACTATGGGTCCGGCATGGCTGGGGCCCTGTGCAGCACTAAGTATAGAAGGGGAATAAAAGCCTTCCTTTGCTACGGAGCAAGGGGAAACCCAGCAGAGGCATTACGAAGGCATGAGTCACCATGTGCCTTCTGCATGACTCTGGGGACAGGGTGGCCTCTTGTTCCGGGGCTGGGGCAAAGTCACAGCTTCGCCTGTTATTATTGTTAGTCACAGCCCCAGCTATACAAAGTCCAGCCGAAACCACACTTACAAATGCCTCAACCTGAAATATAAAATAAACACTGGGAAAATAGCTGCTACTTACTTTCTCTAAATATACCCTGAGGCCAGATCTGCTTCCACTGAAGTCCAGTTTTGCAATCAGCAGCAGGGGAAGTGAGATCCAGACCTTTATTTGGAAAGATGTTAATAATCAAATTGCAGTTTTAATTTGTCACCAAGGCAGGGGTGTGATAAGACATTTTCGTTGCTGCTATAAGTAGTTCGAGGACTGTCAGGGGCTGTTGTAGGTGCTAAAGACTTTGTGACATCCTGGCACTGTGAGGAAGGGACTCTGCAACTCTGGCATATGTCCTTGCTACATGGAGGTGAGGAAATACCCCTGGTCCCCCTCCGAACACCAAGGAAGGGCATAGGTGGGCCTGAGAAGTTGCAAAAAGAGTGGGTGCAGAAAAACAGGAAGGCTGGAAGCTATGGATCAGCTCCATATCAGTGATCTTATCAATATTTTCAGTGACTCATCTGAGGCTTTTTCCCCTCTGACGTTTTCCCCTTCCTTCATTACCATATAAAGATGGAGAGTTTAAGCAGAAAAGGTGGAAAAGTGCTAAGTTAAAGCAGTTAGATAAACATTAATGGTTTTAGCTTTATCAAACTGCTGGGTCAGCTCCTCCTGCACTCATGGACTTCCCCAGTGTGATTCCATGGTGATATTTGTTGAATTGTGCTAACGGAATGGATGACACTTGCACTAGATGGTCATTTCCAGAAAACTATGTATGTGTGACACTTAAGATGTACCATGTCATCCACTATGTATCTAGTGCAGTTTTAATTGCTGTGCTGGCACGGGTAAAGAAGCACTAGTTTTTAATTGTTACTTGACCTCACCTGGAGAGTAGAGCCATTCTCCTGAATAGAGGAAAGAAAGGGAGAAACGACCTGCTACAATTGCTGCAATTCCAGGTTACAACTCAATAGGTGGTTGGGAAAAACTCTGGGAGGCACCCAGGGCTGGAAGCACAGAGTCACTCCCAAGAACACGGTTTAGACACAGCCTGTATATCTTTTAGCACATTGCATATATTGAAAGTGAAGCCTGGTCAACTTAGTGATTGACTCCAGATAGAGTCAAGTAAAGTTTAGCCAGACTTATTAGCTCTAATTCAGCCCTGGCTTTGCCAGATACAACCTGCCATTTGCACAATCTCTTAGGTATTTCTGCACTGTGCTCCAAGAGGGTGTATTAGCTAATATGCAACCCAAGATATGTTTGCAACACTGCAACCACAAGGCTAAATTCTGCTGGAGCTGGGGCACACTTAGATGTTGCCACACAGAGTTCACTAAAGCTTTGGACTCCATCCTGGAACACTGTGCTTGAGCGCAGGAGTACAGATGGACCCCACTGCACAGTGCCAGCAAAGTGTCAGGGCCTCTGCAGCACAGTTAATCCACAACCTGGATAAACTGCTGGTGGATAATTGAGAGTTCATTGTACACCCACCTAGCACCTCTCTTTTATGGGAGGATAAACACTTCGCCATAAAAGTCCTTGTAAACTTGAATTCCATCATTGCAAACAGTCACATTTTATATACATTTCCTTGTTGTTTGTTTGGTTTGTGGTTGGTTTTTTGGTTGTTTTTTTTTTTTTAAATTGTAATATGAATCATGCCTTTTACTGCATTCTACAGTACAAACTCCAAACACCATAGGAGCAGCAGCATTTAACCAGTAGAGCTGAGTTTCCAGTGCAGGGCTAGGCAAGTAAGCAGAGGGGTGCAAATCACAGCTCTTCAAAATCTAATCCAGAGAAAAGGCTTAATTTTCTGCCCTTAGACACTGTCGCCCTGATCTCACATGCCATTTAGCTGTCAGATATTACTGTTAGAATCTGGACAGTTGTATGTGACAATTTACAGTTCTGTGACTGTCTGCTGAGAAACAATGGACCATACATATGTAAAAGTAATAAACGTAGAACTAACAGCCTCAGAGGTAAAGGCTCTCCTCCTTTATCCGTCCAAGGACACTGAACTAAATTCAGTGTTGGAATTATTCCAGAATATCAGCTTTGAAAGATAAAGCACACAAATACTTTGAAATCTTCAGCACCCCTCAGTAGAGCTGATGGAGTCTGAGCGTGCAGCCCCTGGGTTTCCATGGTCCAGCATTTCCAGAGTTGGTGACCTTTACTCCTTAGCTTGTGTCTGGGATTTCTAATCACTGTCCATGCAAGGACCAAAAAGGACCACTCAGCCTACTTTCCAAGTTTAGAAAATACAAGTGGATTCAGCCCAGTATGGCTGGGTAATCGAACCTCTCACAAGACAATGCACTAGGTCACAGCGACACAGTCGTAGCCCTTCTTGCCCTCTCTCTTGCAGCTGTGGGATTCCAGTCACTTCTGTAAGGATCAGGAATTCCCAACTGTGATGAAGACATTGTCTGTGTGACTTCTTTGACAAAAAATTTATGATATCCTTGGTAGTCAGTAACAACCCAATTAAGGATTATTTGCCCATAGCTCAAGTACACACCTCTTATAGCTGAAAAAAAGGTACTACGGATCCTGGCTAATGGGTTAAACTGGGAGCAAAGCATCAGTTACAGGAACATGTCATAAAAACAAAGTTAAAGGCAAAGTAAAATTTCAATAAAGTTGTGAAGACATCCCTGGTTGGAACCCTTGATACAGCCATGCAAAGGGGTTAAAAATGAGGGGGAGCAAGAGGTGATCTCACGCAGTCAACAGCATTTCAGTGGTTATCCTCAGTCGCAGCAGTTTTCTGCTTCTGGGGTTTTTTTTGTTGTGTTTTTTTTTGTTTTTGTTTTTGTTTTTTTTTTCTGTAAAGATTTGCTCATACACCCATTGCTTTTTGCAGTGAGGACAGGGTAAGGGGAGAAGACATCAGCCATCTCTCCTTAAGCGCAAATTGTTAGAAAAAGCTCAGAAAGAGATGGGCAGTGGTGAGAGCCGAGGGCATGCCACTGCTTGCTTGCAGCAAGATGGTGGGTTTAATTCCTTCTGTTTACTCTCACCCCTGTTCTCATCCCCACAGAAAAAAATAAAATAAAATAAATGCCTTTGTTATTTACAGTCTTCACTGAGGGCAGTCATCAAGGTTGATTGTGGGTTTATGGTTGCCAGCCAGCCTCCCTGCTCCAGCAGGTGCCAGGCACCCTGAATTACTCCCATCACGCCCTGCTCGGTGGGGCAGCGAGCAAGCTGATGAATTCTGCTTATTTCGTCTGGGAGGCAACTGCCTCCCCCTCTCCACAAGGAACATCCCACGTATAATAAAGGTTTATAGTCAACCAGAGCAAGACTTCAAACTCATTCCTTCCAGATTCATTCATGACAAGGGTGGGGATCCTAGACTGCTCAGCAATGTTTAACTCAACAAATACTAAAATCTCCAGAGCAATGGCCCTTTATCAACCCCTGCTTTCTTTAGATATGGAATCAAAGAGTTAGCAAGCATGTCCTGTCAGCTTATGGTTACCAGAGCTGAAACTGGATGCTAGGTATTTAGTAAAACTTAAGCTAGGAAATTAATGCTACATGTTTAAAGGAACTACCCTGGCCGCTTAACAACATTAGAAGACTAAGGGGCAGGTCTATCACAACAAAATCCAAGTACCACTCTAAGACGCATAAAAAGAATTGTAGCCTAAAAACCACAGGAAGTGCTTGCCAGGAGTAGTATGTTGAGTTTTGGGTGTTACACCTAAACAAAAATGTGGAGCAACTCCAGAGACTGCAGGAACAAGAAGGGTCAGAGATCCTGAAAACATGGACCAGTGAAGAAACATGTGTGAACCGAGGAGGAGAAAGAAGATCTGGGAGGAAAGAAAAAAAGGCAACAATCATACATAAAAAAGAAGCCACAAAAGGTAAAATCACATTAATATATACAAGTAATGGGCTTAAACTGTCACCAGGAAGATTCAAAACAGACATGAGGTAGGACAGTGACAATGAGAATAGACTGCTGGGACAGCCTGTAAGGTCGCAGTCATTGGAGATCTCTCAAGTTAAGCAATGAGTGGCAAACTTCACAGCTGTGGAAAAGAGAAGCAGTGTACCGTCAGCCAAGCTTTCAGACGACAAACTTAGTTTTCAAAGAAAAATAAGAAAATTCCACTAAGAAAAATAGATAGTAGAACTACTGCAAGATCCTGGAGGAGGGAATAACACAGAGAGCAGCAAAGTAACAGCAGCAGAATCTCTGAACTCACCTTAACACAGAGAGCAAAGCAGCCTTTACCAAAAAGTGGATTTTGAATTAGTTGTATACAATATAATACTTCATTTATGAGAATAACGTCACTTATCCCACCCCACAAAGCAAGAAGTCATCCAGGGGAATGTTGAGGGGCGTGTTGTTCTAATACATCAAACTCAAGTGTATGTGTCTTACAGATCCAAACCATTAAAACACATTAGGACACATTATTTCCTATTACTGGCTATGTATAAAAAGGAGTATTTTATTTCTTCAAAGGAAAGGCAAATAAGACTATCTTACTTCATCTGAGCAAGATCAAAGACTCTCCATTGCAGATGACCATTTCCCACGTCCTCCAAAAATAACTCACATCCCCTAATGTCAGAACAAATAATCAAACAAACCTTTGCACTATCCTAGATCACACAACTGGCATCTATGCTGAGATTAATTTCTTTAAGTGTGAATTTGGAGATCACAAGCAGTAGTAGAACAGCTTAGAGAAAAGTGAAACACCTGTGTTAATGTCAGAGGGTCTGGATGGAAAAGGACTGTGTAGAACCCAATCAAAAATTTTCATAAACATTTTCAGAATTTTCCACTTTTGACTACTCCCAGAAATAATGTAGAGCAAGAAGTGGCATGATTCCCTCTGGTATGTATTCTCCAGGATTTTGTAAGCTGGAAAGTCCCACTAGGCAAATAGGGATTCAAATAACCCCCATTAAAGGAAACGGGGGTGGGGGTGCAGATTGTCTTCCACTATTTTATGTTTCTACTGGAAAACTGATTCACAGCTTCTGAAAATAAATTTTCAGGGGAATTGTTGACAATCTTGGTTTTGTAGCCCAGAAATAACAGGTCTCAGTGTTTTGCCCTTCCTGAAACTGTTCTTTCTTTCCCCCTAAAGGACTTTTGTGTATTTGATATTTAAAAAAATCATAAATCATGAATAGTATCACGGTTTGGGCTAGCACGCTTCAAGGCCCCAGAACATTTTCCATTTCAATACCCATTAATGATACACATGAGATATAACTGATAAACATCAATTTAATTTTGCTAATAATTCTGAAGTTCTCTGTCACAGCATACAAGGAGGGCCTTGCAGATGCCAAGAGTCAGTCACCTACCACCAAACCGCCAAGAGTCAAAGGAACTGAACTGATACGTGAGAAAGACCCATATTTAAAAAACCTCTAAAAAGCAGGTGTCTTGAGGTCTTGAACCTGTTTCTGCCCACTGCTAGGAGAGAGCTTTAAGGAAGACTTAATCTATACACCTGGCAGAAACATTCTTGAAATGGACATGTCTGCAAAATACTTTGGGCTATCTGAATCAAGCCTTTTTTTGCAGCAAGGAAGAGCATCATTAGAAAATTAACTTGGTTTCAGTGCATATCTTTTAGCTACAAAAAGACAAGCAAACCAAATTGTCTGGAGAATTCATGAAATGGGAAAACATCACTCAACACCTATTGGAAAACCATCCAAACAATTCCTTTAACATAAGTTGGGCTTGCATCAAGCTCTCCCTTCTGTTCGTGAAGGGCCACATAGGAAGGGGTCAGGGAGGAATGAAAACTTTGCTGACAGATCTGGGGAGCTTTGTACCAGGAGCAGTAGGATGAGGTATCAAGTCTCTAAATGACAAACGTGCTCAATGCCATACACGTTTGCCAGATGAAAGACTGTCTTAGGTACTTTCTCATTTAAATGCTTTCAATTGCTTTTAGCTTTATGGTGCATTTTAAAATCACAATTTACAACTGATGGAAAGAAAGAAAAGAAAAAATTAAATTCTTTGGAAATAAGCAGCCGTGCAAAAAGCAGAAAGTATTGCCTGCCCTGCCTTGCATTGCTTCGTACCTGGCTCTAGGAAGAGCCTGGCTCATTCCAAAGGGAAGAGTCAGCAAGTGCAGTTACCCAGCAGAGTTCTCCAGGCTGAGCCTGGGAGAGTGGTGCTGCCCGGCATGGACCTCTAATGCAAGATCTACTGCTGTGGGGCTTTTTTTCAAGACAGTCCCAGAGTTTGTTAATTTGCATTTGCAGAGCATCGGGAAAGCATTTCTGCCAAACTAATCAGCTGCTATCACCCAATGTCAAGGGATACCTCTAGACTCCTTTGGACTTGGCACCCTCCAGACTGGTTTGTCAGATCCCATAAATTTAAAAGAAATTAGGAAAAAAAAAAAAAAAGGAAAATAAAATAATGCCCTGCTGAACTTTTCTGTTTTGCTGTTCTTGTAACATATATGAAACAGATCTGACAGGAGAGTTTCCTTCAGCTCATATCTCAGCAGTAAGTAAGGGTATGAGCTTTTTTCTTTCTTTTTTTCAACCTTTACTAAAAATAACTCCTTTAAGACTGTGAGAGGAGATTTCCAGCCGTGTAAGTTCAGATGTGCCTGTGTTCATTCAGAAGGTTGATCTGGATTTAATATGCACAGCCCTGTCAATACCGTGCTAAGCCCTCTGGCACCAGAGGGTCCAGGCAGTCTCTCTGTATTGTATCCCAACCCCAAGCATCAAGAGGGACGTAATCCATCACATCAGCTCTTGAACCAAAACTGTTGCAATTATATGCTCTCAAAATGGGCCCATTAACCTATCAAAAAGCATTTGAGAAGGGGCATAATGTTGTCAGTTATTGTTCATGGGGGAGGAATGAAGATAATTCTTATCTTACAAATAGATTCACGCAAAACCAATCGCAGTTTGTGTTGCTCTAATTGATTTAGCCCATTTTCTATTCTATGAAAATTCCAGGGTGTTCACACATACACACATACACAAAGGGTAATGGCATTTCCCAAGAGTGGATTAGAGGGAGAGCCTGTGCCTGGCCCACCACAGGAGCACAGAATCGAGTCAGCCTCAGAGAGCAGAGCATGTCCCAGAGAGGACAAGAAACACCAAAGGAGATGGAAAAAGTGACAAAGGCAGTGCTGCCTCCTATAAAAAGCAAAGGATAGAATAATATTAGTAATCACATCTCACTTAGGTGCTTCCATGCATCAGCAGCTGATTATAGGTACCTTGAGCTAAGCTGCTCCCACAGCACACTTTGTTTCCATTAAGCGAGGCTGGAGACTCCAATAGCCTCCAATGACCTAGTAATTTTCTTCATAAAAAAGGACAACTCCCTGGCACTCAAAACAGCTCTTTGGGAAATAATTGCTACAAGTAAGACTAGTGGATTGCTGAACTTCACTGAAACAAAAGGCTCCAAATCAGATAAACCTGATGACAAAAATTCAGAAACTTTCCTGTGCTGTTTCTAAAGTGGTAAGTACGCCCTGTGAGCCCTGCTTTGGTGGAGATCTGGAGGACAGGTAACTGCAATGGTGACAATCTTTATGTTCCCTGAGCACTCAAGACAGGGAGCATCCATATAATTTAAATCCCCAGTGTGATGAGATAGGGAGCCTTACCAGAAAAGACCTCCTTAATCAACAGTCCGCCTAAATTAGCCACCCAAATGAAGTCCTTGCAGTTAAGCAATATGCATACCTGTCATCTACGTTTTCCCAGGTAAACTGGGGCTCTTTGGTGTTTGGTCAGTGCTGGCTCTGGGATGATCAGAGCTCTGGTGGGCCTGGGCCACCCTTCTCCAAGAGGCATGGGACAAGAGCTGTCCTCCACAATGCTGAGAGGTAGCACAGCCATTTCCGTGTTCCCTACACAGCAGAGAGACCCTGGGAGAGCTCTGCTCCTCACCAACACCACCCTCAGAGCTGCACCTAGGTCCTCATCAGCTCTGTCTCACAGAGAAAATCTGAGCTCCACTGGGTCATTTTGGACAACCCAGAGGAGCAGCTTGGAAATGCAGATGATACATTCAAGTTTCTAGCTTTCTCTCTGATGGCACACCATACTGCATAACCACTTCCCAGGTGACAATCCAGCTTCTGCCATGATCAGCTACCTGAAGACAATACAGGACACAGCCTACACTCTCAAAAATAAAGTTGTCTCTTTTCTTGTGACTTCTCCCAGACCAAATCTCCTAATGACTCTTTATTTTTTCATTGCTGAAAATACTCATTGCTGGATTCATCCTGTTCTGGTGACTTGCACACTTCAGAGAGGATGCTGCTCCAAAAATAATAGGACAGATTCCTCCTCTAATGTTTGCAGTTTTGCAGTCATTCCCTCAGTTTAAACAGCGGAGCAGTAAAAATGTGTTCATCTTGTACCTTCCCCCAAAGGAACTTGTACTGACCGCTGCTGGAGGTCTCCTGGGCTGCCAGAGAGCAGATCAGACCTGCCAGGGCAATAGTTTCCTTCATCCCTCTATCATTACATCCTTCCTCACCCATGTTGCAGCCATGGAGGACTGCATTTTACTCTTCTGTTTTTTATAATTCTAGCAAATAAGAAAAAAATTCCTTCCCTAAGATGCTTCCACGTGCTCTGGAAAAGAGCTAGAAATACACACTTTTGAAAAACGAAAGCTGGGAATCTCTTTAAATTCATAGTTCCCTTAGATGAGTGGGGCCAGTGGCTGCAGACTGTATGGAGCCTAAAGGCTAGCTCTGTACAAAAGGGCAGAGGCAGTTCCTGTATGTGCTCCATAACAGCATGACACATCGCAGGGCTTTTGGACAAAAGGATGTATTTTTTATGTGAAATTGTTCCTTAGCTGTATATTTCTTTGTCCTCTGCCCATGGGAATAATGTTATCAGGCCAAGAATGAAAGACTCCTTTAAATTTTTCCATGCAAATAGGTTTGCTGTTAGTATTTCTTCCTGTCTGGAGAGGCTGACAGGTTGAGGCAATACTAAAACCTTCACAGTAATGAAGAAGGGTACCTGAAATCCAAATGTTTTTAAACACACACAAATAGGCACTGTATTGGGAGCCACCCTTTCCAAAATGAGGGGAGGGGGGTGCAGGTAAAATATACTTCAGTAATTCCTCCCCGTCCTCTAAACTGAATTGATAAGATTTAAGCTAACATTTCATCTTGACATTATTAATACATGTGTGCAAGCATTCAGTTTACACTTTCAATACAGTCTGTCAGATTAGATCTGTATACCTGCTACCGAATAACAAGGGAACTATTGATTTTTCCTTATTTTCAAGTATTTGTTTTCTTCAGTTGAGCACATTCTATTTATTTTGGCACAGGTAACAGAGAAACCAAGGCAAGAGACTTAACCTCTTTTCAGAAAGATTTAAGACCTGACAGGCATCAGAGCTTCGTCAAACGGTTTGTTCCCATGGTGGTCTGTAGCAGAGTATTGTCCTGCTCATTACTATACTCACTGTTCAGTACCTTAATTTTTTGCTTAAATCTGCAGTGCAGAGTACACAACAAGGTTGTGTGCAGGGAATGCAGTGACAGTTTTGTTCCAAAAAGACTGGCAAAGTACCCAAAACATGGGTATTTTGTAACCTCGTGGCTCAGTTCTCAGGCTCTGTCAGGCATCCTCCATCCTGAGTGTCCTCCTGCTCTATTCTGCAAATGCACCTACAGTAAAGTGCAGAAGCAATTTATAAAATTGTTTATCATCAGTAGGAGTTTACCTATGCCACTTGCCAGGTGGATTTAAAAAAATAAAATCAATCCCAATCCCAACCCTGTTCATTGTTTTCTGATGAAACTAACAATTTGACAATTAAATATTCTTCCAGCAGCAACCAGCAGCAGCATGCAATGCGGTGGCTTTCCAGCTGGACAGGAGCAGGCGGGCTCTGCCTGTGCCAAGGTGTTTGGGGCTTGCAGTGCCCAGGGACAGTGCCCAGGCACAGTGCAGACCACCTCAAGGCTACAGCAGTCTGGTGCCCTATGTCCTGCTGCACCTAACAATTAAATAGCAATACTGCCTATGGGTATGCTTTAGATACTACTGGTTACCCTATGGGTTTTGTATATTGCATAGTCAGAATTAAGTGTAAATTGAGAAAGCTATACACATATATACAAATATATATTTGAAAAATCTTAAATGTGCTGGCTGTTTTCTCCCTCCTTGGTGCGTATGTGCAGTGATGTGCTCCTATACTGGCACCTAGTGGGGAGTGCATAGGAGATGGGCAAATGAAGAGGGCAGGCTGCACCGACACTCCCGCTCACCCTACAAAATACTTTGCCCCCTTTTGTTTCCCTGGTGAATCGGGGAATAAACTCTCCAAGACTTGTAGAGTTTGTTTCTGTGTGTCACCGGTTCTTTGAAAGCCCTTCCAATTTAGTGTGGTTTGAGCAAGCTTCATGCTCGCTGTTTCTCTCATAACCTTCCCACTCTGTCTGACTGAAGCCCCCACTGCAGCTCACCTCCTTCTTGCTGGAGGTGAGCTGGCCCCACTCCCTCAGACACACCAAGCCCTCTGCTCCTTGCCCATGCACCCATCCTCTCTGGTCTTGCACCCTGTACAGGCTGGTATTCCTACCTGTGATCCCCTCCTCCTGCACTTTCCTGCTGGATGCCCCTGCAGCAACTCATCTGTGTTTCCTCCTCCAGGTCCCCCTGCCTTGACCCGGGCCTGACAGGTCTCTCAGGAAAGCAGACGACCACTGGTGTTGCTTCCTGCCTTGTAGCTCATGGCCTCGGAGGAAAGGGCTGCCTCTTACCCAGCGAAGGACTTCCTCCACCAATTCCCATCACCCTCAGGAATCTCATGTCCCACAATTGTCCCATTTTAGCTGAAACAGCAAAAGTCTCCACCTGCCACTTCTCTCAAGGTCCACCCTGTGTCATTACAACATTTGAAAGGAAACGCTGAAAAGACGTGACGTTCTTGCCAAAAAGCATTTATCTTCTTCTTACCATCTATACAAAAAGGACAACTCTCATGAGGAGCCTCCAAAGTTGGTCTCAGATTCTGCAATCCAAATTAGACCTCTTGGGTGGCCCAGTGATACCAGTATAATCTTGCTGATTGCGGTTAGATCAATTACTGTTCCAGTTTGTCTCTCTTCTTGTAGTTCCACAGAGCCTTGGCTTATAACACAGCAGTTAAGGCTGCTGCAAGGCAGTCTTTTCAGTACCAACCTGAGGAAGCTCAGCTGCTTCCAGCAAGGGACTGGGCAATGGATAGTTGAAGGGAATTGTCAGTCCTACAGGAGTAGGAGTAGTGTTCCATCACTGGACAGCCTGACGACGTGCCTCCTGTGCATGGCATTGCATACTGCACTTTTGCTTGTAAGTTTGATGAGAGGCAGCAGAAACACCTGCCAGATCCCTAGCATTATTTCTTGTCCCACCAAGGCTTTCCTGAACTTCTCTCACTTAAACCATTTCTAGCGAGAGGGTCGGGTCTTTACTTCAGTTGACCCATTCATTTTCTGTCGTGGATGAAGATTTTGCTTCCATCTCGGGGGAAACTTATTGTTAGTGACATTTTTAAATAGCTCTCTGTACCGCATGGCCTTTAACCGTGATTTACAACCCATTTCTAGCTGCACCATGATTCAGCTGACTTTTCTACTGAGCAGTTGATGTGACGCTAAACCTATTCAAGGCTAGCAGCATTTCTGCAATTCATTCAACTTGAGGAAACACTGGAAATTTATTAGGGTGTTTTTACAGTCCCGGAAATTGCTATGGGACTCTGTCACTAACAGAGAGAAGAAATGGCTCACAATTTTATTGCACTTTTTCGTACGCATTAGGTAATGTAGACCTTTGTCATTTATTTGGGTTTTAGGTTAAACTCTCGCCTTGGCTGAGACTCTGTGAGACTTCCAAGTCTTGCAATTTTATCACAAGCTTCCCTAATATTTGGTGCTTTCTTTAATGCTCCAGCTCTTGTTGTCTTTTGATTTGGCTACCTGAGGACCTCAGCTTTATGAAGAAACCAGTTTTAAACTCTGTCCCTTGCAATTGCAAAAAGTGACACTAGCCATAAAGCTGCTCACACACCAGGTGGCAAAGGAAAGCTAGATCTTTTGTTTAAGTTTCAGGATGTTTTTACACCACTGGGTCTGGCTTATTTTTTGATCTTTCAGAATCTCTGAGTGCTGTTGGGAATGGTTATCTGAAAGAAAGGGGAGGGGGGCAAGAAACCGTTTACAGCTCCTTGTCCCTCTGTTTGCAATAGCCTTGAGCCACCTTAGCACACCAGTAGAAGTCGGGTGGTGGTCAGCAAGTTTGGCCTAATGTTTTCCCTTCAGATTCAATCCTCACCAGCCTACAGACAGAGAAGGCAGCAGAGCCAGTTACACTGCTCTCACCTTAGAGCATAACACAGGACTCCTCTCCCCAGATGGTTGCCAGAGAAGCTACAGTCAAGTGACAAGTTTTAGGATTAAGGTCAATTTATTTTTTTTTCCCATAGTTTGCAAAAGAAGAGCCTGAATGATTTATACAGATGGCTGCACCCAAGCCACAGAGGGTACTGTGGCCCCAGAGTAGTACCTGGAACTCAACCACATGAGCTTTCGTCCTTATCTCTGCTTCTGCCCTGACAGCACTGTGCTGGCGCCAAAGACCCTGTGCCTTCCAACACCCAGTGACAGATGCAGGGATCTGTGAGCAGTGGCCATGCTGCAGGAGACAAGACACAGCAGGAGGGCTCATGCTTTGCCCTCACTGAAGCCTCAGGTCTACTCTACCAAACATGACAGAGAAGAGGATATCCTTGCTCTAGCCAGCAAAGGAGGAAGGGATCCCTTCCCTTTTCTTCCCACTCCCTCCAGGAGCTGGTCCACACCAGAATATTCCTGCCAAGGCCACCCACCAGGTAGAGACAGGCTGTGCTGTCCCTGCACAGGTATAGAACAGAATAGAACATTTCAGTTGGAAGGGACAGAGAACAGTCATTGAGTCCAACTGCCTGTCTGATTCACTGACCAAGTTAAAGCATGTTATTAAGGGTATTAACCAAATGTGAGTGCAATGTCCCATCTCACCATGAATTTTCTCCCCCTACAGTGGGGTTCATTTAAGTACTGCAGGCAGCTGGAGAGGAGAACATGAAGCAGCCATAGCAGCCACAGCTGGGAATTGCATCATTTATAACAATGAGTCAACCAAGAAAGGTACAAACCACATTTCAGTTCTGGGAAGGGCATCCTTTCTGGTGACTGGTCTCTTTCCAAAATAGTCATAGCTATGATATGAGTGCCAGTAGTGCTTTGTTAAGGCAAAAAGTTCTTCTACAGCACTGCATCTAGGACGCAGCCTTGGCTCAAAGCACTTGATGTAATTTAATGCAAGATTTAACAAATTGGTGTTACACGCAAAGGGAGGGAGCAGCAGAGATAAGAGGATCACACTTTGGCTAGTCATGCCTTGAGCTTCACATCTGAAAATCCTTTAGGCTGGAGTTTTCAAATGGCCTTCGGTAGTTGGAATTACAAAAGGATGGACTAAAAAGAAAAGGCTTTTCCCTTAGCATTTGTACAATATCCATAACCTCCTGAACTCTTGACTCACATCCGTGAGTGCTTACTCCAACTGGGAGTCATGTTATGTCCTGCAAAAAGAAGCCTGCTTGTTTTTAACATGTGTGGTTTAGTTTCAGAAGCGCATAAAATCTTGTTGTTGCTGATAGAGAGAGAGAGACCACAGTCAAACAAAAAGACTGATGGGTTGGAGCTCAAAGAAAAAAATGGCCTTTAGGGATACCAAACATATTTGTTCACACAGCGTTCACTTATGAAGACTTTATTATGTACCAATTTAAGTTTATACATACCAAATGTTCTTGAGTCAGCAACACAAGTGGGACTGCCCTGTTCCAGTAGATCTTTTTTTCCGCCCTTATAATGGATTTTTTTTAAAATAAAGACTCATCAATAACCATGACAGGGTTCCCTTAGTGGAAGGACATCCCAGCACGCTATACAGTTCTCTCTCCTGAGAAGCATTTCCACAGGCTTGAGGGAAATCACAAAGGAGAAATGGGATTCAAAAAGCTCCCCCACTGCTTGTGAGCAGGACCTGAAGGACAGCTAGTGATGCAAGAGCCCACCAAGGAAAGGCAACAGTAGAGCACCTTGCCCAATTGTGAACAGCTGAGAGAGGGAGAGAGAAGAATCAGAAGATAAAGGGGAAGAGTGGAAAAGTTAAAACTCCTCAATGCTCTCTAAATGCTGTCTTGGTAATACATCCCATGTACATACGTAACAATACTTGTGTCCGAAGCTTACAGGGATAGTCACCAGATAAATTGAATGGAATTTAAAAACAAAAAAAACTAACCTGCAGCCCTGAAGAGCCTTTACTGGGGAGCTGCACCAGTTAAGGTCTCTTAGCAATACTGCTATGCTGCATTAGTGACTACATCCCACCATCAGCAGTGGCACATGAAAAAGAATGGCCAAGGACTGTACAAGGGGTACAGGACAAGAACTGATCTAGACTGGGGCAACTACAGCTTTTATGACTGACCATCTGCTTCTCTGATTTTGGAAGTAGAAAGGTTTTGGCTATACATATATATGTGTACATGTATATGTATAAATAGCCCAGAATTGTTTTGTGGCTGGGAAGAGGGTTGTGCACATGCCAGTGAGCACTCAGTTAAGAGGAGTGGGCAGGGATGTCTTAAAAGAAGAGAGTAGCTGTTTCTCTATACAGACTAAAACCAGAGTGGAAAATGAGCAGCCCTGAACTACAAAGCCTGACTCATCATGTACAACAGCCTTTTTAGGTGGAGAACAACACTTGTGGAAGTCCCTTCCTCCAACTGCTTCTGCATTTTGTCCCTTGGGGCTTCCCACTGTTGCCTTTGGGTAAGTATCCATGCTCACCTCTCTCCACAGCTCTCTCCACCTCCTCTCACATGAGCAGCATCAGCTCACTGATAAGATAATCAAATCAAACAGCTTGTATTAGGAGACAGCTTAGTCATCTTTTTAAAATAAAGGCACTGAGTTAGGCATATAACTAGCATCCAAACAAAACTGCTGCTTTTCAAGAACTGGTAAGCCCCATTTATGTCCTGTATACATCCAATGTATACAAATATATATGTATACATCAGGTGTATATTGTGTTTAATTTCGGGGGAATTGCAGGTTTCTCCTCACTTTTGCAAATCAGGTCCTTGGGCACCTAGGAATATATTTTGGAAACTAACTTCAGGCTTTTTTTTGGTTTTTGTTTTTTGGTTGGTGTGTTGGTTGGTTTTTTTATATATAATCTTGGCCATAAATTCTATCACTTATGAGTCAAAACCCCATCTGCTCTAAATTTGCACTTGATTTCATGCACAAATAGGGTTCACACATGTAAGTCCTGTCATTTGGTGTGCTCCCAGAGGCAGTGCATAAATTACCTAGGCACAAAACAAGAGGTCGGTCAGCTTTACCTCGTGCACTGCCGAGTAAGTGCACATCAAAGGGCATATTGTGTTCCTGGAATGAGAATGAGGAGTCCCAGCATGGGTGACCCCCTCTATGCAGAAATGCTGCTTTTCCTGGGCACAAAAAAAAACCCAAAACCACCCTAACAACTTTTTTTAAAAAACCAAAATCCTCCAGAATGAATCAGACAGTGAAGGATTGGAAAGAGTCAGAGTTTGGGTCAGCACTAACAACTAACACAGCAGATTTCACAAAGCTGTGTGAAGCCTGGGTTTGTTCTTAGAACTGACAGCAGTGAGTCTTCTTTTGAAATTATGCCCATTTTAGAACATGGCTGTGAGGAGCAACATTAAATATTACATTAAATGACCTCCATATGAGCAGTGTAGTTGGAGACAAAATACATTCAGAGAAAGTTAGATGGAGACTATCAAACTCTGTGGAAATTACAGCGTTAACTAGAATCAACCAGCATGAAGTTAAATACAGAGTGCTCCTGCAAAAGTGCTAACTGCAAAGTGTGTCCAGCAATGTGGTGTTTCACACGACTCCTTTGGCCCCTCTTCTAGGCAAAGTTTTAGCGGAAAGCAAGTGCTTCAAAAAAGTGGGCATCTCACTTGGAGTGCTTTATACTCCAGTCATAATCTGTACAAAAAGCAGGATCTTAGTGAGAAACGAGGGAGGAAAGACACTGGCTCTGAGTGGATCTTTCCCAGATAAATAAATTAAAAACATAGTAACGCACAATGACTACCACAGCTTGTAAATTAAGGGAGTAACTGGTGCATAGTGAGGCACTGATGTATAGCCTGGAGGAGGAACAACTTCATCTGAACTACAAACAATTCATTTAAAAAAAAATACTTTGAAGAAAAAAATTGTCTCCAGACCAGCTTGTGAATAAAAGCTACCAAAGGGCACCCCTGATACTCCATTAGCAGCACAAAAATGGCACTGTCCCCCAAGTCTGCTATAAAAATTAATTCATTTTTCTTAAAAATGTAGCTGCTTTGACATCTCAAGTTAACCGCTCTAGTGCTGCTTGGACAAGTGTGTCTCAGGCTGGCACACTGCTCTGCACCAGAAAACCCAGTGCCCTGCACAAGTGTGTGAAATTGCTGCAAACGCAGCTCAGGTCAGTGCCTGCTGTGAGCCCTCTGGTGCAGGCGGAGGGCATCAGCAGGCACCACACTTCTGCTGCCCAAACTCAGCAATCCTGGCCATCAGCCAGCGTCTCCATGGGGTGTATCTCCAAACTGAGACCTTTCAGCTTTGTCAGAGACACCTGGCTGTCTCTGTGTGGTGACACCTTGTGAGGTGCATGTGCGCCCAGAGCTCCTGTCATCTGGCCGCTTGGGCCATGGGAAAGAGGGAAAGAATCTTCTTTTCTTTGTCTCAATTTCATCTATCTTTCTATTCCTGATGCCACAGATGAAGCCATCACCATTAAGCCAATCTAACAGGATTCCTCTGGTGACCCCATGGAAAATGTGAGTCAAGGCTTCAGTGAGTAAAAGCTCTCATTTAGAAAGTGTGCAGACAGCAGAGCTACAGCTACACCAGAGTAAAGGACGGGGAAAATGAGTCCAACATCTCTTCCTCCAAACCGGCCATAGCAATTTGGGTTAAAGCAACTGTGAGATTCCCAGAGTGGCCATGGGAGGTTAGGCATAGACCTGAAAACCTCCAAGAAGACCTCAGTTTCTGGATGGCTTTTCTGGTAGTGATTTTTTATCTCCCTATTTCACTGATGTTCCTTTCTTCCAAAATCCTGGGTTGTTTTTTCTCCTCCCCCCCCCCCTTTTCACAAGGATAATGAACAGTCCCGTTTGCAGTTTCCTGTTACATTTTATATTTGTTACTTCTAAGAGATAGGGATAAACTGTACTTCAAGTCTTACTCAAGATCTGGACAAAGTTTCATCTCCTTTCAAAAAGCAGGTTTGGGGCTAAACTTACTTCACATTAAAAGTCAGGCTGGTGATTATTTAACCTTAAATCTCTTGTTTCCTTTGAATGGACAAGATTTTGTGAGATCTACTTTAACGTCCAAGTGGGTACAAGTGTGAAAGCCCATTGAGATAAACAGATTTTACAGGAGCAAGCTTGAAGAGTGTGTGTCCAGGCAGGTTTCTAGATGGCCAAGAGATGCACACATGTACATACAAGTGCAGGATACTGCTAGGTAGTAGAGCCACAACCTCCCAGTCTTACATTCAGAAATGAAAATCATAGTAGGCAGAACAAAACTTGGACAGATATCCTTGGGACTCCAATTAAGTTCTTTTGACAACGAATACTTCAGTAAAAACATGTTTTCTTTATTCTGCTTCTGCAGTTAAAACACTGATAGCAAATCATTTTTTAATCACTTCTCTGGCTTTATAATGCACTGTTAACTTGCACTGTCTCTGTGTCGGGAGCTCCACGTACAAAACTGATTGACTCCTCCTCCATTAAGAAAACATGCAGTACCAGCATTAGCTTGTAACTTTTCAAATCTTGGCACAGCTTGAATTCAGCCTCTCAGCTTCCACTCAACTCTCTTTTCTTGTTTTTAGCTTGTTTCTTTTAATCACTACTAGAGGAATCTGCTCTCCCTCCTCCCCTCCTCAAAACCAGACTTTTGCATCAATCAGTCTCACTGGCACCTTCACCATTAGGCTTCATACATTTCTGTGCTGTGATTGCAGGCAAGTTCTTTAAAACAAAAACTTCTAAAAAGTCTAAATTTAACAGCATCTGAAGGTTAAATACTGTGCAAAGCAAGAGAAGACAGTGACAGGAGAGCACTCAATCACTGTATAGTTTCTCATCCCATGAAAGCATCCTTTGAGAGTCTGCCTAGGTGTTGTCTAGCTTATATGATACAGAGCAGTGCCCATCAGCACTTCTGTTTGGAAGCTCTCTTCTTAGAAATCACCAACAGGCTCATTACTCATAAATCAGAAGGCAGCTTTCAACTAGGCCTGGGAATCTGGAGACACTGCATGAAGGGGGAGTTCTGTCTGCTCTGCGGGTTTCAGACTGACGGGGTCGGGGGGTGGTTGGCTTGGCTTCCTATCCTTGTGCATTCAATCAAGTGAATTGCACAACCATTCTGCTTTACTCTATTTAATGTAATGTTTCCTGAAATGTCGTTTGTGGTTGTAGTACAGCTTATGGTTGTTGGGGGGGACGAGGGCAGTCCACAGTCTAATAATGTAAAACAAGATACCTAAGGGAGAAGGGAAGACAGGAAGTTGTTCCTTCCATTGGATACATTGAAAAGTGCCTATGTATTCAAAATGTACTTTTTATCCCTACAACACCAGGTGTGAAGTACCTCCTTGCATCTAGGTGTGTCTGCACTGATTTTAGGAGTCTGTAAAATCCCATCCACCATGACCTGGACAGGCTGGACAGCTGGGCAGAGAAGAACTTAATGAGGTTCAACAGGGCAGGTATAGGGTCCTGCACCTGAGGGAGGAAGAATTCCAGGTACCAATATAGCATAGGGGTGGACCTGCTGGAAAGCACTTCTGAGGAGAAATATCTGGAGGTCCTGGTAGATAAACTATCCATGAGCCAGCTATGTGCCCTTGTTGTCAAGAGGGCCAATGGAATCCTGGGCTGTGCAGGGAAGACTGTGGCCAGTAGGTTGAGGGAGGTCATTCTCCCCCTCTGCTCTGCACTGGTGAGGCTACAACTGGAATACTGTGTCCAGTTCTGGGCTCCCCAGTTCAAGAGACAGGGAACTACTGTAGAAAGTCCAGCGTAGGGCAGCAAAGATGATTAAGAGATTGGGGCATCTCCCTTGTGAGTAAAGTCTGAGAGAGCGTGGACTCTTTAGCCTGGAGAAGAGAAGGCTGAGGGGAGACCCTCTTCATGCTCACAAGTATCTGAAGGGTGGGCCGAAGGAGGATGGAGCCAGACTCTTCCCAGTGGTTCCCAGTGACAGGATGAGAGGCAACCAGCACAAGCTGGAACATAGGAAGTTCTATTCAAATATGAGAAACTTCTTTACAGGGAAGGTAACAGAGCACTGGAACAGGCTGCCCAATGCTTCCATTGTGGAATCCCCTTCACTGGAGATTTTCAAGACCCACCTGGATGCAGTCCTGAGTAATGTGCTCTAGGCAATCCTGCTTTAGCAGGGGAGTTGGACTAGATGATCTCTAGACCTCCCTTCCAATGCTGACAATTCCATGATTCCATGAAAATAAGCCAAATTTTGCAAGTTTTGACCTTAGACTTTGCAGCTAGGTGTTGTTCTTTATTCATATTCAAATAAGTCTCACCTAAACTGAAACACACCCAAGATAAGAAAACACAGAGGGAGAAATCTAGTCCTCAGAGGCTCTGGGGATGCCTCATCCTGTCTCCTTTGGCAAGATACAAATTTGAACATAATAGATTGCTTGGGGTCTGCCTTTTGATATGATTTCCAAATCAGGAATTTCTGCAGATGAATAAGACATCATTAGTAAATCCCAGCACATTGTCAAACTCCCAGAAGGAGTTTGACTTCAAAGTTGTCTTTCCAAAGAGAAAGTTCAAGGCAAATGTATACCAGTCCATTTTGGAAATGTATGTATAGAGACGAAAGAGGGTCTTGAAGTCAATCAGCTCCCAAGTCAATTTAATGTGTGGCCTCTACATTTCAGCCATCCAAGAGGTTCCCAAAACCTGCTGAGGCAAATGGGAGTTTTCCAGTGACATCAGTGCACTTAAGAGCAAGGTGTTCACCTAAGGACTCAAAGGTAAGGGGCTTCCTTGTCCTTCCCTTATCTGCTGTGGAAGACAGGGTCAATTTTAGTGCTAGTGCTAATGGAGATGTATGTAGTTGAGGAGCATCAGTAATTTAAAATGTCATATAACTGACTCCCACCTGGGAGGTTTATTATATGAAATGCACTAGTGATGTCTCCAGCCTCTCTAACTACAGAAATGCTGAATAAGCAGAAAGTAGTACGTTGGGTAATAGTGTATTCCAGAGGAGAAAAAAAATCCATTATTATTCATCCAAATCCAAACTGTGTTAAGAAAGAAGGTGATTCATTGCAACTCTTCTCTACTTGAGTACAAAGCAGCTGTTTTTTAATCATCAGGGCTGGTTGTGTCATTGAAATAGAGACTGCTAGCCAATTAATTAACTGAGCTCCATATAGCCAAAAATAATAGCACATAAAAGCAGCTTGTCCTACCTCTATTGAGAACAGACATCTGTCTGCTCTGGTAACTATGAAGAACTAGAACCTCAAGGGCAAAGAATATAATATATTGACTGATATAATGCACTGATATCTGTGCATTTTGGAAGGTTTGCTGGTTGCTTTTCATATTCTTCATATGCCAAGTTTCTGCCTTTCAGTCTGTACTTCTATAAGACCCTCACCCACATTTTGATTCATGGAAATTGGTCAGTCAAAATGGGTGTTCAAGTCATCTCCCAGAAGTCCAAAGTCTTCTCCTAGCAAAGTGTGCAGCAACAGCTTTTTTCATGTATTTGACTGCTCAACAGCTGCAGCTCTAGAGTCATTTTAGTCATTTTAAGGCCAGTAATTTCCCATGTTTCAAAGCCACCTAACGATCTTCTGGGAAAACAGAGGTATTAATAATTAGTTTTCTACAAATTCTACAGAACTAGGATTACAAATTCCTTCATATTTGTCTGCTTAAAACGAAATGCTTTGACTCTGACTCAGTTTCTGAGAATTAAATGTGATACTACAGACAAAAGTAAAATGTTATTTTCATTGGCAGCCTTTCTAAAAGTCTAAAAAGAGGCTGTGCTGGTTTTGGCCGTGATAGAATTAATTTTCTTCATAGTAGCTAGTACGTGGATTTCTGCTGAAAACAGTGTTGATAATACAGATATGGTTTTGTTATTGCTGAGCAGTGCTTACGTATCGTGAAGTTTCTGCTCCTCACACCACCCCACCAGTGAGTAGGCTGGGGGTGCACAAGAAGCTGGGAGCAGACACAGACAGGACAGCTGATCCCAACTGACCAAAGGGATATTCCATACCATGTGATGTCATGCTCAGTATATAAACCTGGGGGAATAAAAAGGCTGGGGGAGAGGATGTTCAAAGTTATGGCATTTGTCTTCCCAAGTAGCCATTGCATGTGATGGAGCCCTGTTTTCCTGGAGACAGCTGAACACCTGACTGCCGATGGGAAGTAGTGAATTAATTCCTTGTTTCCTTTGCTTGCAAAACAAAACAGCTTTTGTTTTACCTGTTAAACTGTCTTTATCTCAACCCATGAGTTTTCTCACATTTACTCTTCTGATTCTTTCCTGCATCCCACCTGAGGGAGTGAACAAGCAGCTTGTCCTACCTCTATTGAGAAGGGGCTTAGCTGACAACTGTTTCATTCCTTGGGTACCTTCTCTGTGCATCAGTCTCTCTTGGTAGGTCTTTAATTACTGTCTCATGTGACTTGTTTGCTACTAAAACTTCCTCTGAATCCATACCCAGAACAAACATCACTCCCTACAGCAAATTTCATTCATGTGCTGCACAAGAGATACTAAAAAAACTAAAAAGTTTTTTGCCTCCATTACTGTTGCTCAGAGTTCTCAGAGACATTACCTGGATGAAAAAGAGATCTGTACAGGATTTTTTAATTCTTTAGTGGCTAAAGGTTAACAGTTTGGATGCTAGATGAAGGGAATGATTGCTGTCCATGTTCCTGGTTTGTTTGAACAAGAACTGTCTTCAATGTATTAATGAGAGACAAGGTCAGAGTAAAACAGAGTGAGTTTTGCTTAGTCAATGTTTTCCTGACCAGGGTGTATCTTATAGCAAAGCAGAGTGTACGCCACCTTCAGCCTGCCTTAAAAGCATAGTCCTGGTCAAGTCTGGGCTGGAGACTTCTTGAATCATAGTCTGTTGTTTGGAGCTAAATGATGTTTTGCTTCAATTTTGGCCATTTGATTAATAGAGTATGTTTATACTCCTTCCCTCTTGTTTGTTGGATGAAAACATATCTGACAAACAATATGGGAAAATGGTTTCATCGGGGACCGAGTAATACTATAGAAACTAAAATGTGTGTACGTGACAGAGCGTGCGAGTGAGAGAAAACACTCTCTTCTATTTACTGTTGAGCTGATGATGAGGCTGGAGGAGACTCAGTTCCCCAAGGGAGTTTATTTAAACTGTGATTCAAAAGTTATTCTGAAAAGACAGAGGGACCTCTGACAGCACTCAGTGGCTTTATTGACTTAACTTTATTGCTACAGCAAATTTTCTTTTGGTTTGAACCCCCAGACCAAAAGGTAGCTTGAATGAAGAAGCTGAGCTTGAGGTGATGCTGGAACTTGGGGAAGGATTTGGGATGAAAGGAGCTGCAGTTGACACGAAGTTCTGTGCTGCCCTGTGGTTAAGCTTGCAGTGTCAGAAAACATTTTGCAGTATGGACACAGTGGAACTGGGGGACTCAGCCTGGGGAATGGTTTGCAGGTATGTTCTTTATGATGGACTTGGCACAGGTCTTGAGGAAGGGAAGAAATATGGTTTTACCCCTAGCAAGTGCAAGAGGAATGCAAAGCCAAAAGGAAGCTTAGCTGTGAGTTTGTGGACTGCCCTTCTGCTGTAAGTGATGAGGGTATTTTTATAGGATCTCTTCTCCATGACCACAAAAGGCTACATCTTTACTAGCCAGTAAAGCAGGCCCACAGCTGTTGTCTGGCCCCAGCTTTCAGCCAGTGTCTTTGCTCCTTACACTCACACTGCATTTCGGGGAAAGTTTGTCCTTTCCCACATGCCCACCATGATGGGAGTGGTCTTGGCCCACATGCCTGAATGAGGCCTGCATGTCTTCTGCACAAACGTCATGGTCAAAACCGCACAGGGATGATGGTACCACCTGAACACCACAGGCGGGGTGTGCCAGTGCCACATCTTCTGCCTAGACACTGTTAAGGTAACAAACATAGATGTAACCTAACAGACAACACGCAGGATGACTGATATACAAGATGCATCAGGAAAGTGGCCCCAAAAAAGCAGTTTAGCCTCATTTCCAAGAGGATTTCACATGCTCTCTATATAGCCTATATCCCTTCCACATAAATCTTGAGTACATTGACCAACAAGGTTAAAGATGATTAATACCATCAGTTCCCAGAAACTTCATGGCAAGGAGGAGAGCAAGGAGGGGCAATGCAAACAACCAAATTAGGGTTTCCACTGCAATGAGACCATCATCTCAGCCTTGTTAGAAGCCATAGGATCTGCCCAGTAAAATCTTCTTACACCTGTCCTTCTGTTCCAGCTCAAAACCAGGCCAGGATGAAACTGAGGAGAAACTATCCTTGTTTAATTCCAGTTTTTGGTGCAAATATCTACTCAACCTTCAGTTCACAAGAGAACACAAAACCTCTATCTTGTTGTGGGAGTGGAGACCCCTGAGGTGGTGAGCATCCCAAGGACAGTGATACAGAAGAGCTGGAGGTGCTTGTTTCCAGCTACAGGTTTCCCATTGAATTATCAAGTTAAAAAATGAAATACAGCCTCACAGATGGGCAGGGTTACGTTTACAGGCAGCAGACATAGAAAACTGTCTCAAAACAGTATTTCCAACTGAGGATCAATTTCTATTGTGAAATTGACTTTTTTTCTGGTGAAGAAACCAGCCACAGGAAGGACTACATTGTAGCCATTTATTTCCTTCATATTTTAGAAGCCTGTGACTCTGAATGAAAGGCAGTAACAAACTGGATGTTCCCTGCACTGGTTTTAGATGGGGTTGTAGTAGCTATTGCAGCTGGTTATTAAAGTTTGTGATAGTATTAGGTAGGCAATGTATTTAAAGTTACCATTAAAAATTATCAGGTACCCACTGCAACTTCTTTTCACAGTGCTTAGGGGTGTACTGTCCTCACAGGCTGAGCAACCCTGTCCAAGCACTTCAGAGTCAGCCATGAGATGAGAAAAATCCATACATCAGGGACAACTGTAACAAGTAACAGGCAATTAGATTTTGTGCGACGTGGATGGGAGAGACATCCTTCTGAATAGGGAGTTACAAGTGGGTTGGGAGAGAAAACCTTGAAGGTGCTGCAGTGTTAAGATGTGGGGGGAACAATTTAGGAGGTGGGAAAGGACTGAATGGAGAAGGACAATGGGCAAGTCCAGTGGGTTACACAGAATCATCTAACGCAGGAGGTCGGGCTGAGGATAAGGCAAACACCCCAGCTGAAGAAATGCCCAAATTCAGTGTTTTTTGAATGCACCAAGGGAAAGAAAGTTTCTAAGGAAAATACTTGAGCTGTGGTACCTCAGCAGGATTTGCATTAGTCTGAATGAGTTTGTATAAAGCTGAAGTACACTGTCTGTCCTGAGCAAACCCTGCCAGCAGGTGGAAAACTATGCTAGCAAAGGCTAATGGGCATCCAGGAAACAGCTCTGTGTCCTTGAGATGGCACTAAATGATCTCCAAGCAATGGAAAGTTTATTTTTGTTCATCAGGCAGGGCTATTTTCAGGTATTTTGGGTTGTATACTACATGCATCCATTATCCATGTGCAAGGCAATATAACTTGTACTGATGATTTCTGTTCTTCTAGTGGGATGGACAAAGAACTGAGAGAAGAGGTTCTTACAGGTTCAGGTATTTATTACTATTGACAACTATGTCATTGAGTTGCAGCGACCAGCAAAGTCAGCAGATGAAGCACTAATGAAAACAGAGTTGAATAATTTGATACTATTTCTTCCTGTTTGACACCAGGATATTGCAGGATGTTTTGTGGTATTGTTTTTGAAAGAAAGCCACAGAATTAATTATCTAGGAGAATACTGGGCACATGCTCAGCAAGGACATACGGAAAACTCAATATAATAAGCCGAGAGTGGTATCCTAGACACCGCTGTCCAGGCATCATTTAAGTCTCATAAGTAAAGGAGAGATACTTGTGTACAGCACTACTGGTCTCAGAGGTCATTCCGTGATGAGTAATGAGTAGCACAGTGTCATCTCTGGATTCACCCAGGGAGAGTGCAGGGATTTCAAACCCTTCATTAATTCCTCTCGTGTTCTCTCCATCCTTTCTGTGGCGTTTTTGTAATCTTTCAGTAATCCCTTACATACAGGCTCATTTGGATCGTTATTTCACCAAGTATGTTTAATCAGGGAGAGAGGAGGGTGGGATGAGAAGAACAAGAAGCGAGTTGTCCTTCTGAGCACAGACTGCAAAACATTAACCTCCATTTTCACCAACAGACAAGAGGAAATACCAGGGAAAAGCAGCTAAAGGTCACAGAATGGCACATTTTTTGTGTAGTTTACCAGAAGTATGTGAAAACAGCTGGGGAGAGAGTGGATAAATGATGTTTTAACTTTGGATTGAGCTCAGAATTTTGAACAACAAAAAAATCTACCTACCCTATTTATAGCTAGTTCTGTCAGAATATTGTATGCTATTGCAAATCTATTAGCTGGCAATGTTTTTTACTAAATCAGTGTGCAAGGCATCATTGTAATAAAGAAGGTACAAAGAGACACCAAACAAGATTTTTCTCTTAAGATCCTTGTCCTTTTTCCCTTGGGACACTTTATCTCCTGTCCTATTAGGAAATGTCTACATTTTTATGCCCATCTGCTGAGAGAACGAAATACCATTGTGCCAATGGAAAGGTATTGTTCATGTGGACAATGTTACAGTGCCGGTGGCCTCTGCAGAAGACAGGGCCATATTTTTTGACATACAATTGCTCAGCTGCCACCAGAGCATGAAACAATGAAGAATTACATATACTATGTACAGCCAAGTACCTTTTAGCCAAACACGGACTTAACCACAGGAAAATTTAGCTTAGAAGCAGTTTTGCATTCATTCACATGTGAGCAATATTTGAGAAAAAACTAAACATTGCTAAAAAGCATTTTAATTATAAAAACAATGTATTTGGAATAAAAGGACTTGCAAACTTATACACATGCAAATCTCGGTACTCCCCCTTGTGATTATGAATTGCCATTAATATTTAAAGAGTTAATCGTATGCTGAAAGAAATCATCACACTCTGCAATGCAAATATGTAAAAAATGTAAGGCCATGAACAGGCTTATCAATGACTCTAATTCCCTTCATTTGAGTTATTTTGTGAAGTCTTAGAAACCCTATTATGAGAATGGGCTCAGAAAAGTGCTTATATTTGAATCCAAAGTAAAATGTCATTTTGTTTCCACCGCTATGTGTTACATTTCATTTCTAATAATACTGCACTCTTTTTAATCCTTGTCCGAGTACTATGAAAAATAAGTGTGAAAAGTGAACACGCTGCTAGTGAACAAGGGGTTCGGACTGTCAGCTAAAAATTCATGGCTCAAAAGCCATGCTTTCTTTGTGGTTTTTGTGTTCCTTCTAGCACCCTAGCTTACATAATTAAGTGACATTGATTGCATGTAGAGTTTCACTATTGAATATGGACCATCCATTGTTTGCAAACTACTTATTAAGCAGGCAGCTTCATGAAGTTCAACAAATAATTTCAAATTATGGGGAAACATTAGTCCACCTTTTCACAAATATTTCCAAGTAGGGTGATGTCAAAATTAACAAAAAAGTTTTCTCAAATTATTTGCTCAGATGCATAGGGTAGTACTACACTAAATTGAAATGATTAAAACTGAGTGCTCTGCTTCCCATATCAGGTTTATTAGTGCCTTTTTCTGCTTTGATTATCAAGATGACAGAGCTCCCAACTGCAAAAGATATAGTGGCTGATGGAGCTCCACAGGACACAGTCTTGTACAAAATGTAAAAGGCACCAAGTTTCTCACAGCAGGATCTTGACTTTGGTTCCCAGTCGCTTCAGGAAAAAGGAGCTGGCTCCACTTCATCATAGAAATATCAGTATGTTTATTTTATTTCATTTTTCACATGCTGGCAATTGAACCAATTTTTGTCTGTATATAGAATTGGATTCATTTAACTAGAAATTTATTGCATGCGTCAAAGAAAGGCGAGTAACTGTGAAGTGCGTTAAATGTCAAAGTCATGATTAGATGCACTAAACCCAGATCTTCACCAGTGCAACTGCACCGATGACAACAGCTACTTCAGTCTTACAGCCACGCGGGATCAGAACCAGGCCTGGGCTGGTTTAATTCTGCAGAGAGTCATACTGTCCTTAAGTGGGTGACCAAGGGCGAGAGGGGAGTTAGACAGCTAAGGGGACCCGCTCAGCTCCTCGGGAAGGTGGGGACAATAAATGTTTTCAAGGGTGGGAGTGAAAGGGTTAATGTTTCCCTGCCTGTGTACCATCAATAATTCTGTTAACTTGTTTTCATTCCCTTTTTTTTCTTGTTTTCATTCCCTTCTAATGCTGTTGTTCATTTTCAGAATCCATTTTTAATATTTTTAATTCAGTTTTAATAACCTCCACAGGAATTTAAAAACAATCTACTCTTTAATACTTAATTGTAGTGTTTGTTATTCCATAAAAATATGTTTTACATTTTCAGATCCAATTTTGTGAAGTAATTGGATAATAAATTAATAATGAGAAAAACAAGACCCTTATTAACTTTTTAGTCATTAAATTGACTTAACATTTTATAAAGAACAATAACTTTTCCAGTAACATTCCAGAATAGTGATTATAATTATAATGCACAAAAACAAATGTATGACATGATGCTGTCTTTCTTGGATGGCAGGATGGAAATTTGTCATTATTTACAATTTCTCTGAGCAGCATAAATTGCCAGCATTTCTCTCCAAGAAGGGACAGTGCCCCCTCCCACTGTAAGGAGCACAAACAATCATCTAAGCATTAACAAGGGTGATCACTCAGCAGTGCTGCCAGTCACCCCCCCACACACTAAACCTCCTTCTCTGGAGCAAGCAGATGAGGCATCTGTCACTGATCTGGGTGCCTACTCTGGGTTCAGCCTGGGACACAGCTGGTATATCCAACTCTCCCACCCATTCCCATGCCTCATAAAAGCTCAGGAGATACCACCAGCCCAGTTGTCAGCAATGCCTCAGCAGCATTCCCCCATGTCAAGTGCAAAGGGAAGCCTTTCCCCAGTTTTCTCAGGGCAAGAAGAGATGCTGGAAGTGCTGTGGGGAACCTGCCTCCTCCACCACTCTCCTTCTAATGAAGATCCCTAATGTGGGTTTTTGGCCTGAGCCAGGGTAAGAGTCGTGGCACGGCAGAGCTCTTGGTGCCCGGGGGAGCCAATGCGGCGGGACACATGTGCTCCTCTTCCCAAGCATAGACGTAAGCAGAATGATTCTGCACCATTAGGACCTCCCACACTAATTAATACAGCTTATTGTGATGGGGCCAGGAGAACTACATCTGGTGCAGACCAGAGCAGCCCTGCCTGGGATTGGCTGACACCACTTCATGCTCACAGAGAATTGCCCGCAGGTGGGACCTGGGAACGCACTGCTGTGAGATTAAGTCCAGCCCTTAATATTGTCCAAAGCACTACTTTGGCACTTCACACTGCATTACAACTTACTCAGGCCTGTCAGTCCATCACCCCGTTCCCCTAATGCTCTCTCCCTACTTTCAAAAAATCCAGGTGACATCTGGTCGGCAAGAGGCTTGAAGCAGTGCTGCGAAGCCCCCAGATTATTTGCAACGCCTTCTAAGAAAACACAAGTGGGTGCTCTGACAAAGCCTTGACTATACTTTTCCTGTTTTCTAATCAGCTGGAAAACTATCAGCGCAAAATATCTTCTGGATGAGTAAGAGCTATTTCTCAGCCGCCTCAAGCAGCCCAAGAAGACTGGGTTTCAGCCTGGTTTCTCATCCCAGTTCTCATCCCTCACACTGCCAATGCAGTTCAAGGAGGAGGCTTTAAATATGCGCTAGCCCCAAATCACGCCAGCAGTGCCTTTGAAGTCACAGAGCATTTCACTTTAAACACTTCTCTCCCACAGTTCTAAAATAGCCACTGATACAATAAGCCATGAATGACCATGGGGTTTCTCAAGCAGCACAGCCTCTGCTGGTCGTGTCTCAGGCAACACAAAGTTTGGAGGAGAAGTTTGATTTCAGTGGGAGAAAGAGCACAGGCCTGACTGCACAGAGCAGGACTCCACTTTTTAACATGAAGAAAAGGCAATTTATCTCTTCTGTTTTGCAAAAAAAAGAGCAGCTGCCCATGGGCTTTCTTATTCAAGCTTAGGTGTAGTAGGTCGAAAACCAAGAGACAAAAAAAGGACAGGTGACAACAATCTCAGCCCAGGACTATTGTGTTGGTCCCAGCTCTGCTGCCCCAGCCACAACACTTGGAGGAAGCGCCACACAAACAGAGGAAGCAGGATTGGGGCTGAGAAGGATTTAGTAACTGCATTACTACGCTCTCAGCGCTGATGCCTGCAAAAGATAAAACCTGGGAAAAGACCTCGGGTTCCTACTCTTTATTGTTGCTGCCTGGGATTTAACTTGTATGTCTGAACTATGTACATATTTCACTGATTTAGGTGGGGCGCCATGAACGTATTTATACGGGCCGAGACAGTGACAGGACTGCTGATGTTTACAGTAACAGGTTAGGGAGACTTTGCCAAAGCATTCTTCGTTTTTCAGATGATCGGTGCGACCCAGCCCCCTTCCCCCTCTCCATTGTTACTTGGTCTGCTGGATTTACGGAAGAAGGAAATGGTAAATTACCAGCAAAAAATAGCATTTATCTTGCCAGGACATGTTGCTTTGAACTTGGATGATATTAACATATCAATCAGATTCAGTGATATGTTAAACAAGGCTGTCCCTGGTTTATGGTTCACCGAAGCTGGGAGTTAAACTGCCATGGCTTTGTCTGCACGGTGGGCAGGGAGCTTAACTCCACCAGTCGGAATCCTTCACGGGGACACATAGCACTGGGTGCCATTTATTTTATCTGAGCTACGTTGATCCAAAATACAGTCCAGTTTATAAGTTAGTTTGGACTGAAAATTGCCCAGATGAAACTATTTCAATACAGCGACAAGGGCTGCAAGTCCTTGAAGGAGGAAAGCGTAGAACAGGGAATATAACGACAGACCGCAAATGCTCTGTTTAGAGTAGTCTCACAAGAGGAAATACTTTCAGGTGACATTTCCAGTTCCCAATCAAAGCTTGGCCAATTAGATGGAAAATGAATTTAGAAAGGAAACATTAATTAGATTTTTGATATAGATGCTAATTCCAAAACTTCATGAGGCTTCAAAGACTTGCCCGCTCCACTCCTCTGTTTCCTGATTATGGAGTATTCATCTCTTCAGGCTGGGGACAGCTTAATTTAACTACATTGCTTCCTTTGGAGACTGGAACTGTACTAAGAACCTGTTATTGAAGTGTTAACTGGCAGTACTGAACTGGATAGCGGTACGAACAGGACTGAACAGTATTTGCCATACTAAGAAGCCTGCCATGCACCAGCCTACTGGCTACAAAGAATTAAAAAAAGGAGAGAGAGAGAGTAAATCAAGTAATTCCCACCTGTAGCAGCTTGGAAAGAAGTCTTACCCTTTTCCTTCTTGCCTCTTTTAGGAATAACATAGAAACCAAAATGAAGAAATATATAAAAAATAATATGTAATCTCCCTTGTTTCTGCTTTCAGAATGACACTTTTCCTATGTCAGCCAACAGTGAAAAAAGATCTCGCTAAATAAATAATATAATAGCCAAATAAATAATTTGATATAAAAGAGCAATGTCCCACAAGTAAATTAATCCTTGGGGCTTTAAACAAATACAGACAATTTAACTCAAAAAGTGTATTTTTTTTTTCCTCAAGGAATTGTAAATTGAGGGCTACAGCAAAATCTTGATGTAATCATCACCATAGCATCTACTATAAATAAGTTGTACACATTATTGTTTGGAAAATGAAATCAGTCCTTGGAAAAGTACTTTTACTTACTATTTTTAAATGCAGTGAAACTCTAGAGTTAATCATCACATAGACTTCACAAATACTCAGGCTTACTATCCACATTTTACACAATTAAATGTTCCATTAATAGGGTATTACTAACTAATAGAAAGGGAGATCCCAGATATTAAAAAATAACTAAGCTGTAAGTCCAAAGCCCAGGATCACAGTGCAGTCATAATTCCCTGGAAGTGGAGGGAGGAAAAGCCCAAACGTTCTGATTTAAGAAAACAAGTAGCTACAGAAAATGAAGTCCAGTTTCCTGTGCTTTGTGTCTTGTGGTTGAATTATCCTGTGTCTAACAAGATGCAAAGTCTGATTGAAACTTTTCTGGTGGTTGAGGCATCTATCAGCTCCCTTTTTCTCCCATGCAGATTTTCTGATGTCCAGTAATAACGTTTTGCTCATAATGAAGTCTTTGCCTCAGCAGAAAAATGTCAGGCCCCTCAGCTCTTCTCAGCTACTAGTTTTCACTAAACACACAAGAAATTAATGTCAAGTTTCCTTCATCAAATAGACTGAAATTAGTCAACAAAGTCAAAAGTTATAGAGGACTGAATGACAGGCACACAGGCAGCATGATGCTAATATGCATTTCTGTATGAAAGCAGGTTAAAAGTGCAAGTTTCTTGGGTGCACTTGCTTCTGTCTCAGACCAAGCTTTCCCTCGTGTGCTGATTTGCATAGGAGATGTGTATAGACAAGGTCTGTATTAACAGTGGGAGAAAGGAATCAAGCACAAGTAGGCTGAGAGAGGACAGTAAAAGATCTGTGAAGCTGCTGCTCAGTGCAGGTAACTCTGGTAACAAGGTTAAGCAGACATTTTTTGACGACAGGCTGATGTGCTTTACTGGCAGCAGGAGAACACTCTGAGAGGAGTAGAGGCGTAGCAGGTTGGTGGTTTCTGTACATTATGAAAAGATTTTGTTTTCTCTATATGAACACTGAGGCCTATCTCTGAGTTAACCATCATTGTACCAAGTTTCTATCTTCTTATACACTGAATATCCAGGGATAACCTACACCAGCAAAAATAAGGCTTGAATAAATGCATCTTAATTCCATGTTCTTCAGGGGCTCTCTCATACTTTATGTGAACTCGCTTTAAGTAAAGAACAAGGTTTATAGGGCTGTGCCAAAAAGGATTAAGGAGGACAGGTCTTCTGCTTCCACCTTTCTTTATGTCTATAGTCTAGTAGACTGTCATCACTTCAGCATATTTGTCTTGGAAAAAAATTTCTCCTTGCTCAGCTTTTGCCTGAAATGTAGTTACATCCACTATTGAGAAGAGCATGCAAAAAGACAAGCAGCTATATTTGCTTCTAAAAGTACTTTAATAAAACATCTCTACAGTAGGAGTAAAGGCTGTTCAGCCAAACCTTGCCAGCAGCTCCTCTGCTATTGCAGGGCAGCAGTGGCACTGCCCCTCCTGCTCTCCTCTGCCAGGTCACCTCATGGACGAGTATGAATTTACTGTTGAGTGTGGATGAGGCCTCAAAGACCTTCCATGACAAGACGAAGCAACATCAGGGTCTTGTTTGCCTACTCAAACAATACTTTAATTGATACATTAAAAACTTAAAGTCATCTGATAAATTTAAGGATGTACTTCATCTGGTGAGATAAACTTTTACAATGGCAAAGGATTAGCAAACCTGTAAGAATATCTCTTTGCCACAAGACCTTCCACAATTAACCGAGTCTAACAGATTTTGGCTACGTTCCCCAGAAAAAGCACTAGAGGTCATGCATGTTGCAACTATGGTTTACCTCAGCCAGTAAAACCAATTATCCCTCACATTCCTCTCCTAATTTTTTCCTAGGGAGGCTATTTCTTCTCTTGGCTCAAGGCATCTGGTTTGGAGCTAGAGATACATTTGAAAATCCTTAAGATGAATCCTTAAGTCTGAATTATCTTACACAGGGATGCAGAAGTAGGTCAGCAGAAACAAAAGGCTCTAGTCATCAGCTCGGTTCCATTGTCAAAACTCTTCCATCCAGCTTTCTTTGAGAAGGATTCGAATGAGTTAAGGAAAGCCTGTCACAACAGGTTCGAAATGCAGGGTCCTAAAGCCAGACTCTTTCCTTAGGATGAGAAGCATTTGCATTTAGGCATGTAAATCCTCTCCTTGAGGAATCTCAGAATCATAGGTGGCACTTGGGTCTCCATTCAGGAACCTAGAACGTCTGTTAGAGCATTTGATCCTTTCTGAGATAACCACATCTTCTGCTATCTCCAACAGGGAACACCAAATGGAATCTTTTAAACATCACCTACTTAAACCTACTTGGCCCCGTTGGCACAGAAAGGTCATGAATAAAAATTGAAACTTTCACATAGTTGCTGCTGATGTTTTGAAACCAGTTGTTGGAAATGAGCACCTGAAGGACTCTGCTCTTCATGTGCTGTCTGCAAAGAACCAGCAAGTACCAGTGCCAACCTCCATAGGCTTTGATGGTTCTTATCTGACTGGAAGTCCCTACTGCTTCTCTGCTTGATCCACCTGGACTACCCAAGCCATGACAGGAATCAGACTACAATTTTCCATGTAATTTACCCAAGGTTTTAATTACCAGCCAAATCAAACAGCAGAGGGTTCAGGCAACACACAATCCACTTGGGAATTCACCACCTGCCTTGCTCAAAAAGCATAAGTGAAACCACATTGTTTTATACATTTCAAAAAGAGAGAGGAGATTAAAAACAGTAGGCACTTGATTGCTTTTGCTTCTAGCATATATTCATTTCTCTTGTAGAAGGATTCTAACAGAATTGCTATAGGAAACTGCAACCTTTCAGAGCCCAGACTGTAGCTTTGGGTCTATCCTCCACATTTTCCCAGAGATGAGACTGACAGAAACTTGATTTGTTCTGAGAATACAGTCCATCCTATGCAGTTAAGGACACTGTGGGGAAAAAAAAATCATGTAAATGTCATGGACACAGAAGGAAGAGCCAAATTAATGTAATACAGACAACATTTCTGGTATTTTGTTACTTTATGGTGCTTGACTTGCAACCTAATAATGTAGGTTTTGTGTAATGTAGTTTATACATGTAATTCCACTAAAGAAAAAAAAATGAGGCAGAGAGTGCTGGAAAACTTCATGAGTAGTCATCAGGTCCCAAAAAATTAGAGCAAAGGCACAGCCTATGATTGTCCTAATCTACTTGAGCACTTGGTGACACAGTAGAAGACTATTGTCCATGCCCAGCCACGGGGGGGGAGATGAGACAGATCTTTACTGAGTGTATTTCAAAGTTATTTGTTAGACAGCAAATGAAAGATGAAAGTTGGGAAAGCACAGTTCAATCACAAAAGAAAAATGTATTTTCTTTTCAGAAAACTCTGCTGTTCGTGTTCTCCCTCCCTGGCTTCTCTCTCCATCCCCACATCTGTTCCCACTTACTCTGCCCCATTTTCTCACTGGGAAGCATCAGACAATCTTTACTGCAGGCAGAAGTATCCGTTCCAAGTGTCTTCGAGGGAACGCATTCTTAGTCATCCTTGTACTCTACTGGGTGTCCTTGCCTTACATGCAAGTCCAGGTCCACATGTGTCCCAGGCCTCAGCACAGCAAAATACTTAAGCAGAGACCTCACTGTATTGAAGTGCTCAAACCCCCAGATCTCTACCATGCATTTAATTTTGAGAACTCATTCCACCAAAGCTGGCAGAAGTGCAATATTTGTCACTGCCTTCTCCTAAACTGGGCTCTGAAACCAACATATGACACAACAGTCAAAAACTGTGTATTATCTATAGGGAAAATAGAACCTTTAAAAAAAAAATAAGCATAGTGGCAAGAAAGACTTATTTTCCCCATCTTTTTTCAAGATGGATTAATGGGGATTTTTTTTTTCTCACTTTGTTATATGCTCAAAACTCAGAGCAAGACATTAGTCAAGCTGGCTTGTGAGGTTCCTGCTGGGTCTTTGTGTGTCCCTTGATCCAGGGAGAACCAGTGTGCTCCCGGGGCACTCATGTTGGACAGAAAAATCTCCTCCTCACTCCTTCACTGACCTTTCTCCCCAGGAGGACTCCTTTCTCTCAGCCCTCTAGGTGGCTCAGGTGTCCTTTATAGCCAAAGCACACCACCACCACTCTGATGGAGGGGAAAAAAACCACCCCAAAACATGGCAATGCTTGTATTTGCCTACTGCTTGTAGGTAAATGATTGTAATCCACGGGAGGAACAGAGAACTGGCATGGATTGGGGAACAACATCGTAAGACCAACAGGTTGCTACTTAAAATAACGACTTAATAGGCAATGCCTGTAAGCATTTGTTGTATTAATTGAAATTAACCTGTTTCAACTACTAGGAAGATTTTATTTTAATTCAGTTAGAAATGGCAAGTGTTCAGTGTGCAATGAAGCAGCTAAATATAGAAAAACATCACTCAGAAAATCATAGCTCTGCAAGAGAAGAACATTGCTGTTAGCTCTTCTTTTTCAAGAGAAAAGGAGCTGACATAACAGGACAGGACATTTCCCACTCAGAAAACATGCATGCTCAGGCAAGCCGGAGGACTGTGTAAAGCAGGCAGCTGTGGAGAGATGAGTAAGTCCCATCCATTCAGAGATAAAACAACTCTGTTTTTTGGTTCGGTTTTGGTTTTGTTTTTTTTTACATAGGATAGTCTAATGTGGAAACTGCCTTCTCCTCTCACTTCTTCTTTGATGTTCATCTGCTTTATAATTTTTGCCCTGCGATGAACAACAGAGATTGCCACTAAATATTTGCAAGCTCAGCAGCAAAAGTGAAGGAATTGAGTATCTTTTGCTCAAAATGAATGCTTGAAAATTACTTTCTATAGTCATTCTCTTCTGTTTTCTTCACTGTTAGGGGAAAAGGGGAAGCAAACACAGTATGATGGCAATAGCTATAATAATAACTCAATATTTGCAAAACTTCTGTTGGAGGCTTGTAAGTGTGCAAAGTATCACTCTGAAAGGGATACAGGAGAAGACATACTGACTTTCTTTATTTTCTCACAGTCCACGTCTTTTTACTTTTACTTTTTATTTGCAAACAGTGATTTTTTGATAGCAAATTTTAGTGCTGTCAAAATTACCATAAGAACAGCCAAAAGTGCACCTAAACCGGTCCCCTGTCCCTGAGGGTGGAATGCTTTGGGAGGAGCGCAAGAACAGTCAGAATATTACAAGACAGTAATGTTTCCTGCAGACACACTCCCCATCTCCAACCATTGTATAAGTTGCACCTCATGAACACGGGCAGCATAACCTGCTCCTTGCAGAAGTCAGCCATCCTGGGGACCCTCCTTGAACGCCACGGTACTTGTTCAAAGGAAGAAAGTGAATGGCGGCACTAGATGGCACTGGAAAACCTGCGGTTTGGGCATTTTTGCGGCTATTTTGTGCTTTAGGCGCCATCTGGAGTTTGTCTTAGGGAAAAGCATGCATGAATGCCAAATGAAATCCTGCCGCTGGACGCAAGAGCATGTCTCTGTCGTTTCTTCTATAGCTTTTTGGCTTCCTCTTCTTCGTGCTTCCTCCTGAAAACTCAATCAAAGAGGTAGGACAAACCCGAGAGTCTGCCATGGGAGGCGAGAGCACAAAGAAGGTCAAACGAACCAAATCACAAATCCATATAGTCTTCCAATCTCATCCCAAAGGATTGATCCTTCACAATATTCTCCAAGGTCAGGAAAGTATCTAAACACCCTTCAAAATGGTGCACAAGAACACCAACCACTTAGCACAAGTTTTCTTCCATTGAAGCTCATTGAAAACCTGCTCATTCCTGACTCCATTCTTAGCTTGTTTGTCCTGAAATATTTCAGTAACAAATAACAATTTACTTTATATCCATAGAACATTCCTTCTAGATAGAAGAGTGTATTATTTGTGTCTGTAAAAGTCTGGATTCTGCTCTGCCATTTCCTGGACAGCATCCATTGCTGGACTGAAGGCAGTGTGCAACAGGTATCCATTGGCCTCCCCAAAAGCAGGCATCTGTTTCACATTTAGAAAGACTTTTGCACTACTGTAAAGGCTCTGGGCACCTCATTTCAGTCTTGCTCATGTTAAGGCTGACAGAAAATGTTCCCTTTCACTTCTTCAGGAGCACAGGGTAGATTTTGTCTTTTGCTTCTGACCCTGCATGCTGCTGATGAAACAAGAAATTGCCACATCCCTGTGACAAGGAGGAGGAGCAACTCTGGCCCCAGGAGCTGGTGGGCAACTGGTGCTGGGGTAACAGCTGACTAAACTACTCCACACCCTGGCTACAGACGGTGCAGGGGACGCCTCTGCTCTACCTTGAAAGGCAGAAGAGCTAACTTGTTCTGCCTCAGATTACTGACAGTGGCATGCCAAAGCCAAAACTCAGACTACCCTTGTGTAACTTGCCAACAACTCCATCGCCCGGGGGCAAGGATGGAGGGGGTGGCAGGTATATATCAGGATATCAGGTGGGCAGTTCTGCTAACTGCCAGACCAAGTAGGCTAGCCAGGGGAATTCAGAAAGGGGTGCAAAACAGTTGACCTACCTAAAAATGAATCCTCTTGCACATATAATGAAGACAGAATTTGCATTAGAAATCCATACAGCTGTTTGGAAAAGGGAACGTTGCCCTCAGGGCCAAATCCACTCCCTAACACCCAGCCTTAGCGTCTCCCTCATGCCTGGCCAAGATCCTCCCCCTCATGAGGAAGAATCCTCCCCCTGAGGCGCCTAAGCAACAGTGGAGCAATCCTGAGGAGGCTGCTTTATTAAATTAAATGTCCTCGTGGGAGGATGCAATTCAGGGTTTTTTTCCTTTTTTTTTTTTCTCCTTTTCCAGATGAAGCTCCCTTCTTGGAGAACAGGAAGGACTGCTGCTTTTGTGTGGCAAAATTCAAACTCAACTTTGTCTCTTTGTTCTCTTTATAAAATCTAGCATGCCTAAAAGTAACAGATTTCCAAAATCAGGTTGTCTTTTCCTTCAGATCTGATTACTCACTCCAACTTCTTAGGATACTCATTCAGAGGGTGTAATGTAGGTCCATGTTTCAAGCAGGACTCCCCAGTGAAAACAATGAGGAGTGTCCTGCCTAAATTAATACCACCACTGTCCCTTAGAAAATAAATAAAAGATAAATCAAGACAAGTCAGTTTCATTTAGGCCAAATGTGGGAGTTCTGCCTTTAAGTAAAAAACCAGGAATTGGGTCTTGTGTTCTGAAAGGAATTCATCTAAGAAAGATATCCTAAATAATCAAGACAGGCAAATGTTTTTATGTAAGTAACCAGGACTACATCCCCGAAATACAGAGGAGGATTCTTCGCAGCTTTAACATCAGGTTTTCTACACAAAATACTCAGCAGAAATTCTCAATTCCAATTCCTTGCTTTTTACAGTCAGCACGTTTTTTAAGTTTAGTCAGCGTAAGTCCCTTAACAAGACAGTCGTTTTGCCTATACTATTCTTTGTATGCTGATGACAGGACAACAGATATAAAACATCTTTGTAGAAGCCCCTTAGAAGGTCCATATTTTTGTAGGGTAAGTGCTTTATTTGGTGGATTTGCCAATTACTTAAATATTGTTTCTTGGGGGCCTACAAGAAAGCTGGAGAGGGACTTTTTACAAGGGTATGTAGTGATAGGGCAAGGGGTAATGGCTTCAAATTGGAAGAGGGCAGATTATTAGGAAGAAATTTTTGACGCTGAGAGTGGTGAGACACTGGAACAAGTTGCTCAGAGAAGCTATTGAGGCCTCAATCCTGGAAGTGTTGAAGGCCAGGCTGGATGGGGCTTTGATCAGCCTGCTCTGAAAAATGGCTCTAAAAATAGTAACATGGGGCTTGGAGTTTATGATCACTTAGTGACTTAGTAACAAATATTCTTCATTTAAGTTCCTTTAAAAGCTGTTTTTCTAACCTCATGTATTACAAATTCAGTAATGTCAAATCTAGGCTATATTATCCTGGTATTTCACTGATGACACCATAAATTAACAAAAGCAGAAGGTGACATCATGATGCCTCTATGCAGCTTCAATGGGACTTTGCACTATAGTCTGCATGGATATGGACACCACCACGGTTATTTCTAGACTGCATTTCAAGTCTGGGTCCCAATACATGCTTAAGCACAAATTTGTTTCACATCCAAATAATTTGAATACTAACCCCAAAATGCAGGAGCTTCAAACAAGCAGATATTTGGAACCACGCTATTCCTTAGTAATGGGTCTGGGTTTTTTTGGTTTTGTTGTTTTGGGGTTTTTTATCAGAGTTAGGTTGATGGTAAGACTAGATGATCGTAAAGGTCCCTTCAAACCTAGACAATTCTATGATTCTATGTGCTAACTCACAGGCTATGTTCTCATGTCAAATTATCTGCTCTTAATCCTAATGCAGCAATATTATATCGTTAATACAATGTTGACAAGTCAGGCTAGGAGTCTTCTAGCAAGGCTGGTGTTTACAGCAAGACACTATAGGACACTATATGCAGGCTGCTGAACTGTACTTTAGGGCCAGAACTGCAGACACATAGATGAGGCAGCTCTCTGGCTTGTGCTCCACCAAGTAAGGGAGATGCAGCCTATCTGTCCCAGAATTTCCTGATTCTTCTTAGACCAAATACAATCCCTGCCTCTGTCTTAGGTTACATATAGCACAAATGCACTTCAGTCAGAAAACTGACATGCAAATGTTCCTGACTGTGGCACAGGGAGCAGATTTTTTTTAATGAGTTCCATTTTTACCCAATGGCTCGTTCCACCTCTGCAAGACAATCCCCAATCTAAGGTCATCTAAGTCAGGATGTCAGAACAGCTTTCCAGCCTGCTTTTGTTCGTTATTTCTTTGCAGCTCTTGAAAATGTTGGGCAAAACGGCAATACTTGTTCTGAGAAAGAGTGCATCAACAACAGACAGTGTGAACTCCTCTTCTTACCAGTCAGTACTTGCTGTCCGTGTTGTAGCATCTTGGAGTTACATTGTTCACTCATTTCACTGTTACCAAGGGTTTGGAGCTGTTTTCAAGTCCTTCTATACAGAGCAACTTCATATAGAGCAGCTTCACGATCCACCCAGTTGGGAGTGGTGTACAAGTAAAATTGGCACTGCACAATAGATTAGAAAATGAAGGGAAAGGTTAGAGGTCAGACCTCACCTACTCATGCCCTCATGCTGTACAGATCTCTTATTAGTGGAGGTAAGAACACTGATGCAGATTGGGCTTTAAATGACTGGTTAAGAATTAATATCAGAAATGTAAACAGAACTACAAAGTTCTTGACTCCACAGCTTTGCTGAGATTCACAACCTCTTTCTCATACCTTCCTCCAAATATAAAAGGCACTTTAACTTTCTTTGGCATGCCAAAATTCTCATTTGTATGAGACTTCAGTAACTTGCCTCACTGGCTTTTTAGGGCATAAATACCTCTCCTCAAAAGAAGAAAAATGTCAGGTTTGTTAAAGACTTCACAACTCTACTCATGATTACCAGGCTGTTGCAATGTAATGACTCCAGGAGATAGGCCTACAGTCCTAGTGTTAAGGAATGCAATTTGAGCCTTTGCCGGCACAGACATGTCACTGATGCTACTAAAACAAAACTTGAGCTAAAATTTGTTTCAAGTCTTTACTTGCTTGCAATGGAAAGTTTGCTGGCAGCTGTTGTCATCATTAGCCTTGTGGCGATGTTTTTTTCTGAAGTGTCTTGTGTCTTATTGAAGCTTAATGCTTGTTAACTTGGGAGGGGACTTTGGGTGATCTGCCAACAGCAGACAATAAAGTGTTCTTCTCTCCTGTTGTAACAGAGTCGTAAGTTTTGGTTTATGGATAATGGCAGTTACACACACTAAATTAAAACACACACAAAAAAGAGGAAAACATCAGGGCTTTTCTCTAAGTAGTCCACTTAGCCCATTACAGGCTCCCCTAGGGTTTTAAATGCAGTTGTAAAAACAGCCTAATTTTTTACTATTAACTATTTTGTTTTCCTAGTAGGCTAAGAGTGGACATTTTTATAGTAACATCTCTCTCCATGGACACCAGCTTTATAAGCTTTGAGCTGAACTCCTACCACCCTGCTTTGCTGCGGCTCCTCAGACCAGCAGGGAAAACTGATCTGGAGAAGGCTCCCCACACACGCACCCCTGCCAGGCTCTCTGGGAAGAAGCTGAAATTCATCACCTGTTTGTATGTCATTCTCTGTTTTTTCCTAATCACTACGGATTCTGGGATGGATGGTGGTCTGGCTATTAAATATGGGTCAGATACATTATCTTTATCCTGTAAACTGTCTCAAAGTGTGACAGGAAAGCCAGGAAAAAACTACTGAGACAAGCCATGCAGGCAATAGTAGACTCAAGTATATTGGCCCCATGCAGTGAGGCCTGCATATGCAGGTTAGGGAGCTCTGTCAGGGCCATGGGAGACACCACAGGACACCCGGTAACTCATTGCAGTAAAACACCAGAACCACTTACAGCCAGTAGCTTCAGTACAGAGGCTGCCTAGTATGTCCTGGAAGCAGATTGGGAGGTACTGTATCACCCTACAGTCACACAGCAGCCTCAGACTGTTAGGGTTAAATTTAGGTTCATTATCTTACAACAGGTCCAGTGAAGGTTAATCAACTTAAGATAATTAAAAAGCAACCAGGCACCTTCAGCATTAAGAAAAAGACTAGAAGTACAAGCAAGGAGCAGCATGTTTTGCCCTTTGATTGTGGTTTTCCTTGTTTGCTCAAGCTGCCAGAGCCCTTGAAGTTACATGGAGCAAGCACAGCCAGGGATTGGCATTGTTTTAGCAGCACGAGGAAATTAAACTGCAAAAGAAATCTGTAAGATTTGTGTGATTTAACACAGAGCTCTCTGGGTAGGTCCTGGGATGGAGATTAGGTTAAACGGGGGATTCAGTTCCTTACAGCAGCTCCAGCTCCTCAGGGCAACCTTGGGCCTGCCACTTCATCTCTCGCTGTCTTTTCTCCTCCCCATAACAGCCGTGGTGATGATACACCATGCCTTGCCCTTTTCTGCCCCATCTCCTCAGGCAGCGAGTTGCTGGTAGCTGCGTGTGTATGCACAGCCCAGCACCGCAGGGCTGCCGGTGCAGCTCATCGCGGCTCTAACAGCAGCAAGAAGGCGTAAGGCACTTCTGTGTCACCATGTGAGCAAGCGTACCGCAAGGCTCGCTGCCTCTGCCACGGTACACCTAGAAAGACAGCAGGCAATGACCACTTTCTGCACACTTAACACTTTAAAGGAGATAATTGCCACACATAACTTCAACCTTATGGGTAATTCAGGAAAGTGGAATTAATTAACTACCTTGGCACTGGGCCTTGATTCTACTGCTAGCAAGTATTCTAAAGCATATACACATCATGGAAGTGTCGTTCTATTTGTCATGCTGTGTAACACATCGGGGAAAGTACTACAGAACAGTAAGCCAATATCTTCCCTCCCCTCTAAAGCTCTGCCTTAAGCAATTAGCTCCTCCAGTAGTGATCTGAGACCACAGCATTCCAGTTATGTGGGGACAAGAAAGATAGAAATAAAATTCCACTTGTTGTACATCTGCCTTTCCTCTGTAGCCAGTGCAAGTACCTCGTTCTATTTAACGCTGGAGTCTCAGACCCAGCCAGAAGCCAGCTCAGCCTCCCCGAGCTCACTCACCTGGTAGTCTTTTGCCAGGTTCTCGACACTTGCATCTTTTCTTAGCTTTCTTTCACGGTGCTTGTATGTCTTTTGATTTTGCTGCATGATAAAACCAGACAACCTAATGAAAAGACGTAAGACAAGAAACAGAAAAGACAATTCAGCATTCGTAACAACAATCTCATTGGAATTTCTCTGGAAGGCTTGTAGTCTGACCTCACAGAAGCACTAACTCCTCAGGCTACCGAAAGGGTCCTTCTTCCAGTTCTGATCCAAACATTTACATAAAAATGGGCAGTTTTATCTTATTTTCTCCTATCACCAGGACTTTTTGAAAAGTACTTCACACACCAATTTGTACTGAGGTATTAAGATACCTAGTCTCCTTGATATAAATGCAGAGGATCCAGCTAAGCTGAGCTGAGAGATCCCTCAAAATAAAGGTAAGGTAATGGCCGCTCAAAATTAGACAATTGCCATGTTCTCAGGGGCAAAACCTCATAAAAAGACCAGCCTAAATGGCTGTCCCAAGACAGATATTATGTCCTTTTCCTTTTGAAGTGTCTCTGAAGCTCAGGTTGCTTTCCTCTGCTGCTAGAGCTCTGTAAGCAACAGTAGCATATGGATTTCAAACATCAGTCACTGCTGAAAGACAATGAACAAAGGGCCACGCAAAAGGGAGGAAAGAACCCAGAGCCAAATTCTCTCAGGTCACATACCAGGTGAGATGACACTAGTTGAGGCTGTTCACTTGTCTAAACGAGGCCCCACTGCCATCTGCCCACATATTTCTATCTTTCCGGTGTTGTTGTCACAGCAAGTCCCTCATTCTTTTGACAAAAAGCCACCTGAACTATTGTATGTGTATTGATTTGGTTGATTTGCTGCCTGTGTAACACAGAGCATCATTAATCTGATACAGAGAGCACTGCTTGAAAGGCTTTGACTAAGTACAATATCAAGTGTCACCCTGGGCTTTAGAGTACAAAAAGTACAGATAGCACAAACAAAAGGGCCATATTCACCCTGGTTTAACTCTTCCAACCTCCCTAATAATTGCCATAAGGTGATCATTCTGGAGTTGAATGAGAGGAAAATCTGAACCAGAATAGAAACAGGGAAAAGTTGCTTGGATAACGATGTTTTCCTGACTTTTTAGGCATGCTGCTTGATTGATACTACTGAAAACACTGGTGATTAGAAACATTCATGTTACTGTTTTTCAGATGTTGGAATTGTTTGGATTTTAATATGCTTAGCAAAGGTGATAATAATTTCCTCCACACAAGCAAGATAAACTTCAGCAAATAAATATGCAGGTTTCTGACCAGTGCTGGTGAGCTGCTTCAGAAGCAGCTGGGTAACAGTATAAATGCCCCTAAGAGTGAATATATTTAGACTAAGTAGCGACAAGCATTTTCTTTCACGAGAAGAAAACTTTCGAACTCAAATTGTCTGCGTTCTTGTCCAAATTCCTTCCCCCTTCCTGCACCCTGATTCTTAACAACTTAAGTTGCTGTGTCAGCTGTCATCACTGCTGTTACCCTGCCCTCCTTCCTATTCACACCCTGAATGTCACCACTGGTGTCAGCTGCTGCTTTCTCCAACCCTGGCCTCAACACCATTTGTCAACAACTACAGCACACGGTGCTGCAATGCAAGCTGCAGCTCATCAGCCCAGTGCTTTGCAGTGTGCTCTGTGGTCTCTCATGGGATTTTCAGTGCTGCCTGTGCTCCCTCTGTTCCTAGAACACATACACGTGCACCCAGAAGAAGAGGTGGACCGTTTTGCTAAGACAGCTGAAAAAGAAAGAATGCCAAGCCTCCAAGCAGCAGTGCAATAGGGCTGTCATAAGCCTGCAGCAAAATAAAACATAGCACCCTGTCCAGCTTCCCTGCCCTTGATTGCTCCTGATATCCCTCACCCCAGGCGCTCAGTTTAACCTTTATGCCTATGGCAGACAGAAACTCCCATGGTTTTGCTGAAGCTAAATATTACTTGAATTTTCAGTTATTCTGGTGTCCCTTAAAAGAAACTTTGCAAGGCAATCCAATGTGGTAACTTTTGTCCTACTGATAAACTTTTTCTGTTACAAAATGTATTTTGACCTGAATAACAGAAGACTGGGCTGGATCTTACCTAGTTTTTAAGCTAACAAGGTGGTGGTGAGCCAGAACACGCTTGAGCTTTCACTTATTTCACAGCCTAGATATGGGCCAAACATGGGCTAGGAACTTCCAAAAACGAGAGAGAGGGAAACCCAAGTGACTGTTTTCAGTTTTTAAACCAATTCCAGAACCAGTTGAAATCAACCCCATTGTGCCATGAAATTCACTGGGACCAAAATGTCTCTCTTTTTTGGTGCAATTCCTCTGGTTTAGCATTGCAGAAAATGCAAAAAATAAAAATAAACAATTTTCTGAAAAAAATCCACCCGGTGACCCAGGTAGAATACCTGTGACAAAAAAATAACTTCCCTCTGTCACTGAATTGTTTCGTACTGACGTTAAGAAAACAACCTGGAGATCAGCCATTGATAAATGGTTTATATTTCCTCAAAGGTAAGTCTCCCATTTTACACTGCAATTTAGACAATTGAGCCTATGTCAGATTGTCAGGAACGCGTGACAATAGTTTCCTGTAACAAATAGGCCATGTTCCAGTATGCACATTCCACTTGCATTAATCCTTGTACTGCTGTGTGTTTAAAATATAAGAAGCAGACATGATTGGAAAAACAACAAAGATATCCTCTGAGCAGTAAGTATGTAAGTGTGCAGAATTCTTAGAAACCAACACTGGGCTGTCCCAGGGCTTCTCAGCATTTAGAGCAGATTGGATCTTGGCACCCTAAAAGAGAGAATAAAGTACCTCACATGTGCTGACAAAACTCAAGAGCTGAGGGTTTAACTCCTGCTACCTGCCATGAAGAAAGTGGAAGTAGCAGATTGCTCCTGTAAGGAGAAATAACCTTTCCCTCCCCTCCACTCTCACCCTGAAATAGTCAAGATCCACCTATTTTATGCCTATTTACCTTTTTACCTTTTACTGAGGAACAGCTAGGTATCTGGCTGCACAGGGGAAGCAGCAATTGTTTGCGTGGACAACAAGCACTCCCTGTCCCTTCCAGCACATACCTTGAGGCAGCAGGACCATTGCCAGCCCGGTTTATAACACAGGGGAACCTATTTCATCCCTTGGTTCTGTGTGGCCCCACAGAATAAATAAACATTTATTTGAAGAATCCTGGAAACACAAAACCTAAAGAGCAACAAATCCATGAAAGGAGAAAGCACAACAGGACAAATTCTTCCCTCACCTACACTGAGATCATCCACTTCAGGACAGAAAATAATTTTTTACACTTCGTTAGTCAAATATTTTGTACCTTAACATGTAATAAGGAAGCCTGCTTAAATGGTAGCAGAGCCTCGATCAATACCTCAGATGTGGTTTAACACCTCATGCTTTTGTTTCAGTGCCTTTTAAAGCATAACTCAAATATGTCTCCCTGATATTGGTTCTTGGAACTAATCATATTCCTCTATTTGCTTGAAAATGAGCCAGGAATGAACGACAAACATGAGTGTCAGAAAAAATATGTGACCACAAGTACATATACACTGCTGGTTCACTATGCCATGAGTACTTTAAACTGCCCAGGGTGGGGAAAGCTGTTCTCTCAGACTTTCACTTAACTCACAGATCTTCATCTACTGAATTCAAAAGGGATTTGTCAGACAGTACTCTTTGCTGTCTTGCAGGTTCTTATTGCTGCCATTTTAGAGAGCCCTCTCTGTGGTCCTGTGTATGAGTCAGCCCAGTTACAAGATAGGTGTAGAGCCTGTGTTTGGGCAGCCGAGAAGAGTGACGGGTACCTAGTTAGTTTTGGCTAAAAATACATTGTCAGGTGTTTGAGTTTTTTCCTTATAAATGTGGTTTTGTTGATTTTCTTGATTCTAGAAGGTGCATCAGAGTTCTTTTTCTCAGTGTTGGGCCAAACAAAGAATGGCTTCACCAGACTGTTCTGATTTTGTGTTTAGAGGTGCTTATGTAAGAAGAAAACCACATTGCTGATTTGCAAAAAGAAACACTCAAGGCTTCCACAGTGCACAAGCAGAACCATTTTTATAACTCTAGATCAAATTCCAACTATTTTACTTTGAAAAAAAAAAGAAATCTGTTGAAATATGATTTATTTCCTAAAGAAGAAAATACTGTGAGAATTCCCACAAGGGATAGTAAGACAGTCTCTTTTAGGTAGCTGAATTACATAGCACCCAATTCATTTACACGCTTCATCTGTCCAAGCACCACCATCAGAGGAGATGCTCCAGGTCAGGCTCACTGACAGTTCTGCCCCCCTTGTGCTAACCGTGGAAGAATACAAATCAATCTCACACACAGGATATGAGTAAGTTTCAACAGATTAATTTAGGTCTCATCTGTACAAGGTAACCACTGCCAAGGGGACTAAGGAATGACATCAGAGCTCACTAGTTAGTCCACTTTGGAAGTAGGATACACTTACACTTACTATAAGTGTTACCTCAGAAGGGACTAGGGCAAACTTGCTAGAACACCGTAAATTCACACCTTAGCTTACTTCCTTCTCATCTTCCTATGTCAGATACACCGAGGAAAGGTCAGATTTTCAACTGACTGCACTGAGCAAACCCAAAAAGTTCTCTGATCACTGAAGTTCATATTCAAACTAGACTTCCTACCTTAGTATAGCTGATTAGGAATGGAAAGCAATATAAGTGGCTGCAGATTAATTTGGTCCAGCTTAACTAAATAATTTAAAAAGCACTTCTACACTGAAATCATAGAACCATAGAATGGTTAGAGTTGGAAGGGACCTTAAACTTCATCCAGTTCCAACCTCCCTGTCATGGGCAGGGACACCTCCCACTAGAGCAGGTTGCTCAAAGCCCCATCCAGCCTGGCCATAAACAATTCCAGGATTGAGGCCTCAACAGCTTCTCTGGGCACCCTGTTCCAGTGCCTCACCACCCCCACAGTAAAGAATTTCTCCATAATATCTAATCTAAATCCTGTTTTTCAGTTTAAAACCATTACCCCTCCTCCTATTGTTCCACTCCCTGATGAAGAGCCCTTCCTCATCTTTCCTGCAGGTCCCCTTTAGGTACTGGAAGGCTGCTATAAAGTCTCCCTGGAGTCTCCTCTTCTCCAGGCTAAAACACCCAGCTCTTTCACCCTGTCCTCATAGGAGAGGTGCTCCAGCCCTCTGACCATCTTCCTACAAATCCTGTAGGATCTGTTTTCTCAGAACAGCATGACTCAGAATCCTGTTGAGCTGTGCGCTGGATTCTGCTTGTGTCTTGGGTTGGAGGCTTAGATAAAGGTGACCTGAACTGTCAGTCATGACTTAACTGCCTGCTGTCAGGAGCTTATGAAAGTACTAGAAAAAATGTACTTTCCTTAAGGCAAAGTCCCACTTCCCTTGGAATTTTCAGAAGCTCATAAGTACTTGTGAAAACAACAATACTTACGTTGTGTCTGTATTGTACTTCTTTTTTTGATCACTAGAGCATTGAAAACACTGGGGTGTTATGCACAGCACGGTAACCACAGTGCAAAAAGAAACTTGACCAGCATCATGAAGAATCACTTCAAAGTTTAAATCTTCCCCATGCAGGTGAAGAGTTTACGGTTTAGCTATGCAGCTTTCCTGAGGGAGGAAAGTAAATCTAGCACAAAAGACATTGTTAAATCACAATTACCTTCTCTGTGTTTGTTTTTTCAGCTGATCCCATCTCTCCAGTGATAAACAAGTTGGGAATGAGGAAAATGTATTGTGTCATTTCAAGAATTAGTCCAGCAATGAGGTTACATTTTAACTGTAAGTCCATTACGCAGTTTCCTTCTGAAATTAAGGCCTGAACAGCATTCGTATCATATTAAATAAGTTTTTGGTTACTGTGTATGTGCTCGTTTCCCAAAAGTTTGATCCTTTTCAAAGCATGTGCCCTAACAAACGTGTTACCACTTAGTTTTAAAATGAAACATAGGCTTTGTTTAAAAAAATGATCCTGTAGGCCCATCACTTTTGCCTCCCCTGCCAAGCTTTGGCAGCATTTCAGCTACATGAATACAGGGTTTGTGGGATGTGCTATTATACTATTTAATAATTTCGATTTAAGAGTTGCTTTTGCTAAGGTATATACGTTTTTAACAAGATTTAACGGGATTTCACTGATGCCCTTCACCAAGAAAACCCACTTTCATTGGCACAGATGGGAGACAACAGCAGTCTTGGATTCTGGGTAAATCACGAAGGGAAGCAACTATCTCTTTGCCATCCATGAGTCAGGGCTCCAGCTGCATGTCCCAGAGGAGGGTGGTAACAAGCTCTGCAGGGCACTGTGCTGGGGGAAGGCACTACCACACTTTCTCCCATCTCCCACTGCTCTTCCCCTCCCTCTGCCAGAAGCTACCTCCTCCTGGGATTGCCCAGAAGGTAGCTGATCTATATTTTAAATAAGATAAAGAAGAAGCACTGGATGAGGCATGAAAACAAGCCGTTCTGTTCATCCCACTTCATAACGCTGCCATGTTAGTTTTAAAGTCCTGAGAGAGCTGGCAACAGGTTAGGTGATGAAGATATGGCTCTGTTGGAATTGCTGAACATAAACAACTTACCACAGGTGACAGAAGCTGAATAAATGAGAGAAGGAGAGGAGATCAGATGAAACAAGTAGGCCCGATTCATCTCCCTGTTAGTTACATTAATTTTAACAGAAATTAATTTAGTTCAGTGTGATTAAACCAAGACATAAATAACTGCTCAGACATTTCAGTGGGGACAGTGGATACCTGGTAAAGGTCACAACATGGAATTTAATGTAAGAAACAAAGACATGTAAGACCCAAAAAAGGCTCTCGAAAGTCAAGGTGAGGCTCGACGGGGCCCTGGGTGGCCGGGTCTAGTTGGGGTTGTCCCTGCTGACTGCGGGGAGGTCAGACTAGATGACCCTAGAGGTCCCTTCTGGCCTGGACCATTCTATGATTCTGTGATTTTCTTCATACAAAAAGCAGATAAAAAGAATATGAGAAAAGAGCCAACTTCTTTTTAATCACAGATATCCATAGGAAATACAGAAAATTGTTAAAGATTCAGATGTCAGAGGTAGTTTCCACAGGTTTTCTGTAGATTATTTGATTGTGCTGAGAGCAACTGCTTTTGAAAAAACAACAGTTCCTTTCAGATTCAGTATCTCTCTTCATAGCGCCTTGGAATTTCAATATGATGTGCCTTGCAAAGTGGATTAAAAAAAACTATTTTGATGATAGACTGATGAAGCAAGGCTGGTCTTATCCTATATATTCTAGATATACACTTGTAGGCCTTGAACAAATTACTGTAATTTACCCTTAGAGGTGCTGTCGCTAAGGAGGATAAGAACTGAGTAAGATGAAGTGCATTTCATTAAAAGCGTTCTGATCCTTCTCTTCTGACGTGCAACACGGTACCTCAGTCCATTTCAAGACAAAAGGACACATCTGAAACACGGCGTTACTTGGCAGGCAAGAGGCATGATGGAAAAACCCTACAATGTTACTGGGGAGTCTGCCAGTTAATGAGTTTATCTGGGCACAAGGCATTGCTAAACAGTGTGCTTTCCCACTTAGTGCAATGGGATGCAGCTAGACCTCTCCCACAGAATCAGTTTCACCAGAGGTAGATGGTCACTGGATTACAGCCAGCTAGTCATCTGCTGGATGATGTGCTGAGCTGCCACAGGCATACCTATGGTTCAAGTCACAGGCTGAAGGTCAAAGCTGGAGGCTTGATGGGTCTCTGTCTTGATTTGCTGCTTTTATCATGCAAGGCCTGGGAGGAATTCTCAGGTTACCATAAAGCATGGTCCTGTATTCTGTGTACGGACTAGCACTGCAGGGGAAACTCCAGTTTATCTTTCCCCCTTGCTCTAAAAAGCAAATAGCTCTCTTAACAGCACAAGCCAGCCACATCCGCTGGAATGGTATTTTTTTCAAAATATTGTTTGATTATTTTATCACACAAGAAAGGTAGCGTAAGAGAATGAAAAATCTGACTGCAGTAAAGTCATTATCAAAGCTCCTTCTAACTTCAAAAGTTCGGGATTTTACTTGAAAGATATTAACTGCAAAAGTCTGCTTTTCTTTTGAAAGCTGGAACCTACATTTACTTTCATCTAGTATTTTCCCAATGCTCTCCTGCTCGTGCTGTTTCTAAATACCAGAAACGTGAGAGATCTCAACAAAGATTTAAGTATTCAAACAGAAAATGCCGCAACAAAAAACTGCTGAATGAAGTAACAGAATGCAAGAGTGGCTGGATTTCTCTTGATGTTCTGAATTCTGAAGATGCTTAATAACAAAGAGGCTTTTTGAATTTCTAACAAAAGATACTTTCTCACTAACGTCACATTTCAAACAAAAATTACATTTTTGCACTAATATTCAAAACACTGGAAAGCAAAAATATATACTCTTTTCTAAAAAAATACAGATATAGTGAATAATCTTGGGAAATTTTAGGGAGTCCTTCTTCAGTAACAGCTTGATTTAAATTATTTAGCAACATGAAACACCTGCTGAGGACATTTCACAGTAAGTCTCCTGCAGCAGAAAACTGTAGCTCCTTATTAAAGCGATTTGGTGTATTAGTAAAAGAGCAGGTAAATGAACAGTAGATAATGTACTTGGATTTTCTTTGAAAAAGGACTGCAGAAGAGGCTGAAAGTATAAGCTACATCACCAGGAGGTGGGAAAGTAGTTCTCATGTTTAAAAAAACTGAAGACATAGAAGACAAAACAGAGAAATAAAATACCTAATGTCAGCATGGGAAAAGATAACTGTGAGGTGCCTGATAACACAGGCTTCCCTATCTCCACATAGGAAGCCTGTTGCCACAACATTATCTGCAAAAGAAGACAAAAACAGAAAAATATTTATATTCAGATCCCCCAAACTGTTACTTCTGGTTCCTGCTTTATAACTCTCTGTAGAGCAAACACTCACTCTTCAGTAAGGATGAATATCCACAAAAAAGGCAAAGTATTCCTAAGTGTCTGTAAGAGGATAAACTGCCATGTTTCATCATTCAAACCTAGTCAAATACAGAGAACAGACAAGAAGAAAATCCAATGACAAGGGACGTTGATACTTTAGTCTGTGTCAGTCTTTTCTGAAATAAGTAATAACCAATCACTCTCTATATAAGAGAGTGCTGGAAAAGACTATTTGTAGGGAGGACTTATTTGAATTAGACTAAAATTGAGGTTGCAGCCATTTGTGTAACCTCATTCCAAAGTAACTCTTCCGGTCTGAGGTGCTTCTGCTACTTTCTGTTCCATTGCCTTTCTTTCTCTCCTTCTCTCCAAGAGTAAAAGGAATGTTGGAATTTCCTAAGAATCAATTCTTCTCTTATACTTCCTCATGACATTCCTGTAGCATTACAGCCTATAGGGAGACCTCTCTACACCCAAAAGTTGACATAACTGATTTCCCTTTTTGAATTACTGAACTGGACCAACTGTTAAAGATAGTCTTGAGAATTATGAAGAAAGAGGTAGACTGACACCAAGAAGAACATTTCAGGGCTTTCCTCTCTCAGACAAAAATAGCCAAGCTTTTGTATCAGGCTTACTCTTGTAGTGAGAATAGTGATAGTTCTCTTGTAATTTTTTTTATTTTTGGTATCTTGCCAGCACCCAGCCCTGTTGTCTCAGCTGAGGTAAATGAAAAATTGTTGTCATCAGCAAATTAATTGCAACAAATTCTAAACCTGTTCTTAATCAGCAAAGCATCAAAAAATGAAAGCATTTTTTGCAGGTTGCATTCTTTGGATGACTGTGAGGCATTTTTCTCTAGTTGGCCTCTAGGTCAGAAAGAAACTGCTGCTACATCTCTTCCCTACCCAAGGTAGGACTTGGCCCATTTTTCAATATGCCCTTTCTGAATCAACGGTCTCCCTGTCCTTACACTGCTACACAACCAGGCAAGAGGAGAGAGATACTACCCAACTCTGATAGGGGTGTGGGGACATGTGTGTTATCTGAATTTGTTTGTGAAAGTACTGAGCAGCTTTTGATAGCTACGGGGAGGTATGTTGTAAACTCTCTGTAATGAGTACTTGTAGACATGAATGTTTGTGCATACCTTCACTATATGAACAAGTTGAAGCCTGCACCATTTAGATTGTCTTACTTTTCGGAATTGCACCTCCCTGAGCCTCTTCTCCTGAAGATTTTATATGATCATTGTATAAATAGGAAGAGTTCACAGATAAGAATTATGTGCCTTTTTGTGACTGCAGTTGGAGATGACAAGCAACTTAAAATTCATTCTCAATTGAAAAAACATTTAATAATAGGTTTGATTTGAAAATCATTCACCTGTAAGACCCCGTTACTGCAAATTCTATTTGAAATAACAGAGGATTCGGTACTTCAGGTAATTCTACTGACTTCTTTAGGAGGAAAAACAATGTCTCTCACAGAGCATATCTGATACCACAATATATTAGTTTTGTGGTATATATATTTTTAGAACTGTCATGAGTTACAAGGCTGAGAGCAACAGTCAGGTGATGTTTATCCAAGGATGTGCTGGTACATGACTTTTTTATCCTAAATCTTTGCTTTACAACTTATGAAAAATTTAATTTCTGTAACTTGTGGAAGTGAATATAAAAGCCTAATTTAAGGCCTCAACCCTGCCAGTAACCCTATATGAGAAGCCCCTACTGAGTCTGCAAGGTGTGTACACAGTGGTTTTGGTTTGGGGTAGCAAGAGGCTGGAGAGGAGAAAAGGTGTTCAAATTCTTCTTTAAGCTACCAGTCAAAGGAAGAGATAATAAAGATCCAATTTATCCCTATACTCTTCAGACTCCAGTAAACAGTTAAATGGCAAGCCCAAATATCTTTTAGAGGCCCACCATGAGATTCACTACAAGGCTCCAGGTTTAACCTGGAGAAAAGGTATCAAGAAAGCCAGAATTTATTCTATCTATTTAAAAATGGTCAAAATGTTCTTTCCTCAGCCCTGGTACTCCCATGATGAGCTCAGGATACAGGACATAAAATTTCAGACAGTACCTTTTATGAGACCAGCTGACATAGCTGGAAGGAACAGACGAGCTTTGAGGCATGACAGCCCTCCTTAAGTCTATCATGCGAGCAGAATCTTTTCCACGTTGTGTAGTCTAACAGCTATTTTGGGTGGTAATTTACCTGCGCTAATCTGTTACACTTTTCATCCAATTATGGGACACTCATAAAAACAAACTTTAGGCATTGTTTCCAGACACAGTACATTCACACTGGACAGTGATTTACAGTTCAGTACATAGGGCCTGTGGAAAGTGCTTTAGAGTCTTTAAAATCTTCAATTTTATATGGCACCATGACTGTGGCATATCCAGGACCCAACGCCTCCATCACATTTGGCACTAATGCTCGATTATTCAGTACAGCCTACTGAATCACCAAAACCACTTCCTGCAGCGGACTTTTTGTAAATCTCTTATCCAAGTACTGACCAAGCCCAGCCCTGCTTAACTGTATGAAATCGTAGCCTAAGGTGGTGTGACTGCAAGCACAAACAGCCTACATCTGTCATTTCAGCTCAGTTAGTAATCCCGTCGCCTTCTTCAGAATTAAGCCTTTCTTTCAAGGCTGTCCTAAGATGAAGTCTTAGAAGAAGGGTAACTTTTCTGTTGTAAAAGAATTTGAGTAGAGTATATTCCAATGTGAGCATTTTTTTTAAGCTGGTCAATGATGAAAAAAATGCCCATGTTTGCACAATGCTGGTTGAGTGTGATGGTAACTTCCTGTTCTGAGCACTATTTGTCTAGTAGCTATTATTAAAATGCGTAAGTAAGACAAGAAGATCTAAGAAACGATAAATGATACCACTGTGGGATCATTTTATGAACAAACACGAGTCTCTACACTTACTCAGAGCCTTTGACAACATTCAATACAGCCAATTTTCCAAGCCTAAGTGTTTAAACTTAGGTGCCTAAATAAAAAATAAAGGAACCTGCAGGTTCCTAAACCATAGGTTTAGCAGACTGATTGTATGAACCCATGTTCACACTTCCAGAAGTGTTAAACTTCTACAACTCCCACTGATTTTAGTTAACATGTCTGGCAATCACAGGAGGAGATCTGAAAATTACGTTTTATATTTGTATTTGAGAAACAACAAAAAGTAGTAAGTTTACACAGATGCAGGCTTTTGTTGGGGCATATCCTGATCTCTGCCTACAGCTTGAATAACTATGCTATATGCAGGACTGCTGTGTAAGTATTCTTGCCCCCCAGCCATGAACAAGCAGCAGCACAGCTGCTCCTACAGCCCATTTGCTATTGTAACAGGGCAGTTGCTGTATCCTTCAAAGATGACTGCTGCCTCACAAGTTGCTCCTCACAGTTACGGAATCAGGTCCCATAAACTCCACGGTCTCTGACCTGTTTTGCCTTGAAATATCCTGTGCGGTAATTCAGGGTGAGGTTGCACTGACCTAGGGCTCCATGAAAATAAGGAGGTGGCTATTCCATATGCAAGGTCCCAGTGTCCTGTCTCCCACGTGTAACAAAACTATGCTGAATCTTGTACATACAGGAGGTATTCTTAAACACTTAGAGCAAGATGGGAAATAAATCTGAATTACAGCATAATTTGGGGATTTTTTTAGCTGGTCAGACTAAAGATTTGGTGTTGTTTGAGTCTATACAGTTAGTGTTTTATAAAAAAAAAAAAGGTACTATCTTTCCTCTTTCTCTTTGTACTTATGCTGGGTAAGACCTCTAGCCCAGTACATCTGCATATAAAATGAAGGAAAATTTATAACAATAAGATCTTGCTACACTTAACAAGGATGTATCACTCCCCCACCCCTCAATGAATTATTTTGCTAGAGGCTACATCATTCTCTCCGAGTAGTATGTTGGGAGTTGACAGAGGCGTGAATAATTCACCCTGTATGAAGCCTCCCCAAGCTGAGCTGAGCTGCAGCATGTTGGGCCGGCCTTTGATGCAGACTGGTTGGGCAGGTTCCTGGGCGCCCCGGGAACCGGTCTGACGGGCCTGTTATGCCAACAAATTCTGGTATGATTCCATGCTCTCCAGAATGCAGAAACCTGCCCAGCCAGTTAAATGAAAGGCATATTAGGTTATCCATTGCACATTGTATATATCTTAGGTGCAGCAGATCTCCTCTCGGCATTCTCTAGTGTGGTCCACAGTGGCTTCCTCATCTTACTTACACGTGAGGTTTATAGCTGGAGGGGAAGTCAATAGTAAATATTTATCTCCCCGATCAAGAACAGAACCTTTCACAATTCAAACAGAAGGGTGAGTTTTGAAAGTCTTTCTTTAAAATTAATTTAAGATAAACTTAAGTAAAAATTTCTTTTATGCTTGAAGTGCTACAATGGCTATCTCCTTAACGTGTCTGAGTACTGCCAGCCTCTATCGTGCTTGCTGACAGCATTTCTGTGGGTGCAGCTCATCATCATCTGCTCTGTCTGCAAGAGTATTTGCTGGAGAAACAGTTCAATGAACTAAGAATGGGAATGAGGGACAGAAACTCCACTGCCAATGACTTAGTATTTTGAGCAGATCACTTAAGTATTGTTTTTCTCTTTTATACAGTGTTCTTATAATCCCTGTCTTATAACAGCACTGTTGTAACAAGTCATAGTGCCATGACAAAAAGATGTGTGGTTACTAATTCTTCCCAGGCTATCTTTTTTAATTGTTTAATTTTATGGATTGAGTTAATTAAACATAGATTTACACATTCAGAATTGGCTTCATGGTAAGATAGGAAATGTATTTGTTACTCTTACTGCTTTTTTTCTATATATTATTAGAAATGTACCTGTTTAGAATGACTAAGGGTGGTAGCAATGTTAATAAAAAGCAGACCTAATCATAAAGAGTAGGCAGACCTGAAAGTTGTACCTGTATCTGCAGCTGAATCCATTCAAAGGTTCTGTGTCAAATAAGAAAAATTAAACAGTGTGAAAACAAAAGCTGTGGAATCTGGTAACTGATTAACTACTGGAGCACAGAAGTACTTGCTGAGCTGAATAGAAAGGAATGAAGACAGGTTTTGTCATGCCTGTTAGGACAAAATAACTCTTTAACCTAAGCAAATGTGAATCTTCTTGCCATTTGGGTAACTACATTTCTGAAAACCCTCACAGTGCTACTTCCATCTCCCTGGAAATCTTAATTTTGTCTCTTTCAGTGAAACAATTACCATTTTCTTTCATGATGTAAAATAATAAATTAATCAGAGTCCCCAGTAGAAATAAGCCACTAGATACAAAAATATCTATACAAGATTATGTAAGAATAAATGGCAGTCACACAACAGGAAGCTTCAATTACAGAGTTGTTTACTGCCAGCTATATCCAGGCTGATGCAAAAATTAACCTTATTACTCTTTTGTAGAGCGCCAATAAAAAGGCCTCCTAAGCAGCTTAAGAACTCAGGGAATAGCAGATTGAAAGCACCTTCTCATTAGCAGCACTGTATCTATGTGTAAAAATTTTCCTTCAAAGCGTGGGAAAACAGAAAAGAACATGGGAAAAGTTTTGTACTCTCACAGAAGCTAAAAATATTCATCAGGAAAAAATGTTTAATTTTTATCATTTCTGTTGATTTTGCTATTAAATACAGAAGAAAAGCTTTCTAAGGAATATACCACTTGCAAAAGAAAAAAAAAAGCTGGCTGAACTGTATGGTTTGCAGAGGGACTCTCTGTAGAGCCTATAAAATGCTACAAGAGAGCTTCAATTTCTAAAGCTACAGGATTTTAACACAGCACATTTTTAAAATTCAAACCAAATAAATCACTTTTTCAAAAGACTCCTTGCTATCCTCTCTCTTTCCAGTTTATGTGTTCTGCTTTATTTGTGTTTTCCTCAGTTGCTTTTTTTTTAGGGGGCAGGAAGGGCAGGGACCATTTGGGGAATTTTTTTCTCAAAAAGGTAAGTAAGATATTATTTCCTATATCTTGTTTTGCTTTTGCTTGTTTTCCTGTCCTGAATTCTTGTTATTCACTACAGTAAAAGGTAGGTTTTGTAGACAGATCTGTAAACTTTTACTTTGGCCTCCCAAGCCTGAAAAAGGCTTCTAAGGCTGAGGTCAGATAAACATGCATCGCTGCTCACACTATTCACGTTAACCTAGAAATATCAGCAGGAGCAAAACATTTCTGCAAGCAGCGAACACAAATGTGTGCTGCTGCCTAGAGTGTGCAGACCAGGAACACTGCACTGAGGTCCTGCAACAGCATCCCTAAGGTTCCTCTTTTTTTATTTATTTTTGTCTCCATCAAGGCTCTCTAAAAGACCAGAGAGTTTCAGTTGAATAAATCCTGGCTGTTTCTGACTGCAGATGAGAACCAGTGAAAGCACTTCAAAGAAGAGGGTTTCTTAAAGTGAACAATGTTACTGGCATCAGGGAATTTGATCTTGGCTCTGTTTCAAAAGTGGCTACGCAAGCAGCTTGAGAAGAATCAAATTCAACTAGCGGGGGTGATGGAGTGGCTCCTCCCTGTTTTTCCAGAGAAAGCAACTACCTGTGCCAGACAGCACTGGTGTGCTCTGTGCGCCCTTCCCAGCTGTAAGAAATCATGCTGTTCAGGGGACTGCCAGTTCCTACGCTCCCAGTTCAAATCCTGTTTAGGTAGCAGCTGAACTGTGCCACACACTCTTACTCTCAGCATCTGAACTTGGGCTCCTTTGATGTCCTCTCTGGCAACTGTAACATAAAATTAATTAAGTGAACATGACTAGAGTTAAGCAATATATTTATTATGCAGATCTGCAAGTCAAGGAGGTTGTGAGCACACTGGCTATGTACGTATATGTGCACTCTATTAAATCTCATGTGACTAAATAAGGACTTCACTATGTTATATACATATGTAGATACATACTTATATATACAGAAAAAGAGTGATATATTTACCACTGTTTAAAGCAATTAAAATATTTAAATTGGAGAGTAATTCAAAGCTGATTTTAATCTTTACATCTAAATTTAAGATAATAGAAGCGAAAAATGCAAGTTTTCTGCTAATCCCTGTTAACCCTATTCTGTACGCACATGCAGTGAGCCCGGTAACCCTCTGCTACTTGAGTGGTTAGAAATACTGATGCAGCCACTGCACTGCCCCTCATAAAGGGTTGGGGGGAATTAAAGGCTATTTATCGTCTTATCTGTGCTGCAACATTGCCATACTCTTAGAAGAGAAACTCAGTCATTAGTTGATTTGCTGGTAAATGGTGCAGTCATCAAGAAGGAAGGCATTACCAGTAAAGCGTAATTGAAAATTGAGAGACTCACGTACTATTACTAAGATTAAACATTTCACACCAGCCAGGCCTAAACGGGCTAAGATTAAATTAGATTCCCTTTTTGCAGAGTTAAGTACTCCATCACCTAGTTTAATGTGCCATATTAAGGGTTATTTTGAAATCTGAGCATGAGCCATGACACCATAGAAAGTTTCATATCTGTTCAAGCGCAACAATGGTGAAGTATTTTTCCCACAGTTTTATTGTCTAGGTGTGTGTGTTTACTCTTATGAGATGAATGAGATGCAGTTCCAGTTAGACGAGTCAGCTTAAGGCATCCAGTATAAGTAAATGAGGAACCTCAGACTCTTCAGTAGCTTTCTAGTACGTTTAATGAGCCAGGGATCTAGTCAGTAATTAGTGGCCAAGTATGTGATTATGGAATACATGAAATCAAATAAATCTGGAAGGGAGATAAAGTTCAACTGCTGGTCTTAATCCGTTATCACTTACTGTTGAGTAGATAAGAATAACACTGTAGAAGTCAGTGGATTTACGTTGTTGTAAAGCTCAACATAAGAGAATAGGAGAATAAACTGCTCACACAGTTTATTGGGAAATGAAATGGATGACAACATAATTATTTCCCAAAGTGCTTCCTATATATAGAAAGATTGGTCCAGTTTATGATGAAATACCTAGACAATCAGCAAGAGGGCTATTTTATTGCTACTTATCAGGTCTGTGCATATATTTAAGACATCTGCTTCTCTTAACTCTGAAGAAATTACTACTTTCCTGCACGCAAAATTTTAGATTATATAAGTTTCAAAAGTAGAATAAAAAGCTGTCAACAAGAATTATTTAAGAAGACTGGAATGTCTATCACAACTTATCATGACAGTTTCTTCCATAAGACAAAGCTAATTTTAGTTCTACCATCTACGTACTGATGCAATAATGGATCAAGCTTATGATGTAAGTAATCTGCTCCTGAGCTACTGAACTATTTTAGTTGAAACATAAGTAGTTAAACAATGCTAAGGAATGAGTAGAAAAGTTAATTACAAGATCTTCAAAGTACTTCAAAATTCAAGGTACATATTTGATGGGAAAGCAAGAGTATTTTCAACAAAGATGAACAAGAGGCTTAAAGCCTGCTTAGTCAGACGTTGTCTTGGACTCCTCTCTGACAGTATTTCAAAATAATCCAGATTCAATTTTATTTACGCTGTAGCTCCATATTTATTGTACGTTAAGGAGATCTGAGTAATGTAATAAGGGGGAACAATCACTAATACTTATTAAATAATCAAACATCTAACTTTTTTTCATACTACTATTAATAATCTAGAAAGTGTGTGGTCCGTAGCACTGGCCCTTGCAAACTGATCACCACTGTCTTCTAGTCCTGCCACCAAGCTGTCTCTGCAAGTGCTCCTATACATACCAAAACGGTCCCGTGGAATCACGTGAAGGCATAATACTGAAAAGCTGTGTTTTGTTTCTATTTCATTACTAAGGAGAACTACAAACTAAAAATCATGGGGGTTTATCTCACGGCAGACAGCAGGATTGGTCCCAATGAATGACAGAACATTGAACTGCAATTTGGGCAAAAAAATTATGTTGGTAAAAATCTCAAAAGTGACACACAAGTCAGGCTGCCACGTGCTATACTAATTATATGAGCCAAGAGGCTTTCATACTCACATAAAACACTAAAAGATGCTCCAGGCTGTTCTACTGGATGCTAAAATACAAACCCATTGCATCGGTAAGATCAAGAAGGGGGGCTGAAGAGGGAAGCATTGTAAATACTTGTAAATATACCTTAACTTCTGTGTGTATACCTCAGCCATCAGCAGACTCACAAACCCTGTGGAAAAGGCAGATTTGGCAGCATAGGCTGAACACTGGCCACTTCTGCCACAGGACTACCGAAGACCCTCTTTACATCTAAACCAGCAAGACTCTTTCAGGTAGGGGCAGCATCCCCTAGTACGGGCAGCATTTCTTTTAATGTCGTCTCTTGCACACACCTTCACTGTCCCACAATGCTTTGTGGCGGCCACGCTTAACCATGTCACCTGTCAAGGCCTGCGCTTAACCATGTCACCTGTCAAGGCCTGGCTTGTCCCTTTGGCATTCCTTTGGCTGCTCTCTTTGGATGTCCCAAACATCAGACCAAACACGGGCAGAGCAGACGAGGAGAGGGCTAGGATAACACCTGACAGAAGCGACGTGCGTGTGAAACGGTGGGACCCCTCTCAGCTAAAAGCCGGGTAGCGGCGCCCGCCCCATGCACCGAGCAGGAGCGCAGTCCCTCACAGACACGCTGTCGCGAGAGCGGAGCGCAAGTCTCGCGAGAACAGCGAGAGCCGAGCCCCGCCCCGCCAGGGAAGGCGCGCGCGCCCGGNCTTCCGCCGGGAGTCCCCGAGGAGGAGGAGGAGAGCGGGCCGTGCTTGCCCGTTCTCTCCGTTTCGGGGGTTCCGGCCGGTCTCGCTAGGGAGAAGAGGCGGGTGGGACATGTCCGACCCCTCCTTTGGCGCCCGGGCTGCTGGGCGTGACGGAAGGCTGGCGGGAAGCTAGGGTGGCTGAGGCGCGGATGCTCGCTCCCCGCCTGGCCAGCTCTGGCGCTGGTGATGGCAGGATGTCTCAGAGCAGCCCGGCGTGTCTTACCAGTGAGTTTTCTGCATGGTGTTTGTGCAGAGGGAAAGGGGGACCAAACCTCAGAAGTCACCGCTGGGAGGTAGGGAAGAGCCGAGTTCGTAGGAGCAGGTGGTGCTCGGACGTGTTGGTGGGGTCAGGGGCTCAGGAAGATGGTGCTCTTCAGAATCGCAGAGCAGACAGGGATTCCTGCGTTACCTCAGCCAAGTACAAGTACAGATAAATACAGCTTCGGTGCTTTGTCAGCGCCAGCTGCCCGTGCCAGGGGGCAGTCGGCGGTGAAGCTGAGGGAAGCCTGACCGTGGCAGAGGGAGCGTGGTTGGCAGAAGAGGGGAAATAGAAGTGTTCAGGTTGTTCGGTGAAAGGGTCAGGGGAGAGGATAGGAGCGAAGCCCCGTCTGAGGGAGCCGCACTGCTCCTTGCAGCAGCAGAGCATTTGGGAGAAGGGCTGGCATCACGCTTCCTTGCTTCCTCAGGCAGCTTCCAGCTCTCTGCCTGCCCGCAAGTGGCTGTGCATACAGCTCTGGTGATTTTCTTCCCTAAGGACTGGAAAACTTTTCTTAGGACTAGAGACTCAGCTAAGAAACTGACATCAGTGGAAGCATTTTACACCTGTGCAGCTGCCCAGACCTGGCAAAGCTTGGAGACTTGTCGGGGGCCCTCTCTTTGAAGGCTGCATTTGAACACCTGTAGAAAGCAATGTATCACTTTGGTATTGTGAAGCTTAGGAATAACCATTGCTCTTTTTGTACCCTGTTTGTATTCAGTTGATTCAGCACTAATCATTTGCAAAACCTCTGAGCAAGTTTGGTGCATTTTTTTTCTTATGGCCGTCTTGTAGGGGGCAAAATAAACCAAATAAAAACACAGGGACAGCCTTTACTAATTCTAGAGTCAGTCGCCCTTTTCTTGGAAGTGATTCATCTGACATACTTAAGACAGTAAGTGAGAGTAAGTCTGTTGATTTCACTGCCCTAGTGCTTGCTGTAGAAAAAGATGGTTTCTGAGATATCTGTTGCTGATGGTAGAGAAGCAAGAGTTTAAAAGACATTCCTAAAGTCACTAGGCAATTGGTTCCACAAAGAAGCATTGTAAGATGGTTTAACGTGACTGCAGACAAAGTGGAGCGTTTCAGCTGCAAAGATGCAAGCAGATTACTGTTGAACTTCTGCTGAAGAATTGTAGGCATTGCTAATTTCAAAAGGTAATTCTATTTTCAATTAAGGATTTCTCTTAATTGATATCAGACCACTTGCTAACTTGAGACCAGGTACTGAAATTGGCACCGAGTTTTCTGTGGGCGGAGCGTGTTAAAGCAAATGTGGAGCTATCTAATGGTTACGAGGGTGCTGTCAGCTCCATTACTGTAGCATTTAACTATCCTTATACTACAGAAAACAGAGTTCGAGTGCTCCTTTTGTTGTTAAGGATAATGCTTTGTTCCATTTATTCTGTTATTCCATTTTGAAGAAAACCGGACTGAAAGAAAAGTGACTTAAGACTGTGCACAGAGATATTAGAAAGGAGGACCTGGACACACTAGTTCTGGTCTACACAAGGCCAGAGACCACTAGACTGAACATCTTATGGTGGATCTAGGGAATCAGCTAAATCATTAGCTGCATTCAGATATTCTAAGTTGCTTGAAGGCTCTCGAGATAGGAAATGCAGCTTCTTGACTGATTGTAGACCTTGTATCGACTGAGCAACAACTATAATTTGTGCCTCGAATTTGAGAGCAAATCGCTCCTTTCGTTTCCTCGTAGGCATTGTGGTTTGCTTGCTTAGGCTGTTACTCTGGGAACAGTACAAAATAAGTTAGGATTTGGGTTTTTTTCCTTCTGTAATTTGTATTATAGAGTAATAGAGATGGCTGTGTCCACCTGGTAATGACACAGTCCCTGTTCAGAAGCGTTCATTCAAAATTGACCACATAAAATAGGGAGAACTTGGAATGTCTGGTCTCACACACAAGGAACTGGAAGACAGAGAGAGATTATGTGAGTATTTCAGTGTTGGACACCCAGTGCAATACAACTGAATGTTATCTTGGCTCAGACCCAGATCTGAGTACCATGCATCCCCTGTAATTTTCCCAAGGGCATCATCTGTGCTTCAAAACAAATGAGAGTTACAGGTAAGATTGTTCTGAGTTGTGTAGGCAGAGTGGCTTTTGAGACAGAGCTGTCTGATAGTTCTCAAATAGTGTTTTGGAGATTTAGAAATTTCAAGATTACTGTCGTTTCCTTTTCATCAGGGAATGGGAGTCCCTGTAGATGTAGAATCACCAAGACTTCAAGGAGATACCGGCTTTTTACAGAAGGATGTCACTTGAATCTGTGTTTATGTAAAGGATGTATATATACAAATACATCTGTGATAAAACTTCTGACAAATGCTTTGGCTGACAGCCACATCTTTGGAAGCGTGGGTTACTTCCGGAAAATGGGAATTCTGTTGAACTGCAGCTTTACATAGGAAAAGAATAAAAACTGCTAAGCATCTTAATCTGAATTTAAGTTGACAGCTGTTTAGGGAGGGGGGAAGGTGGAAATCTGCCAGTTTATAATTATTTGTAGCAAAATACTTAGTATCTTTCACACTTTCAGGGTGGCTGCCAATATCTAAGTACAACTCGGCAAGGACAGGCAGTAACCTTTGTATTTCATCCACAGCTGCAAGTCATACTCTGATAAATGCAAACATAAGTGTTGTCGATCTGTCATTGCAGGCATACACCTGTCTTCAGAAACAGCTTCACAACTATGTAATTTAAAACTTAAAGTGTGAGAGCGAGCCAGTTCTGCAAATAAGTCAAGTTGGGAGCAGAAAAAAGCAAGATGAATGCATCTGGAGGAAGCTGTGGGAGCCCTAGTTCTGCAGAATCTGCAGGAGATTTCTTCAAGGAATTATGGTCCAAACTGAAAGAATGTCATGATAAAGAAGTACAAGGTAAATTGTTCAAGTTTGGGTTCACAGAAGGCTGGCTGTTACCACAGGAAAACTTTGAACCAGAGTACCACTCCGTGGACCTAAGCAGATTTTTAATGTCTTACTTATGCAGAAGTGACTGGGTGATTGGACTGGGTGATTACAAATGATCCTTACAGATTGACCCCCTAAACCTGATTTAACAGGATTAAATTTAAACTATCAACAAGTATAAATTGGTTGCTAGGTCAGTGAAGAAAAAGTAACGTGACTCGAGAAGGGTCTGGATGAGGTGCTCCAAGACATGATGTAGTATCTCAGTGGGTAGTATTGGTGACAGGAGGGCGGTTGGACTAGGTGATCTTGTAGGTCCCTTCCAAACTTCCGTTTCTATGATTCTGTCATGTTACATGGGATCTTTCTGCTTAGGGAATATTTAAGTGTTACTTTGCCTTTAATGGATTATGATTTAAAGTTTCCAAATCAAGTCTTTCAATACAATTTTTGTCCGTTTTCTTTTTCTTTTGGCTTTGGCTTTAGATACTTCAGATACTTTTAAATGGTTTACATTGTTTATTTCTCCTAACTTGTACAAAATATTCCTACAGTTTAATATTGCCAAAGTAAAAACTATCTCTTTAATTTCTAGTGTTCTACATTATCTCAAGAAAATGTATAGTAAGTTGCTTATTCTTACGTTATGTTTTGTGACCTGTGATATTAATTTTACTATGGACTATTATTGTCTGTTCATTCTTCAGTAGTGCAGGAAATTAACAACACCTAAAGTAAAGATGAATTATAGCACCACATATTTATGTTCTTATAATAATATTTTTTACAAGTAGAATTCATAAAATATTTTGCTAAAAATACTTCATAAGAAGTTAAGATTTTGTTCTGCTAATCTTAAGTCATACGATCCATTCTTTTGAATTGAATTAAAGCAGTATTTGGCTGAATCTTCCAACAAGCATATCCTTACACGTGGAATAGTATTTACATTAGGCTGTAATAAAATGGAGTTTTTATGAATTAACACCTTTAGTCATGCAAGTGGATCTTTGTAGCCAAACCATTCTGGTGGCTGTGGTCATTTCCACCAGCCTCAAAGTAGTTCCAGGTCTGTCCATTTAGGCCCAGTTATATCATCACTGCTTAATTTCGAAAAAAGGGGGGGAATAATGTATAGATGTTTCATACCTTCCACTGAAGGCATTGACTCAACATTTTGCAACACAGGGCTTTGACACATTGTGTTAGTAATTTTTTTAAAAACAAGCAAAAAAGTTATATCAGTTTGGCAACTGAAACTAAAGATCTACCAGATAGTAACATTTTGTTATATTAAAAACAGTACGTATAACCATATGAAATACAATTTTATATTGTGTCCCGAAACACCAAAAAAAAGTACTTTTTTATTTTTATTGTTTTTCTTAAATGGTTCTTTTTCAGAGTGGGTGTGATGTCAACTGCCGCTCAATGCGGAAGTACTGACAGAACGGGATCTGGCAATCTGTGGCATGTCTGAACAACAAAAACTGAGCAAACAAAAAACTCTAATGTAGAGGGTAATGTTAAGTGACCCTTTCTCTAGTTTCTTGAGATGTGCAGCACATGATTCTAAAGTTTTGGTTTTCTTTATGCAAGTGAAGGTACTCTTTAGAATGCGTGCTGGGTGTGGCCAGGTAATTTTGCCACTAGGCAGTCTTTTTCATGCCTAGCCCTCTGTCAGTATGTCCCACACCGTGTTAGGTAAAATTAGGTCTTGTGTGATAACATCAAAGACATGCCTGAAGGATAGTTAATTTTTTTAAAAGGTGGGGATCCTCTTATACAAAATGGTACTGGAAGATATTTTAGAAACATCAAACACAGGCTTGCCTGGACTTTGCTTGTTTCTGAAGTCTATAAATAAGAATTAAAATTGACTCATGAGTTTCCAATCTAAATGTCAGCAAAAAATTATTTTAAAGATGGTGGAAGGTTGATGAAGGGAAAGTTAGTCGGAGAAAAAGCTTTTAACATGTATAATGCAAATGCAATGGTGGAATTCTTATTACAAATCCATGAAAAATAGAATTTATGATACATGAACTTTAAATGGTCAGGCATATTATACAAGTTACAATTTTTATACATCTATAGGATATAGACTAGAAAATACTTCAAATTCAAACAGTTTGAAATGGATTTTATTGAATTTCTATATTCCTATATTGTAAATGTTGTATTTTTTCCACCATGTTAGCTAAGCAAACCAGCTTCTTATTCTTTTAAACTCATCACTTCCAAAAAATTCCAAATTTTGGTCCTTTTCAGACAAGATAGCTGTCATTTTCTCTCTAATTCATTGTGACAATGGGTAGGACTCCTACAATCCAGTTTCCAAAGATGTTGGGTAGGGTCAGTGTCCGTTGACTTGTCATGGAATTCGGAAGCGCTCAGCAGCTCAGAAGAATGGTCATTAAAACGATATTTACTTTTATTTCCTACCTGTAGAACCTGTGGGATATTTGCACAGTGTTAACAAATTAGAAAGGAATTTAGTAATGCTGGTTCAAAGTGACTAACTTCTGCAGGTGCTAATTCTTGCAGCTAGCTCAAAATAACTATATGGATACTTTCTGCATCTAGGTCTTACCAGTGTGGTGGCAGAGAATGCATTCATTCTGTACTAAAAAGAAACATCTTTCAGCATAGAAATGTGACGAGAGTTTTGTGTAGAAGAAATAGCCTAAGTTTTTTTCCAATTATTCCTTACTTCTCAAAAGCAAAAGATACCAATGGGGAAAAAGGTGTCATCACAGATGGAGAGAAAATTATGAGGAAAGCAATCTCCTTAATAGATGACTGGAAGCTCCTCGAAAGTAAATAATTATAGAAAGCATGGCTGGAAGGTATCTTAGGAGGTCATCTAGTCCATCTCTATACCCTTAAGGTAGGATTATGTCTGTGTCATTGCTGACTGAAGCCTGTCTAACCCGTTCCGGGAAAATCATGCAGCGATAAAGATTCTGCAGTCTTCCCAGGCACTGTCAATTTTATGTGCATTTAATGCATTTGAAAATTCCTCAGAACAGACATTTTCACAGCCATTAATTGAAATACTACAGGTATATAGTCTAATCAAGTTGGAGGTTTCATAAGAGTATTGGGCATTTAGTTAATCTAATAATACCTTAAAGTCTCCGTCACTTTAATGGGGACAGTGTGTAATTTACTACAGCACTTATGAGCTTTAGGTAATGTAGGTTTATATAGTCTGCAGCTTGTCTATTCCATAAAAGTGTTGTGTGAAAGATAAAATTGAGTCAGGAGTGTTAAATGAGGAAATCTGAAAAAGCAAAGCTCTGTAAATGAGTATGCTTAAAACCTTCCAGCGCTCTGGAAAAGCAAAAGGCAGAGATTATACCCCATGTAGTAATTCGATGCTCTTGGATAAATGTAACAAACTGTTTCCTGCCTTCTCATTGCAGTCATTTGAATTAAGAAAAAACACACCCTTTAAGTAACTCGTTTGGTTCCTCCTGAATTCAGGTGAGAGGGGAGATTGTGTTACCTGTAGCACAGTACTGGGCCTTTTGAGCGCTGCCTCCTCAATTTGTGGCTCAGGTTGCCAATGTTGCAGTCCTAAATACTTGCTGAACAGACTACCTGTTCATACAGGAGATGCATTGTTGTGCAGCTTCATTCCTTCCGATGGGTGTGGAGCAGCATTAAAGCTCACTTTATAGGGCTTCTAATTGCAGATGCCTAATTGACTTGATGAATAGCAGCTACTTAAAAAAATAAACCCTCTTTCTGGACTGATCTGCATGATAGAACATAACATCTCACAGGTGTTGAAGACTTGGAGATAAAAGAAATCTTGCTATATTTCCTAAGAACTTGGGGTTTTATGTTTTCGCTGTGCATTTTTATCTGGTTGTCTCATGGGCGTCTATCTTGTCATCTATGGCATGGTTTCACTGGGGCTCTGCCTGGCCTGACTCTTTATGTTGTCAGTGGCCTCAAGAGTGAACCTTCTCAAGCCAGCAGCTTTCCCCTTTGAGCTGTTGCCAGCTGAGTGTGGTAGGGAAGAGAAAAAAGAAGTCCATTAGCTGCCTTGACCTATATTTTCTGTAGTAAGATGTAGTATTGGGTGTGAGTTTTGGTTTAAAATCAAAATTGTCAGAAGTTTTCTTAAAAGTGTCCTGCTTTCTTAAGTTTATCCTGTGATCCTAAATGACTAATGCTTTTGCAAGAAAGGTCACAAGGCACTTCGTAACCAAACTGAAGCTGCTCACAACTTTACATGGTTTGAAGGAAACGTGGGGTTACATTGCTTTCTGATGTCATACAAAGATTCCAGTTGAATTTCTATTTCAGAACATGTTATACTGTTGGAGTCTGATTACTTCTGACCACTTATTTAGCATAGGAACGGTCAGCTCATGTGTGGGTAGTCTTACATAAATTTCCATAGCACTGCATCCCACTCGTTAAGCTGTGCCATACTGAAAGCACCTTGACCTTCCTGCCCCTGTGCATATACACACACCCTCAAAACCTGGTAAGGAGATTGCCTGGACAGCTGGCTAGCCCCTGGGCTGTCAGCTGGCCACTCCTGCCGAGAGCATCACTTGTACTTGCAAATCTTCTAACTTCTGCACAGAACAGACAATTAGGAGTGTGTGGGCCTTGGTAGAAGAAAGGCCACAGATGAAATATTGTTCCAAATAAGCTTTGGCTGAGGGGGTCTGGTAGCATACTTCCAATAAAGTATGTTGTCCTTTTGTGCTTTAAAGCATTAAATTATATATTTTTAAGTTTCCTTTGTGTGTATACATTGTAATACATGTTTCAGTTTAGTTCAGGATGCTAGGTTTCAAGTATGGTATTACACATTTGTGTGTACAGAGTATTTTATGCTACTTATGTAGGCACAGTCAATGAGAATATGTTGACAGTGCTTGGTATTCATGTGTGGGTTTCCTACAAAAATCAGTTTATAGCCGTTTAAGTGGGAACTTGTGTGTTTGTTTAAGTCCCTATTTCCTGGACATCATAATAGCTATATTTGTTTCCAAGATCCTACAGACTATACATAAGAAGTCCAGAAAAAAACCAACATTTTCTCTCCCATTTCTCTCCAAATTTCTCTTTTGCAGAAGTTACTGGCAAAAGGACAATTAGTTTGTTTCACTGATATTTTTTTTTATTCTGTAACATATATTTTCTCTTTCCACTTTTCAGGCTTACAGCTGAAAATATCTAAGCTGAAGAAGGAAAGATGCTTGTAAGTACTCATTCTAATGGTCTAACTTAATAAAGGAGAGTCTGAGTACAATTAATGAGCTGTAATTCTTGTAAGATCAATTGAGGTTTCATGGATTCTTCCATCAGACATGTACGAAACTCTGACTTTAATAATTCTGCTGTGGTCTTCTAGAGATACAACTCTTTATAGGGTGTTTAATGTGAACACGAGGTTTGCCCTCCTTGAACAAATGCCTTGTGAGGTTTTATTTTCTACAGTATTTCTGGGATGCCTGTCAGCATGCTGACATTTCTAATACAGAAGGTAATTAGGGAGATGTTTTAAAAAGAGAGGTGACAGGACAATAAGCCAATATTTTTTTTTTTTTTGCTATAAGTTTGCCTTTAGCATCAGATGTTGTGCCTTAATTCAGCTTTCAGTCATTCAGCAAAGATTCTGGTAGTAGCCTTGCAAATTTTCACTCAATTCTTACATTTTAAGACACAATTTCTTTTGCAATCATTATTTGCTAATAATTTTTAGTTCTTTTCATAGGAGCAGTTTTTTAGGGGGAAAATCTGAATTCCAAGATTTACTTGAACACTAGAATCACAATATGTATTTACAGCATAAATCAGCTTTTATTTTCCTTTTGACTAAAGCCATATTTAATTAAATAAGAGATATGCTAATGTGATTCTTCATTGAAATTTTTACTTCAAGCTCAATTACATGAATACTATGTTACTATTACATATGACCTATATTATGAGTTGCACTTTATAAAGTGCTATGTAGGAGGAATAAAAATAAATTACTTGATCTTTTTCCACCTTGGAAAACAATATAATTATTTTAGGTGCTTTAAAGACATTAAAACTGTTCTTAAAATTAGAAAAAATACTCCATTGCCATCTAAAGTCAAAGATATACTTTCTTAGTTTGAAGTGTAACCCCAGTGCTCTCAAGCACAGTCTGCAATTTTTGAGACTTAACATTTCTATCACCATCTAATCAGTTTTCTTCCTCATTCAGTTCTGTTAGGTTTTTCAGTTATCCCTTTTTTTAGTTACATATTTTGTATTGTATAAGCAGGGAATAACTCCCTGAGTCTAGATAAATTAGTTCATTGTGTGCTTTTTTTGTACAATAGTAACTCAAGTAACTCTGAAGCATTTTTGACAGTTACTGTTTAAACTCCCCGATGTGCTTATATTTCTCGTTGGGAGGAAAAACAAAGTGTTCTTTCCATAGGAGTAAATCTTCTCTAGTGGAATCCATCTTCTTTTTTCCTGTAATATGAAGTATATAAAGGCATCTTGAAATGATACTGGCCTTTCCAGTATAAAATGGTTGTACAACAGTACATGCTTAACTTAGTGTCTTCTTTTATTATAATTGTTTTTCTGTAATTGTGACTGTCTCAATTCTAGCAAAATTGTTCTTATTTCTCTCCACTAAGCTTTTGGAAGAAATTGCCTTCAGTTGTGTAATGCCTGTGTTGCTCTTCCCTAAATGTCTTTTTGGATTGCACTTCCCCTTTGTAGAGCTCAAACCTCCACTGAGCTTTTCTTTTGCTCATTACAGTAAATTGTCGTCCATCCTTTTAGCATTTGATAATCCTCAGCAGCACTTTGAGCCTGGCCAGTGTTGCGGTCTCTAACATTTCAGCTGTGTTTGTAGGCTGTGGATTCTTGCCTGTGGTTTTGCCTTTTGTCTGCGGGGTGTCACTCTAATGCTTGCTGACCAGGTTGGGATTCACCAAACCTCCAGCAGGGTTTGCAGTGCCAGGGGTGCCGGTGTGGCAAACTCCCTGTCCCCTCACAGATGCACCTGCTCCTCAGGATCAAGATTTCTCAGCTTTTATACCGCTTCCTGTCCAATCTCCAACACGAGTAGGACACAGTGTGTGCTATTTGCAACTGCTGTGCAATTGTGCATAAGAGTTCGCAAACTACTAAAAAAACCAAGAGGCAATAGAGTCCAGTTGCTTATTTGGCCTTTTGGTGAATTTTTAGTCAATTGGAAAAATGAATTCATACGAACTAAGATTGTGAATTCAGGGTGTTTCATGGAATATTGTCAGATTTTTCATTAAAATCCAAACATATGTATTGATTACATTTTAAAGATATGCTTTCTGAACAGGATTGATATAGCAGTATCACAGGGAATGTATTTATGTTAGTAGATGAAATGAGGTCATTAGAGGACTTCCAGGTAGCAAATATTCGGTGTTGTGTTTTATAAGGCTACACTTACATTCCTGTAAAAAAATCAGTTTAACATCATGTTGTTTCGTATGTAGAAGTCCTAAGTGAAGTAACTAATTTCACCGTTTTAGGTTGAAAATGAACTGTCTTTCACTGTTCTTGTTAACCTCCTGTGTTACAAGTTGTTTCCATGCTCTGAAAACTTATATTAATCATCTAGAAATTTAACTGATCAATTTTATTAGTGTTGTGACTGAACACATACCAGATGGTTTCATTATTGTTTGTTGGAGTCTTTCTACAATTACCACATTGTAGATACAATACTCTTACATAGGAGGGCTTGTTCTCCTGGGTGCATCTGAATACCTGAGGTTTAGTATTTCAGAGGTGGTAATCAGCTGACAATGAGTGCCTTATTTTGTGTCCCACTTCACCATCGGAGCTAATGACTGGTAAATGCCAGGTCACAGAGCGTTCATTATGGCAGAGTGCATTTACAGCGAAAAATGTCTGTCACGTTTATCAAGTGCACTGGAATTCTTAAAAAAACCAATTAATCAAAAAGCCTAGTTCCTTCTGTCATGTCACTATCTTAATGTGACATATGACAGGCTTTAGGTGGAAGGCACGGCGTGCTACTGTATATAGTATATATTAATGTCTTTTTTTTCTTTCTTTTTTTTTAATGACTTAAAGGTATATTGAGAAAATAATTTAAAATGTGATGTTTGAAAGTTACATAAACTGGAAAAAAAAGAGAGATTGGTTGGGTTTTTTTAATGCCATAAACATTGGAAAATGCAAACTGCTTTTGTCAGACTTCAAATTTTGCCAAAGCCTAGCTGTTCTTGGTTAATCAACTGAGGTAACAGAACTTGAGCACTTTGTCATCTGCAAGTAAAAGTACAAGTCTTTAATGTATCAACAAGTTTGTAGATATGTTTTTATTTGCTGTTGGTGTGTGTGTTTAGCAGCTGATTTCATGGCTTCCTCAAATAATCCTTCTCAGGCACACTGAAAACACTCACTTTCATGGAATGCACAAAGGATTCCTTGCTAAAAGGAAGAGCTGGGAATGAATTCTCAGAAGTCTGTCATTGTCATGTTACCTAGATTCAGCTGCTTAGCTTTTACTGAAAGTTCATTTCCTTGTAGAAAAAATGGCATGCTTGTTGCTCATGCCTTGTTTGCATCTTGAAAAGGTGGTGTGATCTGATAATTAAAAGTGAAGAGGAGCTGAAACCCAGTAGTTAGTTACCACTTTTCCTTAGGTCTTTTGAGTGGGAAATGTTCTTTGTTAATTGAATAGTCCTGGGTCTTAGATAAGTCATTTGCCCCAAGATCTTTTACTTCTGAATCCATGTTTTATACTCTTGAGAATTACTCCTTCAGGAGCTAAGCCTCTAATGGATCTAAAGATTTGTCAGAGCTTTACAAACCTGATGTAGTTTGCCACACTGCAAGAAGCACTCACTGCTAAGAGAACACCAAAATGACCTGGTTAAGAAAGCTCCCAATGAGCTTCCTAACAGCTCAGCAGTGCCATAATATAAGAGAGCTGAACTGCTTGCGCTTACGTTCCCTGAGATTGTTACTTTAATACTATTAGCTTTTATGCCTTGACTATCAGCAACTCTAATTTTTGTCCTGAGCAAAAATCAGATTTATCAACAGAAGCTCAACTATAATATGAATTAGAAACTACCTGCTCCTTTTGTAATTCAGACATTCCTGAATTCCCAAGAAAGACTTGCTTCATTCATCTTCAACTTAATATTTGTTCTGGTGATAATAACATTTCCCAAAATATGAAAGAAACATGCCAGAGAATTCTGTAATTTAAAGCTAGAACTAACTTTTTCTTTATTTGATTTTAGGGATGCAGAGAGGCTTGAAGAGTTTTATACCAAGAACCAGCAGCTCAGAGAACAGCAAAAAGCACTTCATGACACTATCAAGGTTTTAGAAGACAGGTGAAGCACTGCCTTTTAGCTTTTGGGTTTGTTGTGTTCTGCTCTTACAAACTAGCTCTGGATACTTTGCAAGTAGGTTAGGCTTTTTTGTAAACAAGTCCTTTGCTAATACAATCCAAATAGTGTGTTTTAAAGAACAGTGTAGAATTTAGATTCTTGTGACTTACTGAAAATAACAAAATAAAAAAATCAAAATGCTTAACTTGCTTAGTGCAATTAAGATAAGTAGAAGTAAAATAGATGAGCTTGGGAGGCAGACAGCCATTTTAAAGCATTTTTTCCCATCCATTTTTTTGTAGAGGCAAGTTTGATGTCAATTGAAATATAATACAAGTGCAAAATTCCAGGGCAGGCTATATCATATACTTTGAAACTCACTAGGAAATCTTTCAGATTTGAAGGGGGAATCTTTATTACCAGTTGTCTGTTTTACCTAAATTTTATCACAGGTTCTGTCTGTTTGCCTTTTTGAATTTAGACATTCTGATCACCTCCTGACCCATTCTGCTTTTCCCTTATTTGTTCCTGTTTAATCTGGTAGAGCAAAACACAGCCAGTAGACATGAAATTACAGTGCGTTTTTTCATACGTTAAAAATTACACCTGTCTTAGAAAGCGTATGTTAAATTTGCTGCAAATAGGCTCTCAGAAGCTTCCTGGGAATAGATCATTACCTAGTAAATTATTTTCCCACATTCCTTTGCTACCTCAAATTTTAGAGCTATGATACTCAAGTTTGCATTCAACTGTGTTGCTTCATGAAAGGCATTAGGGATAAATTTGTAATTGTGCAAGTAATAAACTTTCACACTACACAGAGACATCTGCAGAGTGGATGGACTTTTCTAATCCCTTATCAGATGAAGTAATCAGCAGAAAACAAAAAGGGCACTTAAAGTGGTTTAATACAAGAAGATAATAATACTGGGCTTATTACACCATTAGTCAGATAAGCTAGTATGAAAAGGCGTTTCAGTATTTTACTATTTCCCCAATTCCACAATTTTAAAATAGCCAAGGTGGCTTTTGCTTCCAGTATTCAACTGTGTAATTGAAAACTTGGGTGTTTTGGGTTGGGTAGTTGGTTTTTTGTTTTGGTTGTTTTTGTGGTTTTTTGTTGGTTGGTTGGGTTGGGTCTTTTTTGCTTTATTACTTCATGTGCAAGCAGCAGCAATGCTCTCTTAACCAATTTGTCCCTTGTTTAGCAGGCAAAAGAGAGTGTGGTTTTCACTTTGATAATACTGTTAGGTTTTGTTGCATTCCATGAATGTGTCGAGTAGGATGGAGTGATCATCAAGTCCTTTTCTGAGAGCAGTTATGCTTTAATCAGCTGGTCTAAACCATTAGGGACAGTGAAAGTGATGCTTCACTTTAGATCCACTTCTGAGTATTGGTGTCTAGATAAAAATAAAGGATTTCACATTTAGAATCAGAAAATCATTTAGGTTGGAAGAGACCCTTGGGATCATCAAGTCCAACCATCAGCCCTACTCTACAAAGTTTTCCCCTACACCATATCCATATTTGTTACAGGGCAAACTTACCATTTGTCCTTTTTCTTACATTACTTTGCTTCATGGCAGTTCTACAGGAAGGACTTCATCCTTCTTAGCTGAAGTAGTAAATGTATTTACTGAAATGATTTGCTTATTTGTATTTGCTTCAATGAACTTCTAATGAATGGTAATTTATATCTGACAGTACTGTTAGAAGGGCACCTCACAAAGGCTTTCAGTGGCAAGGCGTAGCATGCTCCACTTTAATGCACTTTTCTTTAGAGGTATCCAGTTCCTACATTCATTTCTGCAAACATCAGTACATGTAGTATTGGATTGTTTGGAAATCTCAAAATACTGCTGTGTCAATGTATAAAACCGCAGTACTTAGTGGTGTTCTGTATAGTTGCCAGAAATTTTGTGGTTTTCATTGTTCAAAAAGCCAGTTAAATGTGGATATCTACTGCTTGTATTATTTCTTGCAATATTTCTTAATGGAGGAACTTCTTTCTCTTCATTCTGTTGTAGACTAAGAGCAGGATTGTGTGATCGCTGTGCTGTAACCGAAGAACATATGAGAAAGAAGCAACAAGAGTTTGAAAATATCCGGCAGCAGAATCTTAAACTGATCACTGAGCTTAGTGAGTTTTATCCGTAGAGCTGAAAGACAAAACATACTATTTTGTAAACTAATTCCTCCCAATTCC